>CM022478.1:1563501-1598435 GCA_011952105.1 Coreoperca whiteheadi | reverse complement strand
AAGAAGACCCCCCCCCCCCCCCCCCCCCCCCCCCCCCCCCCCCCCCCCCCCCCCCCCCCCCCCCCCCCCCCCCCCCCCCCCCCCCCTTCCTTACCTTCTGTGGGAGTGAAGCAGGATGGTTTTCCACGATCAGTCTCTTGAGGTAGTGCACCCAAAGTCTCTTCTCCTCCTGGTTCTTTGTCTGCGGTTATGATACGAGCATTAAACAAAGTAATATGGAGAACAGCCGGTGGACACCCTGCTGTAATTATGACCTTTCCATGTAAAACACATTTGTCATTTGTTCATGTTTCTGTGCTGTAACATCCCACACTTAAACCCCAGTTTCTAAGATGTTTAACTTCTTTGGCAGCTCTATCACAGATGAACTGTGGGACATGGTCCCGGGGGCTCAGACATGACCCCGGGTTGGATCGGAGTTGACCTGCGGTAGAACCTCACCTGGACGGTGTGCTGCTGTTTGGGAATCGTCTGATCTGACACTTTGAAACACAGAGGATCCTTCAGAGTCTCTACCAGCAGCAGATTACAGCACTGCAGCAGGGAGAGAGAGGGACATAAGAGAGACAGAAACATAGAAGTGAATCAGCTGTTCAAAAGGGGGGGTTAACGGCAGGCTGCGTAATATGAATTTGGGTTTTTGAAGGACATTGCACTAAATAATACACTAAAGCTGCAGATATGTATTTTGATCTCAATAAGAACTGAAAATAATCCAGGGGTCGGTCGCAGTCAGCATTTAAGCTTTCATGAGACAGCAAAGGGTTAAGTAACTGATGTCCGTAACAATCCATGAAAATATAAAATGACGAACTTACAAATATATGCGTGCTGTAGACGAACTGTTCCAGCCTCTTCTTGGCGATCAGCAGCATCTTATCAAACAGGAAGAAAGCTCTCTCCTTCTTCACTCTGTGGACCTTGAAGGAGCCCTCCAGGACCAGCTCTCCGAACCCGCTGAGGTCCGGCCCGCTCCAGTTCACCAGCAAGGACTCTATTTCCTGTGAGCGGGAGGTGAGAGGTCAGAGGTCAATCGACCCGCAAAAGGTCCCGATCTGTGCATGGAGCCACGTGGTACTAGCACCTATTTCATAAAAAGGGTTCTACTACCTGAACCTTCGCCGTGAAA
This sequence comes from Coreoperca whiteheadi, assembly GCA_011952105.1. Lineage (NCBI taxonomy): Eukaryota > Metazoa > Chordata > Actinopteri > Centrarchiformes > Sinipercidae > Coreoperca > Coreoperca whiteheadi. The sequence continues at coordinate 1,597,306 of CM022478.1, read as the reverse complement.
TTAAAATGGTTCTACGGAGACCTTTGTAGGGCTGGAAACAACCTTGAAATGCTCTAAAGCAGATGAAGCTTTGAAGAACTGCACCTTAATCAGTCCAGTCAATCAGGTTTACGCTTTATGGTGCAAAACTGTCTGAGCATGGTTCTAAAGGCTTTTTGTGTTATGTTCCTTTTCAACAGTTACTCTATGAAATGTACACTTCTAGGTGGTGGTGTGTAGAACTCGCACGTAAAGAACCGCTGGGTTCTTTAGGTTTGTCAGATTTCTAATCCGAAAGCTGTTTAGTAACAGAGTCACTGGACCTCCCACGAGAACATTTGTTGGATTCGTATCCTAAACCGCGAGTGTTGCTCGTATCTGAGTGTTGCAAGTTGGATTCAAGAGACCCTCTGTTCATTTCAACGGGATGAATGCCGACTGCTCGTGAGAAGGTGTGTGATTATGGAATTTGGTGATTAGCATAATCGGCGCCCCAAATAGCTATATAAGGCTGCCTGTTCCACTCCATACGTGCACAGGTTAGACACTGTCAGCCGTGGAAGTAGGGAACACGAGAACATTAGAAAATATAACTACAGCTGTCAAGAAATATATGAACTTATATGCTAAAACACTAAATCCATGAGTGAAATGGCAGTTAAATCAGCACTGACAGAGTACTGGTCATTTCAAATACAGGTAATGTTACACGCTCAGGTGCAAGAGAGGCTGTTCGCCTGGACAGTGAGCTGCAGAAAGACCATGATTCAATCAGAGGGAATTCTTAACTCAAACTGTGGTGGCAGACTATCTGTACGTGACTTCTGGTTTGGGCGACTCGCGAATTTCAGTTGCACCTACGATAAAAATGATAAATAAGTGAATAAAATTTAAACTGTGAAAACAACAAATTCCCTTCAAATCAATGAAACGTGCCTCAAATGTGCGCTTGGTTCTTGCATGAGGCCCGTTGTTCTAATGAAGAATCGCTCCACTTGTGTGTGTAAGTCAGACTGCTATTAAGAACGGGTTACATTTTCCACAACCACTGAGTTCTGAATGGGTCCTGTCCTGAGTGTTTTTCCTGGCGTAACACAGGTGAAAAGTCACAAAAGGTCCACAAAAGGAATCGTCCGGAACCGGCTGTTTAGGCTCCTTTCAGACTATTTCACTTGTAGAACATTATTTGGGGTTAGGGTTGGTTATGGTTAACGTCGTCTGGAAAGGAAAGACTGAGGGACAAACAGGAAAGACTTTGTGTGAAAAATAAAACAATCTCATCCGCGGTCCCAGCTGCTGAGAGGTCAAAGGTCAACACCTGTGCACTTCCTGCTCCGTGAACCTTTAAGGGGTTAAAGCGTAAACTGATGAAACTAACGTCAGCTGCAGCCACCAGCAGAACTATTCCCAAACACACGACCTCGACATTTTTGTTTCTCCAATGAGTCACAACTGCTTGTTAACCAGTCAGCTCCTCTGCTGCACGACAGGCAGCCAGCTGTGGAGACGACCTTTGACCTCACGCAACCAGCTGGAAGAGAGAGAGAGTGAGAGAGGTGTGGAAACGTACACTATCACAGTTTCCCACTACAGAACCAAACTATGTGAGATTACTGGAACCACTTCTGTTGCGTGTGTAGGTCCAAAGGCCCGATGGCATTAAAACTCCGACTAAACTGATGAAGACCTGTCCAAAACGATCGCACTTCATTTAAATTTCTAATTCACAAGACACAGTGGAAGCTTGGCAGGGCCAGCAGCAGTGCTATAATTGGGTCCTAAGCGTCAAAGAGTCCTGGTACCTTTGATTTTTGCACCAAGTGTGCACAAGTAACTGACCTGTTACCCGCAATTATCTCTAAAATCAATAAATCAACTCCAGACCCAACCTGTAATCTAAGACCTGCCAGCAGACCCGTACCTGTAAAGCGAGGCAATAAGCTCAGGGTGAATGCATGGCTGTGTACCGCAGGGGCGCACAACAGTCCCGAAAAATAAATGGACGATAAAGATAAAACTTAAAAAACTCCGGTGATACGTGCAGAGCGCGGAGGCAGAAGCACCCTCCACGTGTTCGTGAAGGATGGATTACATTCCCTGGCAAAGCGTGGACGGATACCTACACTCATTTAAATCTTCCGACATGGCACTGGGATGTAAAAGGTAATCAGCCTTCCTCGCACCGATGAGCTGTTATCGGAGCTGAATAGCGGTCGACTATTTAACATTTAGAGATTTAAGTGGCCGGACAGTTGCTTCGCTCACTGACTCGCTGGTATAAATGGATTACAACACCGGTCATTATTTCTCTGTTCTTTTTCATTGATTTTCTTGACAAACAATGCGTCCGCCCACCATCATCGTGGTCCCTCAAGAGTATCATTATTATTATTAGTTGAATTATATTGGGACAATGCATTTTCATAAAACACATTAACACGAGTAAAAAAAGCCAGAATGTTTTCCACCTCTAATCCCCTTGGCCATGATGTTAAAAGAGCAGTAAAACAAAACACACACATAATTATGTCTAAGACACATGGGTTACTTACAAGTGACAAGTATACAAATCATACTGTTAAAAACAAACCAGAAAAAAACACAGTACATACAGCCTGTAAAAACAAATACGAAACCTACGGTTTACAGTGAAAGCCAACACTACAAGTTCAAGAAATCAGCCATTTTTTTAGCCGTGTAGTAAAAGCCTTATAAGTAGTTAATCATACAAATAGTCTTCATACAAATGCAGGTATAACATGAGTTAGGCTTTATATACATGCCTATGGTAATGTGATTTAGTGGTTTAAATCAGACCATAAAGATTTCAACAAAACATCACAAAAACTGCCAATTACATAATCAGTTAAATGTCAATAAAGGGCTTTAGGATCAGTGTGGAAATGGCTTTTTAGAGCTGATTATTGGTTAGCATTGAGTGTATGCTGATATACAGGAACATATTTAATTTAGGCATTTTAGGACTAAATTTTACTGAATTGACTCAAAGGGGACAGACACAGGGGAAGAAAAGAGTGAGAGAAAAAACCCCAAAAAATATAAATAATTTCAAAAGCAAATCAGTCAAAGAACAAAGACCAAAGCAGAGAAACAGCAGAGATGACAGGACAGTTGTTCAAACTCAGCCGGGGATGAGGAGACGCCACCGCAGACCCACGGCGGCCGAACACGTCCACGTGTGATGGAACCAGTTAATGAGGGCGTAATGATGTGAATACGTGTTGGGGGAAGTTTGACACCTAAAAGGTTGACCAGCCGACCTCCAGCTGCCCGTCTGTCTCTTAGCAGCTCGAATCTCAAACACAGCGTGGCTTTTAGTTTCAACACTGCATAGGTAAGGGCGTACTACTAAAAGGTTTCCTAAACTTAAAGATGTTGGAAACTTTTCCCAGCCTCTGTGGCAGTTTGAAATCCTTCCCATGAAATTCCGATCATCAAGACTTGATTGAGACAGCAGGACCGGAGGAAGCACTAGAAACAAAGTGTTAGCCAACAAAACTGTTTTTTTAAACTCTGTCTGCCCAGCTAGTTTAGCACTAGCAGCAGGTGTCCACCACAAACTTTTAAAAACAGTTATTTATGGTGTAATTCTGGTGGTATTAAATCCCATGTGCAAAGCCAAACCAATGAATGTATCTACTAACAAGTATTACATGCAGCGTCCTGCTGCCCCAAATACTCACTGTAGCAGCAAATGTGGATTAATGCTTAAATTTAAAACTACAGTGACCAGATCCTTTAGGAAATTACTGAGCCTTTAAAAAAAACATGAAACTATATATTTGGGAAGTGTTTATAAAGATTTATTTCTTGGCGCTGAGAGCCACAGACAGGGTAGGGAAGTCAGAATATTATTGAGAGACAGACAAACACACTGTTTGTGTGTAAACACTGGATTTGTTAAAATTATAGAATAACACCAGACTTATCCTTTAACCTCTTGTAAAGAAAAACACAATCGCATCATCCACATGGGAACCAAATTAGTGACTTGTTTCAAATTTATCCTCCATCTATTTATTCATGTCATGGTTCTTTTCAAGAGTGCAAAAATGAAAACCATGAGGTTCATCTTTAGAGAAACATCCCCAAAGGCTTCATAAAATAACTCTCTGTGAAGTGGAAGTTCACAGAAACTTTGGACGGGGTTCCTCAAGGAACCATCTGAGGTCCTCCACAGTTCTAATGTGTATGGATTCCCCACCGAAGCTTCCCGACAACGCAGCAACAGACTGAAGAAGTCCAAGAGTTAAAGCCTCGCTCATAATCTTTCAAAGGCTCAAAATGTGTTAATAAATCATTTAAACGCATCTGTTGATGGAGTGCTCCTTGCTAGCAAAAACCTGGTGAATTAGATCTATTGTGTTTGAAAGATGTCATAGCTGGCCATTTTTAGACAAATATAATTTACGACAGATCTCTTTATTTGTTATTACGGCTCGTTCAGAGTGAAAAACTGACCTCTTTGTGGCTTTGGGACTCTGCTGATTTACTAATGATTTAATCTCTTACTAACTTAATGGAAAATGACATTGCAACTCAGAATAAGTGATGTGTTATAACGTCAGTGCTGACGCGTAGGAATATAAATGCTAAAAGATTTTTTCCCTTACAAAGATCATGGAAGTATTCCAGGTATAATTTCTGTGTGTGCTTACCTGCAGTCGCACTGCGTGTTCCTGTTTCCTCTTCATGTCATTGATGTACCAGGCGACCGCTGTCATGGTGATGATGGCGTCCTCAATGACCTCATATCCGGGGTCGCTCTTGTCAAAGTGCTTAGAAAGTTCCTGAGAAGAGATGATACATTGAATGTAAATAAAGTCTCCCTGTTTGTATTTGAGCTTCTGCTTAATGTGACGACAGTCAGTTCAGACTGTGAACTTTTACAAAAATGTTGCTAGATCCGTCTTCGCCATATCGCCATTTAATGTTAAATTACTTGTGGAAGGCTTTTTCAGACACGAGACCAACTTGTAAAATTGCTAGAACATTTATGTGATGAGTTTATCTCAATGTTCAAAAATGATTTTCTTTTTTTTTTTCCAAGCACTGAATAAAAAGAACAATTAAACAGTATAAAACCAGTTTATAACCAGCACACTTGCTGACACAGCAGTTCCTCACAGAAACGATTGAAGCAGGACCAGTTGGGGATTATGGGAAAATCCCAGCACAGCTCCAAACACATGTTTGACCAGTGTTTAAACTGGCCACTGCAGACAGAGCAACAACAGCACTAAATAATACAGACCAAACACCAAAGAACAAAGTCCAGGCTTTCAAACTGTGTGTGTCAGTTTCTCTCTGTTTCATCATCCCTCTCTCCTCTCAGAGGTGGGCTTGGACTGGATCCAGTAAAGAAACTCAACAAGTTTATTGGGAAAAGCTGTAGGTGTGTGTTTCTGTGTGTGTGTGTGTGCGTGTGTTTTATGGATGAGGCCGTCAGCTGAACGTCTTCAGATGTTTGTGTTAAGACATTTGTAAAGATTGTGACTGATGACTGATGAGTGAGCGCTGGAATTTATTAGAGAATGTCTTAGAGAAGTAATTACCAATACTGTTATCATGAAGGTATTAGCACCCGGGGCCCAGCAGACCAGCCCTGCAAAAGAGTCAGGGGGCCCCTAAAGACAGGTTCCTTGTTTTTTGTTGTTTTTTCTGCTGCTAATTATTTAATATTGAATATCTGAGTTGAGTAAGGATGCATTAAGGAAGTATAACCTGCATCACAGATTTCTTAATATTTTGTGTAGTGTTCTAGAGTATTTTGGATGATATTTGTGGACTTGACTTTCAATTTGGATCTGCTGTGGCAGGACTCTCCTCCAAGAATTTTGACAACCTCTTTTTAATCTTAATCGGGTAAAGTGTTGAACCAACAGCGTAGAGCTACCTGACACACTGCGACAGCAGACTCCCCCTCCTTTGTCTTCACACGCCTGAACCTTCACCTCCACCCTTAAAGCATTTCACTGTCTCACTCTCTCTGTCTCACTGTCACGCCTACCGAGTGACATGGAAAAGGATGTCTGACGGTGTCTGACCTGGCAACTGGAGTTCCACAAGGCTCAGTTCTGGATCCCCTCCATGGACTCTTGGTGCTGTCACACACTCACATAGCGTCTCCTGCCACTGCTTTGCTGAATGCACCCAGCAATTTTTCTCTTCCCCCGCCCCTGACACTCCGGTTGAGGCATTCAAGTCAATTTAAATTTGATTTATACAGCCCAATATCACAAATCACAATCTGCCTCAAAGGGCTTTACAATCTGTACAAAATATGACACCGTCTGTCCTTAGACCCTTGATTCGAATAAGGAAAAACTACCCCAAAAAAACCCTTTTAACAGGGAAAAGAAAAATGATGCTTCAGTGCTCCCTGGTGTAGCTTCATCCAGTCCAAGACTCTGGTGCTGGGCAGTGAAGGGAACAGCCCATCCTACCGCCAAGCCACGGTCAAACCCTACACTCATCCTCTACCTCTGAATGATTGGCCGTCCCATCACACTCAGAGGACCCGGCGGTCACTCATCTCGGCCAAGGCTCTTCTCCGTTCGTCATTGCACATTTTTGGCTGCAGGCTGAAAATCTCTGCAGCTCAACACTTCATGCTACTTTCATCTCATCTTGCCCTGAATGCATTAAGCACTTGCACCGTAGTCCTATGACCACACATGGCTGTTTATTTGGGAAGCTTGCATTTCAAAATCTTGAATGGCATCAACTTTTATGTTTAGGGTTTGAATGCACTTTGAGGAAAAGTGTCCACCAAATGTATATATAAAGTTATCTGTGTGTCGTGCCTTACACATTTTATTTGCCTTACAGCATTCACATAAAAATCCCATTCATCTGACATGGTGACGTCTCGGCCTTGTTGTGCTGGCCGTGGACCCTGACGACAGTAAAACCCTGCAGATGGGAGCTGACAACGACGTGCAACAAAATCCACATGTGGGACACACACTGCAGCCGTTCATCTTCAAAATCAAAGCGGTGACACGCTGAGAGGTCTGCGTCCTCAGCTGTCCTCTGTCTCCACCGGATGCTCCTCACTGAGTGGAGGAAAAGCTTTATTTCTGTGTAATGTTAGCCAAACACTCCTGTTTACTGGCAGGAAACCAAAGCTTCATGAAGATCCATTAGATCCAGTGGATCCTCGCAGACCTAAAGATGTTAAACACAACTCCACATCAATCAGTCAAGTGTGGCATTCAAGTGCAATGACCAGTGGAGTGTTACAAACACTGTGTACATCTTTTTGATGGACTGTACGAAGTATTTGAGAGGTTACCTATTGTGTCAGATGGTATTTTTAGGTACTTCATGTAGTACTGAAGGTGATACCTTGTAGGAGCAGGTGGTATTTGAGATACTGCATGTTTTGTGTGGCAGTATTTGAGGTATCTGCTATAGAAGCAGGTGGTATTCAGAATAATTTATGTAGAATTTGAGGAGTTAGCTGTAGTAGGTGGTATTCGATGTGCTATCTGTGGCTGTAGGTGGTATTTGAAGTATAACATGTAGTATTTAGTAATATTGCAGTGCATGTGAGGAGTAAACCTGCAGGAGCAGGCGCTATATGAAGTACTGCATTAATTATTTGATGTTACTCATGGTAGCAGATGGTATTTGCAGTGCTACATGTAGTACTTGGTAGTATTTGAGGTGTTAACTGTAGGAGCAGGTGGTATTTGAGATACTGCATGTAGTGTTTGGCAGTATTTGAGGTATCTGCTATAGTAGCAGGTGGTATTCAGAGTAATTTATGTATGTATGTACCACATTAAGTACTTGATATGTTACTCATGGTAGCAAATGGTATTTGAGGTGCTATAGTTCCCTATTGTAATACACGTATTACAATTACCTGTATTCAATTACCTGTATTTAAAGTTCTACATGTAGGATTTGAGGTGCCATCTGTGGTAACAGATGGGATTTGGCGGTATGTAAATCATGGTAGCAGGTGGTATTTGAACTGCAACATGTAGTATTTGTTTGTTACCTGAAGTAGCAGGTGGTATTTGTCTTGTTTCGTGTAGTAGCAGGCGGTATTCAAGGTACTAAATGTAGCATTTGGAATGTCACCTGTAGTAGCAGGTGGTATTCGATGTGCTAAATGTAGCATTTGGAATGTCACCTGTAGTAGCAGGTGGTATTTGAGGTACTAAATGTAGTATCTGGAGTATCACCGGTAGTAGCAGGTGGTATTCGAGGTACTAAATGTAGTATTTGGAGTATCACCTGTAGTAGCAGGTGGTATTCGAGGTGCTAAATGTAGTATTTGGAGTATCACCTGTAGTAGCAGGTGGTATTTGAGGTACTAAGTGTAGTATTTGGAGTATCACCTGTAGTAGCAGGTGGTATTTGAGGTACTAAATGTAGTATTCGGAGTATCACCTGTAGTAGCAGGTGGTATTTGAGGTACTAAATGTAGTATCTGGAGTATCACCTGTAGTAGCAGGTGGTATTTGAGGTACTAAATGTAGTATCTGGAGTATCACCTGTAGTAGCAGGTGGTATTTGAGGTACTAAATGTAGTATTTGGAGTATCACCTGTAGTAGCAGGTGGTATTTGAGGTACTACATGTAGTATTTGGAGTATCACCTGTAGTAGCAGGTGGTATTTGAGGATCCTCTGCACTGGTTTGAGCAGGTACGTCTCCAGGGGTAAAGAATGGTTCAGAGTCGTCTGTCTCTCCTGGAAGAAACGAACCAGACTTTTGGTTTTCATGCACTCCCTCAGCACCGCCACCGAACTGTGGAGAGAGAGAAGGGGGGCGACAGAGAGGGAGATTTTGGTTTGTTGAATTAGTCAAATTATGAGCAAAAACAAACGATGACCAAAGACTGACATTTTAAAATCTGTCCCTGCCCGAGGTCAGATGCTCATGCTTTTGTGGCCATTAGTGTTGCATCATACCATTAGAAAATCAATTAACTGTTAATAAAAACGCTTTGGATTCTACTTTCTACAGACCCCCCAAAGTCCTGAAAGATTATTTATCTTGTGTGCACAAGTTAATAATATCATTTAACGACCTCAGGGGCTCGGTTACCAATTCCAGTGCCTGCTGCCGGATCGGAAAAGGCTGCCCGCGCTCGACAACAAGCAGCCGTGACACAGCGAAAAGTAATCTGTGTGCAAATCATTCAGGGACGAAGAAATGTTTCACACAACACACTATAATGGGATTGTTGCAAGAGTTGTTCTTCTATTGCTTAGAAGAACCACCTGTTTCGATACCGTTCACCGGTGACTTGAAATTATCACAAGCAGGAAGTCACAAGCGCGTGACTGTTTTTGGCTTACTGACCAACTCCAGGAAAAAAAGTGCAACATTTGGAAATACCTCCTAATTCATGACAAATGACTCTAGAAGCCTAAATCTGTTGAGTATTTAGTTTTCTCAGTATTTTGGGTGTTTTTTCCTCGCTCAAACAATATGACAAGAATGTGATGCAGGATTTAATAAGAACTCAATAAACCAGAACCAGAATCTAATAGTCCCAAGGAAAGGGTTATACGGGTCCAGGTAAGATTACAAGCATCAGCAGAGGGAGAGAGTTCAGCCGTCGACCCCTCTGATGAACATTCATCACAACATGAAGGCAGCGGGAGTGAAATGTAATAAGAAGGAGAGATGGGGAACGGGGCGGGGGGGGTCTAGAAGATGATGGAGCAGCAGGAGGTGAGAGGGAACTCCTCGACTCTGAAATCCTCCGACGGACATTCATCTGGACACGAAGAAAGGAGGGAGGGAAGAGGAGGTGAAGAAATGATGGAGGAGGAGGAGGAAAAAGACAGATGGAGGAGATTATGAAGGGACGACGAAGGAGGAAAATGACTCCCCAGCTGTTTGGAGCTTTGACAAACATTTAGGGAAGAAGGAGAGGAACTGAAGAGACTGGAGAAAGAGCCAGAACGACGAAGGGAGGTCTGTAAGATGAGGATGGATAGAACAAGAAGAAGTCTGGGTCCTTTTCACGAACATCAGTCACAATTTGAACAAAGACAGGGAGAAATTGAAGAGGACAAAGAGAAAGAAGGAGTAACGGAAGATGAAGGCGAAAGCGAACATTCATCAAAAAGTTGAACAGAGTCAGAAAGAAACTGGAAACGCCAAAAGAATTTGAGGGCGCCTTGATGATGGAGGAGAAAGAGACGGGGGAAGAGGAATGATGGCGGTTATGAAGGGCGATCCTTGAGATGACGGAGGAGAGGAGAAACACTCCTCTTCTTCGACACATTTTCAAGGAAAGGAGCGGAGGAGGAAGACGAAAAGGTTGACAGATGATGGAGGAGGACGAGACACGATGGGACAAAGGGGGGGGGGGCATGATGGTGGACAGGGGAGACTCTTCAGCTGTTGAATCTACTGGCAAACATTCATCACAGCATGAAGCCAAAGAGGCTTGGACACCACTGGTGAAATAGGAAGGAGGGAAGAGAAAGGGGGAAAAAGGGGAAGTCGATAGGAGGAAGGAGGTCAAGGTAATGATGGGGCTAGAGCGTAGAGGCTCTTTCCCTCCAGATAGACGTTAATCACAGGAGGGATTCCAGGAATCCAGAGCAGCAGTAATAACTTCTACAGACTCCTCACTGATGTGTTCAGCAGCAAGTCAGAAAAACAAACAGTTTCTCTGCAGATTTCAAATGTGAATCCTCAAAAGGAATCCACAATCCTAGAGGTTAGGTTTTGTGGTTTAGGTTAGGTTAGATTTTAATGAACAAATCTGCACGTTTACAAAATGTTGATGCTCAACATACAACCTACAATCGCCCAACACGGATGTGTTAGATGGTTTCAGATTTTGGTTTTAGTTATGATGTTGAAAAAGTGTTGTGGTGCGGGTGTTGGCAGCGAGGAAGGAGGACCCAAATGCAGGCATTTAGCGAGTGAGTGTATTTAATTCGGTTACCAGCAGGCAGGCAAGCAGCATAAACCATCATCAGCGGGCAAAATCCGCCATAAAAACCAACAGGCAGAAAGAACCAACACATCAGGGAGCTACAAGGACCAACTGACAAGGAGACAGGGAAACAAGACACTCAAGGGAAGGGGAGACAACGAGACACAGGTGCACAGAAAGACACAGGTGAAAATAATCAGGAAATCCCTGGAAGGAAGCAAAACTGACAGACTCAAGGAGGGACCGACCTAATTACCAAAATAAAACCCAGCTTTGACCTTTTTAATATCTAATCAGGACCATCAACTTTTCCTAAGCACACCGTGAAGTTGGCATTGGATGTAAAAAAGAAATTACAAAACACGCGTTGTCGCTGGACGTAGCGCAGAGTTTTGCAGAATAGTCTGATATTACTCTTCTGGCCTGGTGATGATTTGACTAAACAAATTAGTGCTTTGCTGGTTTCTGTCTGTTCATCCAAAAATTAAAAGGTATTTCTACAACTGGGTTGCTCTAACATTTGACGAATCTGTGTTCTTTGCAGGGTGATTATGAATGAATTTGATGACTCAGACCTTTTGTAGGCCAAAATGTTGCTTTGGCCGTTCTATAACCGTATATCTTGAAAATGATTTATAAGAAACTTGCACTTGATATTCACGTTATCCAGAGGTTGAAGCCTTTCCATGATCTTTTGGTGGCTCCATAAGATCTTATCCAGCTTAAAATCAGGCCAAAATATCAGCTCTCCAAACAACATTTATATCATCTAAACCAGATAATATAATCAATAGAATCCCATCTAATTCTATATCCTCCCTGGAGGATAAACCATTTAGAGTTTAATGACCACATGACCTTTGCTCTACATTTGACATTTCTAGCTGCACTGAAAGGCTCTAAGAAGAGATAAATCATCAGTAAGTTGTTTGTTCTGTCCACTGCAGGCTTGCCGCACTGGAGTACAGACGTCTTCAGGCATATGGTCATCGCCAGAAGTACGGCAAATGTCCGATGAGGGCAAAACATTTGCATTCATACAAATGTCAACGGTATAAACAGCCACGACCGAGACCACGTCCTCCACAGTCGTCTAAAACAGCAGAGAAGTGAAGCCGTTATCTGTGATCTCATTGACAAAACCAGAGTGAAGGAAACTGACTTCAGCCTCAGATAAACACTGACCTCTGCATGAAGGATTTAAAGCACATGGCAGATATGAAAAATGTACACCAGAGACATTCCCAGAAAGTGTGCTTGGAAAGATTCCCGTCAAATCACCCTCGGAAAACTGAAACTCACCTCTGTGGAGCCTTTTCCAGCAGCATGAGAAAGACACACAGAGGTTCATTTGTTCATTTATTATCTATTTACCTCATGTTGTATATGACGTCCTCTGAACAGAGTTGTGTATAGATGATGTGATGCACACAGAGGGAAACCAGCGCTGGTCTCTGTTGGTCCTTGTTCCAGTACAAATTGAAGCCATATTCTCACAGACTGTAGATAATTACAGCTGCTCCCAGGAGCCTGAATTCATCTCCACCAATCAGAGGTAACATAACACCAGCCTGCAGTCTGCACAGCCACTCGAAATACTATTAACCTCCTCAACTCTCTATTTGCGTCGGTGTCATATATATACACACTGTATATTGTGCATCTGCTTCTTTAAGTACTTCATTTAAGCTACAATATTCATGCTGTAACTATGGTAAATAACTCGACTTTGGCGATTCACTCATGAATCACACAAAATGTAAAAAAAAAAAATTAATAAATAAACACACAGAGGGGTCATTTTACTCTCACAATCCGTCCCGTCGACGTCACTTTCAGTCGACACAGAAACAGCCTCTACCACGGCGTGGCTGTTAGGAGCAGTCAACTTATTTGTTCTAAATCAACTTAAAACAATCCGTACAGCTGCAAACATCTCATGCACACTTGTCGCCATCATTGTGGCCATTTCCCTGGCTCTGGCACAAGAAGGGGACGACCCCATCCTCCTCAATCCCGCTCACAACGCTCTGATCGGCCGTCAGGGAGCGCAACGCCAGACCTGTTTCAATCGCTGAACTAATTGGAGAAAGTGGGCGATGCCTCAGGGGTCTAGAACCAGGCTACCATGTAGTTTGGATTGCCCGTCCATCCAGTGCAGAGGCGAGACTTCTGTTGGAGAAGAGTAGGAGGTGTCAAGTAACAAAGTACAAATACTTCGTTACCTTACTTAAGTAAAACATTTGGGTATCTATACTTTACTGGACTGATTATTTTTCAGCCGACTTCTTGCTTCTACTCTTTACATTTTCCAGGCAGTAATCTGTACTTGCTCCTCAGATTTTAAAAACTGCCTGGTTACTCCCGTTTCATTTCAGGCTTGTCGACTTTCAAAAAAAATACATAAATAAAGTAACATTTACTTATTAGTAGTAGTTTTGAAAAGTAGTTTACACTTTTACTTGAGTGAAAAGCTCGAGGTGATGCTTCAGCTTCCACAGAGGTCGTTTTAAACCCGAGTGTCTGGACTTCTACCTGAGGAATGGACGGGGACACTTTGGACTCCTCTGAGGAGGGCTACACTAAAGTCCCTTCACAGAGCCACGTTCCGTATTGGCACATCACGGGAACATGCACACTACAAAATGTCTCCATCTTATCATGTCATTTTTGTCCATCACCGAATCCTTCAGCTCATCATCCCATGAACCTCTTCAGCCTCAGCAGAGTCATCAGCTGCCACCACCACCAGTGTCTGGTCTCCGTGGGGGGGGGGGGGGATTCATTCTGCCCTCCATTGCCAAACCCTCCCGGCGGAGTCTAAGCGCCAAAGACTCATCATCCGTTTCAATAAACACCATCTTCACTTCATTCACTAGTCTCTCCTGACTGGAATCGGAGTCGGTTCTACACCGGTCCAGAGGCTGGTGGTAATGCACACGAAGCGGTTTTTGAGTCCTAACTTCTGCACTTCAGCAGTTTAGTTCCAACAATAACAGTTGTGCCACAGGAGGTCGTAGACAATGACCCATAAACTAGCATAAACACATGGATGAGTCGCACGGACGGCGTGAGACCGAAGTTTAACTCGTCTGCCCTCGCTCCCCGGGCTCTTGTCCATACAGGCCTCAGCCAGAGCAGAGTGTTCAGTGTTTGCACTCATCCGGGATCACATGCTGTGACCGTCTCGGTATGATCGTACGTGTCTTGGAAAGATGGAGGCGTTCACATATTTTTCAACATCTGGCTGCGCGCTGCATTTTCAAACTGGACCATCAGTCTTGTTGTAAACAAAATATTTTGGCTTTATTTTTACAAAACAAAACTACTTTAATTCTTTTTCTCCCCCCACCACGAAAAATGCGATTCTGACCTATTTTTGAGATGATGATGATGATTACAATGTACCATGCCCTTTTCTTTCAAACATTTCTCTCCAACATGATTCATTACGGGAGGATTTGCTGCTCACGATCACATACATGCTTGATATCTGCCAGTGTTCCTTTCGGTGATCATGAAAACCAACCTTTGCAAACCAAGCTTCATATTTGGATCGCTCTTCGAGGCTTTCCTCACGTTGTTATGTAAAAAAAACAAAACAAGACAAGAACAAGTTGTGAACTGTGAGTGGAAGCCGATCATGGCTCAACTGTCTTGACCCAATGTCAAAAATGTAACATTCCCCGTATAGGACCTGATCTAAACTCGGTAACCTGCGCTCTTACATATACTTTCACTTTCACGTGTGCTGGGTCTGACCATTACCGGAATATTTCCATGTTCTGTTCAAACTTGGCTTTAAAGACGTCCCCCCCGCCCAGCCCCCAAGGCCCCCTGGCTCTCCAGCTCATCAAATACAAACAGCACACGCGTCCAAGTGGAGTTTAGCAGCATAAATTAGCTCAGCATCTCTCAATCCTCCCTCTGGATCCACCTACTGAGAGTACATCCGTGTCTGTTAATGTCATTTTAATGGCAGCCTATTACATGATACATTACACTGACACAAAGTGTTAGGATATTTGTGAAAGCAAAAGATCTCCTTAAAGTACTTCAATTTCGCTGTTGGCAATTTCAGATGGCAAAGAAGCTGCATTCCCGAGGCCATTGTGTTATTTCTCTTTTTACGCAGGATACCTAACCAAACGGAGACTCTCCTCTCACGCTCCCGGCGGGGCTGCACTGGAGTTCAGAAAAACCTGCGATCCAGCACATTTCCCTCCAAATCTGACCCAGCGGATCACAGTGGAAAAATGCAGAGCAGAGAACCAACTCTCTTCTCTTCTGGTGATTACATTACTGTCTCATTGTGAATTCGCGCTACACATGTACAT
Organism: Coreoperca whiteheadi; assembly: GCA_011952105.1. Lineage (NCBI taxonomy): Eukaryota > Metazoa > Chordata > Actinopteri > Centrarchiformes > Sinipercidae > Coreoperca > Coreoperca whiteheadi. Next base: position 1,582,049 of record CM022478.1, on the reverse strand, counting down.
GTACGTGGCCTGTAGCTGTACGTGGCCCGCACCTGCACCTGGCCTGCCGGTACCTGGTCCTGCCTGCACCTGTACGTGGCCTGCCCCTGCACCTGCACCTGTATGTGGCCTGCACCTGTACCTGAACCTGGTCCTGCCTGTACCTGTACGTGGCCTGCCCCTGCACCGGTATGTGGCCTGCACCTGTACCTGTACCTGGCCTGCCGGTACGTGGCCCGCACCTGTACGTGGCCTGCCCCTGCACCTGTACCGGTATTTGGCCTGCCTGTACCTGTACGTGGCCTGCCCCTGCACCTGTACTTGACCTGCCCCTGCACAAGACCCGTACCTGGTCCTTCCTGTACCTGGTTTTCATGTTCATGCTGATTATTTCCTTTGCTTTGCTTTTACTGGTTGGTGGCTTGGTTATCGGTTCTTATTTAGTTGCTGTTTTCACAACCAGCTGATAAACTGATTGACCTCATAACGAAATGTGGTGGGAGGCCTTCGCACAGTTTGCAGGCTTTACGTATCGATTCACGTGTTCACCCCGGGACCAAAAAAATAAATAAAAAAAAATCATGCCTCTGACTGTCCTGAAATGAAACCAACATGCAGCAGCGGAATAAATCAGAGTTTGGAACTGTGAGGCCTGAAAGGATCCAGTAGAAGAAGCAGCGGTGCAGCGCTGAAAGCTGGAGCCGGACTGACACAGAGAGCTTTTTAGTTTGGTGGTCTGAAAGCATTTGACCTACTTATTTTTATTGGAGTTTAATGGAGCTTTAAGGAGGCGACAGGCGGAGAGCAGCGAGGTGACGGAGGGGTCGACTTCCACACTGACGATGTAAACTGACGGACTGGGTACACTGAAGGGATTTAAACACACACACACAGAGGCGTATGCATGTTGATGGAGGCTTTTACTGTGTATACATGCAACGATTTAACTGTGTTAACATGCAGACAGATGTAGGCACACGGAGACACACAGAGCCGGGCAGTGAGCCAGGCAGGCCAAACATCTGCCTGTCAGATTGATGGAGAGGAGCTGGAGTGTGAGATTAGCGGTGATTCTTCTCAGACTACAGAGAACGAAAGACAAACGAGACGAAGAGAGAAACAGACAGACAACTGGTGAGCATCTGTGCTGAAAAAACAACAGCAGCGCAGCTAAAATCGCAACGACAACAACATTTTTTAAAAATGCTAATGGGGGTGCTTTGATGAGGCCGCTGCTCTCGCCAGTCCCTGCACAAACGGGTTTTTCTGTTTCTATGTTGGACTTTCTCACGCAGGGGCCAGCACCTCTTGCTCTGCTAAGCTTTTTTGTCTTGCTGCTGACGTTGTCAGTCACTTGTGGCCACGTTGTTTCAGTGTGTTACACCGTGCACGCCACCCAATCCTCCACAATCAGCGGCTTCGCTCACTCCGTCTCAGCGGAGAACCTGACCGGTCCACTCAGCCCCTCTGGTCCCCAAAGTGTTGCAAAGACTCATGACCTCTGACCCCCTCAGTGCACACTCTCTCTTCCCAGTCGATTGGTAGCATCTACAGCTACATACCGTTTAGCTGTTGGAGCAGTTTCACTAAGAACAAGAGCTCTGCCGTCACGACTGTAACAGGCAGTGTTGGGCAGGCTTCTTGGAAAGTGTAGCGAGCCAGTTACTCCACATTAAATGATGCTTCACTACACTGAAGCTGCCCCCCAGAGAAGTGTAGCACGCTAAGCTGCAGCAACACGTAGATACAAGCTATTTTATTTTACACTGAACCAACAGCATTCCAAGTCAGTGCTCTCAGTGATCAATAAAACTGTCAAGAAGCTGTGCTCTCCGCTCTCACTGCCTCTGAACCAGCCACGCTTCATTTTATTCACCTTCTGCCAACAGACGGGGAAGAAAGTGTAGCTAGCTCGCGGTTAGCGGTTGACGAGTTGCTGGCTGCACTGACTTGTGACGGCTTGCTTGGCTGGCGACGGCTGTGTCGGCTTATTTGGGAATCACCTGAATGTGTAAAGTCGAGCTCGCGTGTCTGTATTCCGCTGCAGAAATGCTCATTTAATTGGAACGCTTGGGCAAATGTATCGTTAGCTTGTGTGGACGCTACCGCCACGCTGCTGAGAAATGTAGTTAAACTGGTAGCGGTGCTACTTGTAGCAACACTGGTGACGGGGGTTCTGTCTGAAAGGCCGTGAACGCCTCACTGGAGGTAGAAGTCAGCACTGATGCACATTTAGCTAGACCCAGCATGCACCTGAAGCATTAAATCACTATTTAATCCAGGCAGGTGCAACGTTTCAATGTTTACCCTAACCTAGTAATTCTTAATCTCAACGACCTGCCCCAGGCCCTTTGCACTACGTGACGCTCGCCACTGGTGTCGCCTCAAGTCTTCTGTTAAACGCTGCACTTTGTAGAACAACATCTCTACAAACACCGCGTGCTGTTCTCGTGATCTTATTTCTATTAGATGTACAGCTTTTAATCCAGATGCTGTTGTTTTCATTGCTCTTGCGGCGCATATTGCTCTTATTTCGTGTTTGAGAACAACGTGAATGTGCTGGGGGAACAAAACCTGCTGCGGGGGCTGTTTCCATTTTGCTTCTCACAAGAATCAAATTCAAATTCATGACTTTGTGTCAGAATCAAAAGCAAAATTTTGGTTTTGTGACAAAAGTGAGATGCACACAAGCACTTAAAGACGTGAAACATGAAGTAACACACACACACACGCTGAAGCCAAACATCTGTCAGACAGTTTGAGGAGGTTGTGTGTGTGTGTGTGTGCTCTTGTTTTACTACATTCGTGGGGCCCAAAAACCAGGAGCCCACTATACTTGTGGGGCCAAAATGCTGGACCCCACAAGTTTAAAGGGCTTTTTGGTAAATGTTACAATTAGGTTACGGTTAAGTTTAAGATAAGGGTAAGGATTAGGCTTAAGTATTTAGTTGTGATGTTTAGGTTTAGGGAATGCATTAGGTCAGTGACGGGTCCCCATGAAGATAGTGCCGCAAACCTGTGTGTGTGTGTGTGATGTGCTGGGTGAGTTACGGCTCCTGCTACAAACTCTTCCCCTGCTCCATAAAGCAGAGCTCTCCGCACCTCCCCTCGCCCGTCGATTTCACTCCATTTTATGTTTCTACTAAAACACGTTTACTCTCGTCGTAAAACAGACGCTTCACACATCCTCGCCCGCTGTCGGCCCACGCCCGCCCGCCCGCCCGCCCGCCCGTCTGGGGGCCAGTCGGTTTATCGGGAGCAGACGGAGGAAGAATGCGCGTCTTCTCACGGACGTCTGCGTGTGTTGAGGCTTCACAGCGGGGTTCCATCAGCTTCAAACCCACTCGGGATACAAAAGGGTCACAAATGAAAGAACGTGAAGCAGAATGGTACCGTCCTGCTGGCGTCTCCTAGAGGCTGCGGTGATCATAACAGCCGGAAGAGAGCTCATGGAGTCGTTCAGATCTAAAGCGTTCATCTTCCCAGCAAGTCTAACAGGGATCTGGCATGTAGCTGTTAGCATACATTGTCCAAGTCCCGTAAAGGAAACTCTGCTGTTTGTATCATTGTGTAGGTCTCTTAATCCGTCACTGTCTCCCATTTAACAAATGTTCTCATCTCTAACCATTTCCATCTGCACTGATATATACTGTCATCTCCTGCATCTTGCCACATTTATCTTTATTTCTATTTCATCCATTCCCTTATAATTTCACAATACGCTCTTTTATGTTATTTGATAAAATGTCTCAATTTTCAATCTGTTGCTTCCTGTTATCGTACACTTTCATCATTTAATATTAGTAGAAACCTTTTATTGTTTACTTTATTGGTCCTCTATTCACAAAACGCACTCCCGTTTAATCTTACTCATGTAAAAGTACCACAATCAAGTACCCGTCCTTGTTGAATTATATATGGTTATATTTTACATTGTTAGATTATTCATACGATGATGGCTGTCTGAGGGGCAGAGGGGGAAACATAAAAAGGCCACCAGCATGCGGACGGTTGTGATGCAGTTATGGTGAAACCGCTCGTTAAGATTCAAACTGTTTGATTATGTGACTTTAAGTATAACTGCTACACCTCTGTAATAAGAACGCACACTACTCTAGCATGTAGCGCACCCAGAGGGGGCACTTTGTCATGTTTCGTCCACCGCAGGGGCATCCAAGACCACCCTTTTGCAGCGGTTTCATTTATTTTTCGAACCTAGGGGTGCTGCCAGGGGTGGGGGAGGTACGGTCTGAAAGGTTTAGAGGAGAAGAGTCATCAGGAGACATCTGAGACACGACAATGAGGATAAACTAGAGCAGCCACTCGTTTAATCTTTAAGTAATTGTATTTTATAAACGGATTATATGTAAGAATCTTAATCTGTAAAGTAACTGGTTGTGACGTTGCGGTCACGTGACATCTGTTCCGATATTATACATCCAGGTACAGGTACTGATCTGTGATCTGTGTCATGCTGCAGAACGCGATGTCACATGTGTGTTTGTGTATTTTCATTGTTTTTATTAAGATCACACACACACACATGCGCTCTGCCACCCGAGCATGTTTACAACAGAGCACAAAAGAAGAAGAAAAGAACTCAGCCTGTCCTGCAGATATACATGTTACACTGGCAGGCTGTGTTTGACAGATAGCGAACGCAACCACGTCGCTAACGCGCAGCCAGCATCGTCCCAGTAGGCAAGTAGTTCAGCCTAATGTAACTGCATACATTTAATTCCACTTACTTGGGGTAGTTCATGCAGTAGAGAGTGTAGATGTCAAAGGCTTCACTCTGAAAAAGAATAAAAACAGGATGAGAGCACAAACGTTAGAGAGGAGGAGAACGAGAGCCACAAACAGATTCATCAGAATCCTTGATAAAAGAACATATGACTGGATATTTAATGTGTGTGTCGAAAACGTGATATTCTTCTAAATCAGACAACAGTAGTACAACTTCTTCATGTTTTTGAACATGAAACCAGTTTATATGTGGACCTGATCTTTCTCCTCCTCCTCTAACACATCACAGCTCTGAAACCCCCCCCCAGGCTAATTATTTACACAACAGGGGGGTCAGCTGCGAGTCACAATCCTGGAGTTGCAAAAGCAGCAGGGACCACAAGTTCGAGAACCACTGTTTGCTTTCAACTGATAAAAAAGCCGACTGTTTTGACCCAAATCAGGATCCTTTCCTGAGCCCAAGCGAGTGGTTTTTGTGCCTAAACCTAGCCACACTTTAACCACAGCGTTTGAAAAAAATAAAATGGCAACATCTTACTCTGGTGGTTGGGTTGACCCAGCATACGCAAGAGAGAAAGATCAGATACACTCCATCATCTCCCCCTGGGCTTCCAGTTCATGTTGATATGAATCACAACCTAACTGGAACTTAGATAAGACGCCTCGCGGCTGTTTTTACTTTGATTTATGGGACAGGTTTTGGACCAGACTGAGATACTTGCTACTTTCTACCTGCGGTCCCTGGACAGGTGGGATCACTGAAACAGGAAGATAATCCTTCTCTTCCACCTCCTTCTCCCTGACTCTTACTGCTGTCATTCCCTCGCTACAGCACATCGCTTCCTGTCAGCACATCAGTCGGGAGGTCACGAAGAAAGACAGCACTGTGTTAGACACTCGACACACACAGGTCTTAAATAGCTCTGGTCATCTCTAACAGTTTAATCTAATGCCCGCCGCTCTGAATCAGGCAGGAAGTTCGGTTCAGCTTCAGTCTGAACAAACATCAGACATCTGTAGTGCATGAATCTGCAGAAACGTCCAGGACAGCAACACAGACGAGAGCTTTTGTCTAGTGGAATGGAGCACAGCAGGAAAAGGCAAACGCAGAAGAACAATAACAATAAAGTTGGGAATCTAAAAAGAGTTAAAAAAAAATTAAACATATTTCAATTTAAATGTGATAAAAAATAAAATAACAGTTCCAGTGTCCTTGGAGCCCTGACAGTTGTAAAACTAAAACTGTAATGTTTGTCCTGAGGGTGGCGCTAAAGGTAAAGTCATCGAGTAATAAACTCGAAAGGATTCATCTTCGGGGGAGCAGGAATATTCACAGCAAACTTAATCAAAATCTATATGGCTCATTTCTGGAGGAATGGGATCGGGACATTTTCAGGTCAACCTCCTTGTTAGATTTTGATCTCTCTTGTGTACAAGTTGAATCAGGGGAACTCCTTAGGGGAGGGTTAGGGTGTCGCCACAAGTCATTGGGATTCTTCCTCTGGGGATCACGAACATCTACTGTAAATTTAATGGAGAGCTGAACTGTAGTCGACATGAGGTATCTCCCTCTGGACTGAAGTGTCCAGAGGCCTGCAGTCCGCTGCTCAGAAAACCTTTTCATACTGTCTGTCTGTGCTGTAACACGCGAGAACAATAGCACTACTGTCCGACACACACACACACACACACACAGTCAAAACGTATTCATGGGGTGTTGGTTTGATCAGCAGCAGCTGCTTAGTGGAATCATGTGTGTGCTGCAGTGAATGGGGGGGTCCAGTTCTACCGGTGGTTTACTGGGTGTTTGGGGGTTCACCGTGTCATGTTTCCTGGCGACTAACAGCCTCTCACCTACACACACACTCGGCTGCACTGTACTTACCCGTTCTACGAAGCACTCGGCGATGGCTGCAGCGTGAGGACTCCTCTCTAAATCCTCCAGGAGATCACTGAGGAGACACGGACGGGCAGGTTAGAGTGGATTTATCTGACATGTTAGTGCCCCAGCACTGGAAGCTAGCAGCTACATGGCCACAAGTGTGAAGACCCCCGAACATTGCAGCCATATAATGCGATAGCTGAAGATGTGAGTCCAACGTGGGGTTCATTAATGCGCTGCTCAAACCGCCTCCACTCCGCTGGTTTCAGTCTTTCCAGCAGATGTGGAACCTGGCTGCGGGGATTCGCTCCCATTCAGACACCAGAGCATCAGCGAGGTCCAACGCTGATGTCGGGTGATCAGGCCTGGCTCGCAGTCGGCGTTCCAGTTCATCCCAAAGGTGCTGGAAGGGGTTGAGGTCAGGGCTCTGTGCAGGACAGTCCCGTTCCTCCGCACCAAACTGGGAAACACATCTCTTTATGGGCCTGGCTTTGTGACCTTTTACTACCAAAGTTTCACACTTTGATCATGCGATAACAACTGAGAAAACTCCACATTAAACACAGCTTTTTTTGTCAGGGTTCCTATAAAATGTGAGTTTCAGCTATCCTTTCACTCATGTTGGGCTGCAGTTTTTAGTGCCACAACAATCTCTGGCCTCCCGTTAAACCTACATAAAGATGATGCAAATGAGTTCCACGTGGGGAGGTACAAAGAGTTTAAATTTGGGAGCATAAGAGCGCTGGTAACAGATAGGTATTCTGTATCAGCACCTGAGTTTGTGTCAGAATTGGCGTCAGGGGAGAAAAAGTTGGACTGGTGCATCCATAATTACAATAAATACATCCTGTGTCTGCACCTTCTCATGCTGCGTCTTGCAGGACCTGCGGTATCCTGTTCCTGCGACAGCCCGGCAGCTTGAGGCACACTGACAACCACGGATAGAAATCAGCATCAACAGGTCACGCTTCTCCCACAGTTTCACTAAAACTCTGATTCACGGCCAGTTTGCTTTGCTGGGAGCCATGGAAAACACGTAACCCGATAATAAGGAACACAGTGCAGTTCCGTCACAGTGAGAACAGTCTGAGAGCGTCGATGTGGGAACACTTGAAGGTTAGTGTGACACTAAACTGACTCCAGGACCTTCCCGACTGTTACAGCTGGCAGACGTTCACCCTGAAAACTCTCCCCCCGTTCCCACGATCCATCCTCATCGTCATCCCTCCATCCTGCCAAGTCCCAAATACTGCTGCTACACACAGATACATCCAGTTTCCACAAGTCATTTCTTTAGCGCTCCATCCTAATTCTCTTGTATCCATCCATCAGTCTGTTTCGGTCCCAAGACTGGTCACAACACACACACATTCATGCACAGTCATGTTCGCGTCAGCAGCAAACCAGTTTTTTCTGAAAGCACCTTTGAGCCGTTGGCGGTTTGTGGCTGAACCCTGACCAGGATCACAGCCCAGGTGCAGGCCCCCACCCTCTGACCGCTGACGCCACTGCAGGGAGAGTTCCACGTGGGTGTCAGCGGTGGCGTGGTGTGGCATGGCATGGTGTGGTAAGGAGGAGCGACGAGGACTTCCAAACATAGATGGGTTTATTGACGAGCCGGGAACAGAACACCACACCGACTATGACTAAACTAAGAACGGACAGGGAGTGAAGGGAGGTGAGTCAATATAAAGGGAGTGCAGCTAACGAGGACCAGGTGCAGGGAATCCGGGAAGAGCGGGAGTGCTGATTGTGAAGTGACTACAGGTGTGGGACTGGGAGGAGGAAGGGCAAGTGAAGGGCGTGGACTGTAACAGTGAGATCTGCCACCGTAACATCTGTTACATCTGCTTAATGAGGATATAAAAACAGCGGTCAGATTGTCTTGAAGCCCAACAGGATCTCGACCTACAGGACAAATCATAAGCTGGACTCCAGACCGGACAGTCTGTGGAGACTAAACTCTGACTGGTCCAGTAGAGGAGCCGAGGCGCATTCAAGGCCTCAAACTTAAGGTTTTTCTTCTTGTTTTCTTATGTTTCGTTTTCACACTCAATCATGTGCTGAGTGACTTCCTCTGAAGCATGTTAACACCACATGGTCAGCGGGGACGAAGCTGTAATACAAGCTCAGTCCTCAAGCCATTCGCTGTGTCTGTATACGCTTCGTGAACGTAATTCATCGTGTTATTTCTGACAGAAGCGACTTTCACCGCTCAACATTCACGGCGCATGCAAGAACTGTGACACTGCACAGAGCAAAGTAGGGTGGCCGTTTCCAGAAGCCCAGAGAGGAGGACACTTTGCAGCATTTAGTGAGGCGAGAATAACTGCCCAGGGCTCTGGTGAACTCGCAGCTACAGCTACTCTGACACAGTTTGGTCCATCATGTCGACGGCGTCCTGATACAGAGACTCAGACCGTCTGATGTAGAGCTGAGTGGGACAGAAGAGGGTTCGTTCACAGTGTTTGTGTTTGTTCAAGACGTTGTGACGTCCGTTTCAAAAAGGTCTTGCAAAGGGCCTGAACACGCGACACTTCTGGACTTCTGGAAACAACAGAAACACATCAGCGTCTCTGCTGCTTTCTGCTATAAACTCGAGCTCGTCTGTCCGTTCCGGATCAAACGAGGTCCGACGCTTCGGCGCGTTGAGGTGATGACGTGACGTAGCCTGTAGCAGCGCGCGGAGGCTTGTTTACGTTGTTAACCAATGATACATCAGGTATTTATTTTTCAGCCAGTCACGTGTTTGAGCGGAGGTCTTACGGCAGTAGACGCCCTGCTGCTGCGTCCCAACAGAGGCTCTAGAGCGGCTTCTTTTAGGCCGACTACAGATTAGAGTCCGGCTCGAGGCTGCGCCGGGCGCCGGACAGGGGGCTTAGAATCCGGACTGTCCGGCCACGTATGGCCACCCTAGAGCAAAGCCATTATCGTGTCCGACTTTCTGGCAGCCAAAGTTCAACCAAACTGATCTCATGTATGAGACGCACATCCAATGACCTCTCAGAATATACAGGAGGCAGACGGTATGACAGCAAAGACTTTACAGTAAAAAAAGAATGGAGGAAGGTTAATTGTACGTTTCTCAGTCGGTTTGTTTCAAAGTGTCGGGCAGCGTTTGTGACAGTAACTTCCTGAAGCTGACAATCTAGTTGAGGAAAGACAGCAGGTTTTTCACCTACAAGCGTGGCTAGAAACACTTTGGCCAACAAGCTGCACGAACTTATTCATGCTGAGCATTTCCTGGCCTTAACTCTACTCTCCAGTCCTGCTGGAACCTGTGAGAAAATATCACAAAGGCTCGAGATACCAGGTTAAATGAATATTGATAGTTTACATTTCAACAGCAACCTACTGTTCAATGCGATTGTAAATTCTCAAATGAAAGCCTAGTATTCAAATAATGGTGTTAATGTAAATTCATACATTCACTGTAACCATATTAATACACATCATGTTGCTCTTGTACAAGAAAACTAGTATCTGTTCATCTTTAAAGAGGCCGTCCTAAAACAATCATCTGCATAATCAGCAGAATACTCAACTGTGAGCTGGAGCTCAAATTCAAACTGTCACGGAACATTTTGTTTATTTTACACTTGGAAAAATAAACCGTGGAAAGTGAAAAATACGGAATATGGTTTGCCTTTGCAGCCATTTAACATTTGCTCGTCGATATGATGCACGCTGAATATTTCCCCGCGCATGTCGAGGAGATTTAAAGGCCGCCGAGCGGCACCAACTGGTTATTTCCCCACCGTACAGTTAAAAAAGATAACACCCAGACCTCTATGAGAACTCCAGCAGTAAAATGAACTGTTGCAGGAAAACTTCTGGAACGATCTCTGAGAAGTTCGCGTTTTGTTTTTACTTCCTGGAACAGATTTTTGTTGCTAGGCAGAAACACGGGCCAAATGCCTGATGACTATCTGAAAACTCACTAAACAATATATCAGGAAACGCTGGAGCTGCTGGAGCCTCGGCGAGTTCAATGGAGGGATTTTACTGCTAAATATATTTGACATTACATCAGACAGCTGCAAACCAGAGGAGAGAGAGAAACATTTAAAATGAACTGATATGTCCTCACGGGCGACAGTGAGAGGGGAGGAAATCCAAGTATCTGACGAGACTTTAAAGAGGATCATAAATCTGGAGAGGGGAGGAGACGAGGAGGACGCAAGAGAGGAGGAAACAAGGAGACAAGAGAGGAGAGGAGGGGAGGAGACAAGAGAGGAGAGGAGGAAACAAGGAGACAAGAGAAGAGACTAGACGAGACAAGAGGAGGAGACGAGGAAACAAGGAAACAAGGAGATGAGAGGAAACAAGAGGAGGACACAAGAGAGGAGAGGAAACAAGGAGAGGAGGGGAGGAGACAAGAGAGGAGAGGAGGAGACAAGAGAAGAGACTAGACGAGACGAGGAAACAAGAGGAGGACACAAGAGAGGAGAGGAAACAAGGAGAGAAGGGGAGGAGACAAGAGAGGAGAGGAGAGGAGCCGAGACAAGAGGAGGACACGAGAGGAGAGGAGGAAACAAGGAAAGGAGAGGAGGACACAAGGAAATGAGAGGATGAGATAATGAGAGGAAACAAGAGAGCTGGACCAGTCGGGGCCAAACACGACTAAAGAGGACCAAACAACTGGACCAAAGAAGGACAAAAAGGGGTCAGACAACAGGACCCAACAGGACTAGACATTCCTGCTGGGCTTGTTAACATGGGGCTCTGTGGGGGCGCGCTCGCTTTTGGAGCCGGCCTCCAGTGGCCACTCGAGGAACTGCGGTTTCATGAAAACGGCATTCAGGTCCTGTTGGAGTCAACGTTCACGTCGTGACTATGACTTTTGTGAAAGCTCAGATATTTGTGCCTGGAAACCAGACAAAAGTGGACGCCTCACATCAGCCAGAGTCTGCCGTTCGCTGTAAGTAAACTCCGATACGGTGGATGCAGATCTACAGGATAATGTCAGCGTACAATACTTTTAACTCTGCAGTCACTCAGCTGTCTTTACGTTGTGTTAAGACGCGAACAGCCGACGCCGCTCGGGGAATCGTCTGCTCTGTTGAGCCGTGACATTTAGCCCGGGGACAGCTAGGGCTTATGGGAAATGGTGTTCGCTAAAGGCCGCTTAAAAACAGAAATATTAAATAAACAACCATATTCGATCGTTCTTCAGTCCTGATCGCAACGCAGGAAGCGAGACGTGCCGTAAAGAAAGGTTTAGCTCCAAGGCTGGCGTTTTAGTCGTTGGCGTCGGTGCAAATGTTAATGAGCTCTCGAATGTGGTTTTCTTACTTTTTCAAAAAACAGAAGCAGGAAGTTCTGGTCCGGCTCTCTATCAGACACAGAGGACGGCTGTCAAAGCCTCATGGGAGCTGTAGCCGAACTCCACGGTCACGTTTTGCAGCAGGGGATCGGCGCGAATGGATGCAAACGTTAAGCGACGAGTAGAAGACGGTCAGGAGATCAAGTGGAGGATGTGTGAGGTCGGTTTATTTGCCAAGACTGTTTAAGATGTAGAACACACACACACACACACAACAGATATGAGGTCGCACCGCAGCCCTTTCACTGCATTCTTAGTTAACAGGCTGAAATCAAGTCTCTCATTATCACAAACACACACAGACACACACAGACACCCGCTCGCGCTCTCCTCTGGCGTCAGGCCTCATTTTGTGGCCGGCGGACATCATTACTGGGGGATTGTGGGAGAGGAGGAGGGAATTCTGGGTGTTTTTCTTTTTTGTTTTTCACGGAGTGACCACAGAGGACGGAGAGGGGGGGCTGGTAGAGAGACAGTGACGGGCAGAAAGAGAGAGAGAGAGAGAGAGGGGGAAGCCAACAGTTTAATATGACCGAGAGAAAATGAAGAAACCAAAGAGACAGACTGACGGACGGAGGGTCGGAAAGAAGACATCAGTAAACAGAGAGGCAATTACAGCTGATGGTTAGGGGCTCTGGCGTGGGAGTGAAGTCAAACGCTTTAAGGAAAAGATAGAAGACAGGAGAGCAAGAAAGATAATAAGAAACAGAGAAGAGGGCTGTTAATAAAGGACCTTACCAGTCAAAGAACAAGGTTTTAAGTTTGAAAACACTAATAACTCACTGATCTGGTTATTGATTTCTAGATCGAGCTCCTTGAGTAGTAGTAGTATGTCCACACTGGAAGAGTCATACAATGAAGTCCGCTCCCAACAGCCAGTGTAAATACTAACAAACAAAGAAAGAGAGGAGCAACTCACAGCTGCTAAATATTACAGTGAATGGTGGTGAGACAGCTCCGGAAATATCTCGGAAAACAGAAATAAAATATGTTTCCAAAAAACATCCTCTTCTGTTCCACATTTAAGTGACAGTGGCGTTCAAAAGCAGCAGCTTGACTCGCCATTGCCCACGTATTGTTGTGCACACGAACCGCTAAACCAGCAGAGCATAACGATTAGGGAGCGTTTCCAGCCTCCCCACGTCAGGATCACGTACGTTCTCCGACAGCTCAGCCGGGCCACGCGGACCAGACTGGACGTGAACGTAGAACGGGAGTCTCGACTCGGACCACCGAGCGCCGGGCAGCGACGATACCAGGCTGCAGGTGGAAGCGTTTGACGTGAAATATGTCGGGTATAACTGACTAAACACTAAGCGGGATGGATTGTCCCTCTGCAGGAGGCTCCAGCTCCCTTCAGGCTGATTTTCATAGAATCCAAATGAAAGAAATGGCGGCCGGGATGGAACTCTTTTTTTAAAACCGCCTTTCCACCAAACGTTTATTCAACCCATTTCCTGACAAACACCTGTGGTATCTCATCATTTTCATCTTCAAACCTAATTCTAAAAATAAAGACAAAAACGACTTTATGCTTGAAATACTACTTTGCTTCCCTCCTGCTTGACTTGAAGGCAAACTTCTGTAAACAGCGGAACCTCAAAAACTCTCTCTTTTTTTAAAATTCTGGATCGTAACCGTGTAATGGGGAATCAATACAAGCATGGTAGCTGACCGCATAACCTGCACATGCCACACACACAATTCCTGCTGTAGTTTCTGATCGGCTGCAGCTCACGTCTGTCACACAGTTGAACTTCTCATCTCAAATATATTTTTAAAATAAAGTGGAATTACATTTCTGTCCTGTGACGTTTAGATTTGGTTTGTTTTTGACAAAGCAAGTGAGAACGGCCCGCTGCGCCGCACAGCACACATCATATCATGGCACTTCTTTTCTCAGGGGCTTTAGCTGCTAAATACACAAACCAAACCCTGACTCCACGTGACCCCGTGACCCCCCCCCCAAAAACAAACCCCCCGAACGCCCGAGTCGGGCCCTCTGATGCAGGTCGGGGCCAAACCAAACACAACGGGGCCGACGGTCTGGTTTTCATCCCCGCGCAGGGCGAGTCGACTCTTTGACAGAGTGATGAACAGCAGCTGACTGTGTGGCATCTGAGATATGCTGCTAAACGACACTGGGGATAGACGGAGGAGGAGGAGGAGGAGGAGGAGAGTCACACAAGACAAATGTGATGAAAGCGGAGAAGGAGGAACGTGTGAAGAAAGAAAGAAAGAAAGGCTTTCTCGTCTGCGTCCCGTGAGGTCTAGCAGTACTAAGTTAATGTTAAGGAGGCAAATTCAGATTTAGATTATTTCTTTGAGACGCTGAGCTGCTTGTGTGTCCAGTGTTGTTCCCGATCGACGGGCTCAGAGCAAAATGCTAACACAGGTCAGTCGTGTTCCGATGCGACCGAGAGCTGGCAGTTTAAATTCACAACAAAAAGGTCCAGATAAGATGAGATAAGATAGACGGCCTCTGTCCACGGCCACCGCAGCACGAAGCCTCAGTTCGAACTCTGGAGCCAGTTTTCTTCCTTTCGTCAGCACGGCGCTGCAGTGAGTGTGAGCGGCCGAGCCAAGATGCACCTGCTGCTTCAGGTGTGTCTGACGTACGACCCGTTGGGGGCGGAATCAGCAGGGACGACGGCGGAAGCTCAGGCTGAAGTCTGAGCCGCGAGTTCACCGATCCGACACGAGTACGTACGCTCGCTCGCTGCGGGGTGGCGAGGCGCAGATATCGTCAACCAGACTGCGATCACTCATTCACAGTCGAATAATGTGACTTCGGTGAAGAGTCAAGAATACCTGAGGAACTGTGAAATGTTTTTAGGGGGGATTTGTTTCACTGGATGGCGTCCTGCTACTGCAACTCTAGACTGATTCACCAGAGGTTCACCAGCATTATAAACCCTTTATATAACAGCAGGTTCTTCCACGGCGCGCACGTCTGAAATGAACTGTATTCAACAGTAACCCAGGACGCAGTGCTGCGGTGAACATTTGACTTCTAGGTTGCTTTCTAGAATTATGTCGCAGTAAACAGCATCCATCCAGCTGCATTAGGGCCCGTATTTATCGGCTGTCTCAGGCCTTCCGCATGCCAATGCCGACAATATATATTTACTTTAATTAAATTGCAGCAGGGTGATAATGTTTTAGATATATTTTCACATGGTTATGGTGTTTTCCCCAAGACTGGATGACACAACATGAATCCTTTCCCACCTGTAAGGGCACATAATGTAACGGGGTGTAGCTGGACGGGGCATTGGACAGTAGAACAAGTCATGTGCAAGATGCGGCACAATGTAAAAATGAGTAATAGTAACTTTATTTGTTTAGCACCTTTTAAAAAACGGAGCTTACAAAGTGCTTTGACGGACGAGGCATAGCGGAAACAGGATGCCCAGATGGGGCAATGTAACCAAAGAGGAACCCGGTGGCAACATCAGCTCGCTCGAATCCAGCCGCAGACTTTTGTTGCATCTCTGTCGTGCGCTTCCTGCCGTCACATCGCTATCTGACAAAGGCAGAAAATGCCCCCAAAACTGAGGTGAATGGACAGGTTTTACTTGGACAATTTCACGCAGTTGAATCAAAATACCTAATTGATATATACATTTTATTCCTTAGCCGGGCAGTGTTTACTCACAGCGAATTGGTCAATACTATGAGGGTTAAGCTAAGCATTAGGATTACTGTTTTCCATTTACATAAAACCTCCAGTGCAATTTTCTGCGTTTTACCTTCAGTACGTCTGACACCCCGAATCGTGACTGTCAGGAAGACTACAACGCGTCGGGACCATCTCTACCTTGCAGCTCTGTTTGTCGCCAAACAGCGACGCCTCCCTCTCTCCCAGGACTCGTCCGTCGTCTGCGGAACGTCGGGGGCGACGGTTCATGAGCAACTTTCGAGTCTGGTTTTAGTCTTAGGTTGACTTTGAATCCAGGCCCACAACTTCATTCGTTACTTAAAACAAAGATATGAGGTATTATATATGAGAGGAACACACACACACACACAGTACACAGTACACACTAACAGACAGCATATCCACAAGAGGAATGTGTGTGTGTGTGTGTGTGTGTGTGTGTGTTCTTGTACTGTATCTCCGGGCCTCCCTACTTCAAAGAGGTTTCAGGTTTAAGGTTAGAGTCAGGTTTAGGTTAAGGAATGTGTGTCACTGAGGGTCCTCACGAGGATGGCAGTCCAAATGTGCTCGTGTGACATCGTGTGGTTTGTGACGCCTGGTTAGCACGGAGGGGCTAAAAGGTCAGACCTTGAGTCACGGGGAACGAGGCGCCCGAGAACAAAAACGTCGGGAGAAATTTGAAGAAAAGAAAACAAAGAAAGGAGGCGAACCCCGCCCACCCCCGCACACTAATCAATACATTACAGCGGTGTCTGACATCACTGGTGACTCGGCTGCTGTCTTGGCCCAGTGCACCATGGGAAAACAGCCCCGATGATGACATAGTGTGTGTGTTTATTCCTGCTTCACACGTTCAGTGACATCAACCTTTTATTAATGACAGAATCGCTGAGCACAAAACAAGTAAATGGATTTTTTAATCCTAGTCTTCAGGAGGGGCTCATAGTGCCTACTGGGGAGATCGGTTTCTTATTTCACTCCCAGCAGCGGAACAAGTTTCATTTACTAAAGTAGCCACAAAACACTAGAGAAGTACTCAACCACAAGTAAAAGTCCTGCATTCAAAATGTCAACGTGCAGAAGTCTTATCAGAAGAATGTATAAACTGTGTGTTTTATGATTATTATTATTATATTACAGTGCTTTAATGTTACAGCACATTTTAAATGCTTTACATACCGTCGGGAAGTTAAATCAACACGGCATCAGGTTTCATACACTTTAGTGTCCAAGGAGCTAAAGCGGTCAGGCAAAGGTAGTGGAGTGGAAAGTGCGACATTTCCCTCTGAGATGCAGCGCAGCAGAAATAACAAGGACCTTTTACCAGTCACCGGATCACGTGCCATTTATAAGATTTACCTTCACAGGTGGTCAGGTGTGAGAGATCCGTTCTCCTCCGTCAGAATCCATTTTCACGGTTAAGTGCCGGCCGTCTGTGGAGTTTCAGCCATAAACTGCGTCGTGTTTGGATCATCGACTGTAACTTCTTCTAACAGGCGCGTCACGGCCAGCGGCCGCGGAACAGCAGGCCGCGGTGAATTGCCGGATACGCTCGGCTCTGAACGTCACGCCGGAGGAGCATTAGAACGGGTGTGGGTTAGATGTTTTGGCAGTTTTCAGGTGGTGCCTCCGACCTGGCGGTGTGTGAATACACACTTTAGGCCTTTTTAAGCACACTTGAACTTGCACGTTCCCATTTTAAACTGCAGGTAGGTTCCCCAGATTTCTTGATTTGACTTTTCATTTGTGCTCCGTCAGTCCGCCAGGCTGCCAGCGTCGCACCAAACTCCAACTCTGGCAGATTTAGGGCGATGTTTACTGATCAGCTGAATCGAACTACAACACTTTTTTTCCACAACAACGTCTCAACGCAGCACTTTTAAAAACCGCCGCTGTTTGAATCTGACTCAGTGCCTCAGCTCTGTTCGTACGTCATCGAAACCACTTCAATCAGCGGTCACTGAGCACGCTCAGTTTAGCTCTTGGTACCTTTCATAACGCATACACGTTGATGAGTGGTGTCATGTTTGAGCTATGCTGGATGATGTAGCCACTCTTGTTATGTCTACCCGTGTGTGCGCGCGTGTGTTGCTTTGAGAGCCTGGGAAGGAAGCTGTTAAAATATGTCACACACACACACACACACGGGAACAATACGACGAACACACACACTTAAACACTAACAGTCAAACTCAGTTTTCATTCCATCCAGGCTTCCTGCCGCTGGTTCTCATGGGAAACATGGAGAGAGAGACGGAGAGAGAGAGAGAGAGAGAGACAGCCTCTCTCTCTCTCTCTCTCTCTCTCTCAGGGTCGTGCAGAGTTTGGCTAAAACATCTGACCTGGTTTCTCTTGCTCTCTTTCTTTGTCCAAGAAAGGAGAGAAAATAAGAAAACCCCCGTCTCTCTCACACACACACACACACACTCTCTTTGTCTTTTACTCGAATGTCAGTGATTCAGTGAGCGCTTGGTTTCTTCACTCTCCACTCCCAGGTGGGTGGGGTACACCTTTGACCGACCGTTACAGGGCAGACTGGTGCTCGACTGGGTCATTAGTTCTGTTTTGAACACGCAACGCTACAAACAGATCCTTTTGCTTTTGTGTTTATATGTTTGACTTTATGCAGGAAAACAGTCCTGAAAATGCACAAAAGCTGCAGGACATCTTGCGGCGGAGCCTGTACTGACGGATCTAAACTAAGAGTCCACTCTTCTCATTATTGTTATGACCGAAACACAGAAACGGAGGCGTTACATGCACCAAGTTTCTCGGCTCATGCCCAAACTGTGCAGGTGTCCCCGACTTTGGGTGAGTAATTTGTTGAGATATCCTGCTAACAGACAGACAAAAAACCAAAAACATGATGAAAACTTTGATAGCACAAACAGCTGGCGTGGACTGAAAAAGGTGGGGGGGTGTATTTATCTACAGTATGTAGTGATTGAAATGTC
>CM022478.1:1556001-1558501 GCA_011952105.1 Coreoperca whiteheadi | reverse complement strand
CTTAAACTCCAAATGTTGTAACAGCCTGTGCAGAGCAGCTACAACTGATATGACTAACTGAACTCTTTTATAACAAATAAGATCAAGGTAAATAAAACAATAATATATATACAGTTATTAGACAGTAATCATGGGAACACGTTTTTATATACAGTATGTAACCCTCATTGTTTTCTACAGTGACTTTGCGCATCTTAAACACATTGAGTTGGTCCTGAAATGTAAATTCAACATCCTCTGCAGATGCTTCGCGACCTCTCAGTTCCCTCCTGGACGCAGCTCATTAAAGCGTCTGCTGTTTGTAAAGAGGAGCTGGTGTGACATGATGCTGCTATTGGACAACCGTAGCTGTGATACACAGAGATGTGTACTTTTACGGCATTTAATCACCGCACGCACCAACACTGCACACTGCAGTCCGTCGGCCATGCCGTAACGGAAACTTTAACAAACTAAAATCCATCATCCAATCCTGACAGTCCAAATGAGGTCATTTCCTGTAGTAGCTAGTAATTAGATTTCGAGAGACATCGGGGCAGACGGGGGGAGAGAGGGAGATGAGATAATAGCAGAGAGAGAGAGAGAAGCCAAAAAGAACTGTCACATCATCACACAGTTTTATTAGCAACGCATCACCAAACGCACACACTGACAGACTGAACCGAACAGAAGCCGGCACGATGAAACACACAGACGGGACAGAAAAGCTGCCAGAGGAAAGCAGAACATTTGGCCGAAAAGAGACCGAAAACTCGTCCAAGGTGGAAGAGAAATTTGGCGGAAAAGAAAATAATCTGTGAGAGGCTGAGGTCAGCTGAGCAGCTTTAGTGCCAAAAACTGGGGTCCATGACGTCCAGTCTACGGGGGCAACCAAAGTGACAATCAGTGGATTTTACTGGAACCTGATGCACTATAAAACATGAAAAAAAAAAAAAAAGACAGGACTTTTCTTCGGCCAGAATAAAAGAACCCGGTGAAAGAACCATGGTGTGTTTGCTTCTCATCCTATTTATTTTACACACACACAAACACACACAAACACACACAAACACACACAGAGTCGCTGCAACAAAACCCCCCCTCCTTCTTTGACTCTTTCTTTCTGTTTTTTCCTAAATTGGCTACGAAAACAAGCACTCCGTGTGTGTGTGTGTGTGTGTGTGTGTGTGTTTACTTGCAGAGCCATCACTGTGAAGACCAACTTGTGTTTTAGACTTTGGCAGTGAGGACATTTTGGCCGGTCCTCGCTTTTCAAGAGTCCTTCAAAGGGCTGTTTGAGGGTTCAGACTTGGTTTTAGGGTTAGAATTAGGGTTAGGGTTAGGTTTAGGGTTAGGGTTAGGCACTTAGTTGTGATGTTTAAGGTTAGGGTAAGGGGCTGGGGAATGCATTATGTCAATGAAAGTCCTCACAAGTATAGAAGTACCAGGTTGCGTGTGTGTGTGTGTGCGTATAATGAGCCATATAATGAGAGGCCTCGGCCACATTCATCACCTTTTAAAGGCAACAGGAAACACACACACACACACACACTGGAGGGCATGGAGGGAGAGAGAGGGAGCGACAGAGAGAAGGAACAGAGCGAGAGAGAGAGAGATGAGTGAAAAATGAGAGAGCTCAGCGGGATGATGAAGAGGAGAAGACAGGAGGAATGAGGAAGAGCTGGAGGGATGAAAACAGACTGCTCGGGAAAAACAAACATGGAGGAAGAAGGAGAGGGGAAACAGATTGAGAAAGACTTTAAAAAAAGAGGGGAAGAACGGAGGAGAGTGATGTCTATGTTTGAAAGGGGGTCACATGTCATGATAAAATAGATAACCTAAATAAGGACGACGTCATCAGTCAGCGGCAAACGAAACTGTTGAAAGTCACTGAAACGTTCTTGCTGTGGTTCAAGTCTGCTGAGATGAAAGCGCGGTGTCACTATTCCCTCGTTGGGGACTGAGAGGTAACGGTCACTGTTCACGCAGCCACCTGGAAACCTAACTAAGGTCGCGTTTGAGCAAACGGCCCGACGCCGTGAGCGAGAGCTTAGCGACCCAACGGCGGCGTCTGCGTCACCGAGGAACCAAGGCGGTGGTTAGCTGCGTTATGATCTGCTGCAGCGTAACGGTGGGAACAGAAAGAAGGAGCTCTAACAGCGGATCTAACTGCTTCCTTCCACCTTGTCTTTCCCTTCTTGCTCCCCGAATCTTCAAAATTCACCTCCCCCCCTCCTCCCCCCTTGTCCCTTCACATTCTTCTCTGTTTCTCCAGTTATTGTTTTTTCTTTCCATTTCTTCCTCTTCTCCTTACTTCTCTTCATTTGGTTCCCTTTCTCTTTCCCTTTTCCATCCTTCCCTCCCTCTGTTTTTCTACTTTCCCCCTTTCTTGTCCCCCCAGTCTCCGTTTAACCCCAACGCTGAATCCCCACCTCCTCTTCTTTTCCCGCTCACTCTCGTCTTCTTTCGCCTAATCTTTTCTCTACTTCTTACTCCCCCCCCCCGTCATCTGTCCCTCCCT
>CM022478.1:1453708-1539234 GCA_011952105.1 Coreoperca whiteheadi | reverse complement strand
GGGGTGGGGGGGGTGTAGGGGGTCAGTAACACAAGCCAGAAGCAGAGGCGGCTTGCAGGTTGCAGGTTGAAATCCGCTGTGTGGAAACACCTGCAGATTCTTCTTCATTTGCTCGCTGCCGAGGGGCTTCCAGCTTTAAAGGGAAATGATGTGTATCTATCCTTTTTTTTTTTTTCAAACGTTGTAAACAAACGTTACTTTCCAAATTATTTGGAAAGAAAACTAAAGGTGTAATGTAAATACTGTACTGCAAATAATAGAACTTTAAATCCTCTTCGTCATTCTCTTCTTCCAAATTACACCCATTAAAATAATGTTACCACGTGTGTTGCTGCCAAACCTAAATCTACCAGTGCAGACACTCGCAGTTGTCAACAACTACAACTCCCATGAGGCTTTGACAGCATATGTGTGGCTACAGGTCAGTGCACAGCGGCAGAATCTCGAGCATCTCGTGGAAACAGATACGTTTCCAATTTATCAAATGTAACGATCCAAACCGACTCGGAGAAGTGTGTCAGTATGTCGTGAAAAGCTTGGCTGGTGTCACCGTGGACACATAGAGCTCATTTATCCTATAATATAAGAACGCTATAAGCTCAGGCGATACATCGATACTTTTTGATTCTGCAAAACCCTGGATAACATCCTGTACTGACATTTTTACAAGTCTCACTTTCTTCAGTATCTGCAGCTGCTGTGGTAAAAGTTAGGGAAAGATCGTGGCTATGCTAACTATGCTAAGGTGTGGCTAGGGTTGGGTTCAGGCCACTTGGTTAAGGTAAGGCAACTTGCAGGTTTGTGACAGGACACATGCTCTCTCCTGATTAGAGTTCGACTCGCTATACACCCACCCACCACCTCGACCTCTACACCTTTAACTGCCACCTCTCTACATGAAGGACACAGTGCTGCCTTCATTGCCACTAAATGTTGGCACTGGACATAAATTGTGAGGTGCGAAATCATCCAATATGGATGTGATGAGCGTGGATGGGAACTCAAACAGGAATGGGTAGAAGTATGGGAATGGGTTCTTGAAGGCTCTGTGGTGCCACACATCCTGCAATGGATAGTGCGAAACAATTCAAAGGTTGGGGGTTTGAATCCCACCGGAGTCATAAGTCACGTAGGTTAAATGCACATTTGACCAACTCAACTGACCAAACAAGCAAACCCCCTCCCTCCAGTTTCCACAGTGTGGAAAAAGAAGTACAGTGGGATGTTTCTTTGGGGAAGGAAAAGGAGAGTATTGTGCAGCGTTTCGGGGCCTTCACAGAGAAAATGTGGCTTTGAAAAAGTAGAAGTGAGAGAGTCTGAATTACAGAAAAAACAAACTTGACTTCAATCCATCAAACGTATTAAGTCAGAGAGAGAGAGTGACCCTGAGAGAACATACGGGACAGAGAGAGAGAGACAGTGTGGTGGATCAGGTCCAACGTTGTGGTTAACCAACTCTGAGGTTACAGTGAGGCTACACACACACACAGATACCTCTTTAACATCCATCTAAACACTCTGCGCTAAGAGAATAGAACATGCTGTAGTGTGTGTGTGTGTGTGTGTGTGTGTGTGTGTGTGTGTGTGTGTGTGTGTGAGAGAGTGTGAGTGAGTGAGTGATGAGGTGTGTTTGAAGCGGATGCACCTGGAAATACCTTGGTAGGTGATGATAAAGTTGGCCAAATTACACACACACGAGTAACTGACTATGGCAGCAGACCAACTCTCTCACTTACATCACAGGGTCAGTGAGTGTGTGTGTGCGTGTGTGTCTTGTTGAAGACCTATCTCGTTGCCACGGCAACCGGACAGACTTTAGACGGACATCAGCTACGTTAAATTAAACAGAGCCGTCAAAAACACAGTTTCTCCACAGAGCTCCAGCGTGGAGCCAGCTTCAGCTCCCAGTCTTTACGACGTCACAGGAGAGCCACAGTGAAAGGGTCAAAGGTCAGAGGCCACAGCTTCTTGTCAGTACAGTTTTCTCTAGAGCAGGGGCTTTCAAAGTCTGACGCTGTGAGCCCCAACAACACCTCGTCTACCCCTAATGTGGGAGCTTTGGGGGATATAAACAGGGAGTATACTGTTTCCACGGAGTCTGTTAGCTGTGGGCTACAACTTGACCCCTGTTTTTTTTTAGCCCATATTTGTTTACATTTGGGCAAACTGGCCCCATTAAAAGTAGCTGAATGAGCTGCTCGCAGCTCCTGTCTGCAGCCTACCCGTGGATGTACAGACAACTATCACTGTGATGCTGAAGGAAACCTGAAACCACAACACGTCCTCCTGCCGAAACGACAGAATACATGTGACCGTAGAGTACCAGCGATAGGTGCACTGGACCTCGGTCGTCACGGTAACGACAATAAACACGCGGTTAAGGTTTAGGCAAATATCATGGTTTGTACATACGCAAATAAGTACATAGACAATGTATGTCAAGTTTGACTTGCTGTTTCAAACGGGACACAAACAGCAGTCTCCTGGGTGAAAGTCCTCAGTTTGACCCATTGTCAAATTTTGAAACCTCAATAAAAAGAAATTTTTTTTTGTTTTGTTATTTGTTTAACAAGATCCTTCTTGAGTTGTCTCCTCACTGTTTAGTAATTTTTTTTTTTCAGCAGTGAGAAGCTCCTCTAGTTCTGTTGTGTCCTGCAACATCTTGCAACGTATCAATCAAGACCACACTCGTGCAAAAAGAGCATGCAAACGTAATGGCCCTACCGTCTTTGAGGAAATTCAGGTCTCCAATTACTCATTTATTTATTTCATGGGATAATGCCACATTTCCATTTCTTGAATTAAAATGAGGGTGCACGGTAGCGCCCCCGCCTCCCAATAAGGAGATTGTGGGTTCGAATCCCGGACCAGACCACGACCTCCCTGGGTGGAGTCTGCAGCCTCCCCGTGTGTTCTCCGGCTTCCTCCCACCGTCCAAAAACATGCATTAGGTTAAGTGGTGACTCTAAATTGGCCACTGTCCTGAGGCCCAAAGCCACTGGGATAGGCTCCAGTGGAACTTGAACCAAAAATAAAAGAAGAATTGTATAACATGGAGAGAATGAAGGAATTAATTCAGCGTAAATTCCTACAGTTTAAAGATTTCTTACATCGTTAATGTACAAATAATGACTCTGGTGGGACTCGAACCCACAACCTTTGAATCTCTCCTTTAGAGATTAACTAGAAGTCCAATGCGCTATCCATTGCGCCACAGAGCCTGCATGGGTTGACAGAAAAGTATAATACAAAAATGTGTGATAGCACCACAGAGCCTCTTTAAGCAACATGAAAAGTAAAACTTGGACCAAGAATCAGTTAGAAGGTTCACTGTCGCGTCATAAGAATGTACTGTCCTAAGCACGACTCTGGTGGGACTCGAACCCACAACCTTTGAATCTCTCCTTAAGGGATTAACTAGAAGTCCAATGCGCTATCCATTGTGCCACAGAGCCTGTGTGAGTGAAGAGAAAAGTATTTAAAATAAATGTGTGATGGCGAGCTCCAAAGTTAAAATTTAGCGGCTCTTGAACCAAAAACCAGCTCGAAGGTTCCCTGTTGCCTCTGAAACTTAAATTATCCAATGCACGACTCTGGAGGAATTCGAACCCACAACCTCTGAATCTCTCCTTTAGGGATTAACTAGAAGTCCAATGCGCTATCCATAGCTCGACAGAGCGCCTTAAAGTGGAGTGAAAAGTATTTTAAAAAATTAAGCTGGCGAGGTTTAAAGTTCGACTTAAAATAAAAGAATAATTGTATAACATGGAAAAACTCTACTGGACACGTAACAGAAAACCTAATTATTTGAGAATTATGGAATTAATCCAGCCTAAATTCCTACAGTTTAAAGCTTGTTTACATCATTGATGCCCATCTCTTGAAACCAAAAATAAAAGAATAATTGTATAACCTGGAAACACTTTTCAACGCACCCTGCAGAAAGATTTCAGACACCAACAGGTGACTTCACGCTCCCTGCCTTCTTGGTTATTGATTGCATTTCCGTTCAAACACACACGATGAAAAAGTAAAACAGAGAAAATAGAGATTGATGGCAATAATTAGGGATTCTGGGATTAGGGATAATTAGAATTATTAGTCATACTTGTGCCTTAATGAGCCTGTAGGCCTGCAGGCCACAAGGCGTGTTAAAAAAATCACAAGTAGAACACACAGCTAGGAACCGCTGTATACTATCTGTGTGTGTGTGTGTGTGTGTGTGTGTGTGTGTGTGTGTGTGTGTGTTTACATTTTTCCTGCTGCTGGCGGGGTTCATGTTAATATGAGATCACTTGTGCAGAGCAAGGCCTTTGGAGTTTCAGCCCTCAGGTCCGCCTCACAGGCTGTTCACACCTAGCTTTACCAAATAAATATTCTGATTAATTCAGCAGTTCAACACAATGCTTTGCAGACGCACAGGGATATGTACGACGTGTATCTTATTTATTAAGACACAACTGTGTTGTGTCTGTTGAACCATGTATGGAGTAGGTTCAGGATGCGAGGTCAGAGAGAAGTGGCAGTGAACTATAAGAGAGATTATTTATAGAAAAACATTAAATAAGCTTCCAACTGGCTCTGTGTTTGTGTATCTCTGTTTTTGTCTCATTCAGTCTAAAGAGGAAGTAAGCAAGATTGATATTTAAAACAATAATAAATAGCAAGCTCTCATTTCTTATTTCTCAGAGCTCCTGGTACATATGTGAACATCACTCTTGGATATGACGGCACGAATCACAAACAAGGTCGATATGATCTTCTTCAGTTCAGAACCATAAGCAAAAATACTCACATTGAGAAACGTGAAACACTACAGACTGGAAACTACACATGGGTTGCTCCGACTCCGGCGCAATCGGGACTGCATTGGACATCTAGCACTTTGAACCTTGTGGGTTCGCGTCCCACCAGAGCCTTTACAAAAGATTACTCCTCTCATTCTAAAATAATCACCTTCCTCTGTTGTTTTTCCATGTTAAGCAGTTATTATTTTATTTTAAGGTGCGTTTGTCACGTCTTTGGAGAGCGGGAGTGAATGCACAAACAGCAAACAGATGAATTAAAGTAAGTGAGAAAGGCCGCTGTGGCACAATGACATCATTCAAAGGTTGTGGGTTTGAGTCCCACCAGAATTGACTTATAGATTGTTACTGCTGACAACACTTTCACACACTCTACTAAAACCAATGTCTATGCTACCAAATCCTGCAGACCAGTGGTCACAAATTGCTTCCAAGCCAAGATCACATCTCATGTCCGAATACAGGCCAAGGTCCACTGTTAAGAAACAAAAGCCCACAGCTGCTTTAATGCTGCCTCTTCTTCTTTCTTTTTTACAAACAGTCCATTTTAAGAATTTGTATTCCAACTACTGTATGCGGTCAAGGCACAGTATGAACTGAAATACCCTCACCATCTCACACAATCACCTCAGAAGGCAGAAAGTTAAATATGAATGATTTAAATACATTAAATACCGTTGATTTTAACTAGGTATAGAAAGCAACATAAATCTTCCCACTCAAACACATGCCACAAAAAGGAAACAATCAAGCAATCGGGTACTATACACAGTATTTCAGTCCAAAATATGAAAAACCTTCCCAAAGTCAGTGTGATGGCAGTGAGTGCTCACTATCAGTTAGTGCTCTGTAGTCTCACACGGGCCCCGTTTCCACCTGGCGCTAACTGGGTGATCACAGTGGACGCCTCTAAGTACAGGTGTGAATGCGCCCAAGACGGATTGAGGACCGCCTGGAGGAGGAGGTTTACCTTAATAAAGCTAATAAAGCTTTATTTAAAGTTAATAGGACCGCTAGCTGCACGGCTAGCTGAGCTAATGGCAGCAGATAGCGGTTACTTTCACAACAAGTGAAACAAAAACAAGCAACCGCTGAGAGAGGTCCAGAGGACATCAGAGGGAAAACCAGAAAATGATCCGGTTTCACCAAAATCAGTGAATAAAGTTGTGTTTTTGTACAGTGATCAGTGAGGCCCCCAGAAACACTCCGCTCGGGTGTGGTCCGAGAAACAGTAAATCCATCAAGTTCAGCTTAAAAACTGCAACGCGCCTGGTCTTTGCAAACGGAAATGATGCACGTGTTTATTTGCACATAGAGCGGGGAAGTGCGCTCCGATCCCAGGTGGTGACTCGAGACGCCAGGTGTGAAAGTGACGTATTTGGAGACACATCATCCCCCGAGGCTGAACCATCGAACTTCAGCATGCAGGAGCAAGTCCCCATATGCAGCGTCACCTTCATCGGTGATGCAGTCCTTTTTCTCGTATGGAGATCACAATCCTTCACAACTAGCTGTTACGCTCCCATCCCTTTTTTTTTTGCTCTTTCTTTTCCCTTGTTTCCCAGGTGTTCCAGATCCCGATTAGTGGGTGGCTGGTAGCTGAGTTTTCGGGGTTTTTTTGTTTATTAGTTTAGTTGGGCACGGTTTTGTTCGGTTAGGGGAGGGGTTTCTGGGTCCTACGGCCCATTGCGTGGCTGGCCCAGGCCTCGTCTACTTTATTTTCTGTTCTGTTTAGCCAGGCCTCCAGACTCCAGTTGTTTTGGGTGATTGATGTTAATAAGTAAATAAATGTATTTACTTTAATTTTGGTTCTCCGGTATGGCGTCCTTTTCTCTGTATGTTGCTGGTCGCAAATTGAGCCACGGTTGTACCGCGGCCGTAACACGTTGTGTAGCGTCGCTACATGGGAAAGTCCACAACTTTGTAACAAGATTACACAATTCGAAACCTTAAGGTCCAATACAAATTTAAAGTGTCTCAAAGAGCCGGAGCAGTAAAATTATTTACGTGCCGTTCATAGAAACTGTGGAGAATCAACACACACGCACGCACACACACACACACACACACACACACACACACACACACACAATGCCCACTGTTTCTGTATGAGACAGCAGGTCAGGAGCCAACACTGACCCACAGAGGGAACCGTTCATTAACACTGTCACAGGAGCGCGACACTCCATGTGAAACCACAGCTAACACACACACACACACACACACACACACACACACACACACACACACGCTCTCACACTCACATTCTGTGGTCCAGGCTAAACAAAGTGAGTGTGAACTTCCAGTAGGGCTGTTAAGAGACACACAGGCGCCCTCTGCGTGTGTGTGTGTGTGTGTGTGTGTGTGTGTGTGTGTGAGACTGCCCAATCTGATTCCATTGATCCTATGTAGGCCAGTGCACTGTATTTCTCTCTCTCTCTCGCAAACACACACACACACACACACACACACACACACACAAACAATAGGTCCACTCTGTTGTCCTGCTGTTTCCATTGTGCTCATGGCGTCGACGAGCTCCCCACACCAACACACACACACACACACACACACACACACAAGCGATGGTATTGTGACTGTTCAATACGAGTCAGCACTGACCACACACACACTAAGAAATGAGTGTGTGTGTGTGTGTGTGTGTGTGTGTGTAGTTCCAGGACATGTAGAACTACCTGAGGTTACACGCCTTCTGTCACCAGACAAGCAGCTCTTACCACTACGCTTACTTATATACAGGCACACCATTGCACAAGGCGTTTGTTTAATTTAGGGTTTTGGTCTGGAAACGTCCTCCTTTCCAGTGGAACTCTCGATGTCACGAGTCGAGAGTTGAACCTGAAGTTGTCCGCTTGTTTCGCTGCATCGGTTTTCATCCTGATGTGATTGACTCGGGTAGCTTTTTCATCACTAGCTTTTCTGACAGAACAAACCAAAACTTCGGTTGGGTTTGGTTTGTGTTCGTGCAGTCTGTTTAAAAGACAGACTAATAAATCTGATTCAATGAACAATTGCATGGCACAGGATGAAAAGATTTGAAGCAAAGCTCTCAGTACAATAGATACAATCGTGACTTATGTAACAGAAGAAGAATTATGCAAAAATAAGTGTTGTGAAACTTCTCCTGAGGGAAACATGAAGTCTGAGTCAGAGCAGCCAGAGAGACTCTGAACTCTGTCCTCGGCCTGTTAGCACACAGTTTTCAGCAGTTTGTAGTCCAGTTTATTCCAATTATGTTCTGTTCGAGGGTTGGAAACAGGAGCAGAGCCACTTTTACAAGACAGTTGCTCTGGAATTCTGGAGTTCAATTACTAATATATAATCTAATTACAAACGTTAGTCTGGGAACGTGCTAACATCACTAACAAGAAGAAAGGCAGAGCAGTCAGATGATAAGACAGGGCGGAAACAGGTTGGAAAAACGACGACAAACCTCTGTCTCAGCTGAGTCACAGTACATATTAACTATATGCAGTGTGTACCATATACTACTCTTTCAAGTGTATTGTTTTTGCAGTTATTATGTAAGAAATCAACTTATTTTTACAGGAAAGGACAATACATACGCCGACAGACGTCAATCAAACTGCGACTTTAGAACAACACCGTCAATGAAAGTTCACAAAGAGAAGACAAGTTGTTTTTTCTAAAAATGTAATAGTTTTTGTTTTCCAAGATGTTTCTGGACCTGTTTCACCCCCAGTCATTGCTTTGTGGAACAACGGGGTCCATCGGCAGCCAACTCAAAAACGCACAGTTTTCATTCTACTTAATTTTGCCACTTTTCCAGGGTGAAAATATTACGAGTCTGCTTCGAATCAGTGTGTGATGTGGAGAAGAAGCCACAAAAACAAGTAAAGCTGTCTGTCCATCAGGAAACTCCGTGGATCGGTGAGCGTTGAGGCAGAGCAGCCGGAGGACATCAGACAGCGTGTTTCGTGTGTACTCCAGCCACGGGAAGCCATTTAGCCCGTCGCTGTTGCGGCTTCTTCTTGTTGTTTCGCACTTTGATATGACGCCGCTGGTGCGCACATGAGGCCATCTCAATACAAGGCACATTATCAACAGACTTTAAGAACGTCCCTAGCCTAGCAACATTAAGGCTGCAAACGACCCATAATGCAACACCGAAGTAAAAAACTTCAGAATAATAATAGGACCCCACTTTTTAAATGGGAACTTCCAGAAAAAAATATTGTCTTATAATCAAGGCAATGTTGTAAACGTGGTAAAGACTAAGAGTCTAGAGCTATGCTAACGGCTCTGGGAGGCTGTACTTAGGGCCCGTGGGACTTTGAGCTAAATGCTAATATTAATATTATACCTGCTATGTTTAGCAACTAAACACAAAGTACAGCTGAGGCTGAAGGGGATGTCATTAGTTCTGCAGGTATATTAAAACCAAAGTATTGGATGAATTAAAATGTCCACCTGATGATGGCGCTGGATGAAAAGTCAGAGGATCACCAAGGTGATTACAGTTCATCCTGAGGGGAACATGAATGTCTGCACCTCATTTCACAACAAAGCATCCAATAGTTGCCGAGATGTTTCAGTCTGGACCAAAGTGGTGAAGCGACCGACTGACATTGGCATCGCTAAAGCCGACTTTAAGAGGAATATTCAAACACACCAGCATGCACCTCATCAGAGTGAAGGGCGAATGTAAATGCAATCCGTTCTATTTTGTTCTTTTCTATTGTCCTGTGTTGTATTGTGGGAAGCAGAGTCGTCTCAGTGGACAGCTGAAGCATCAAGCTGAGACTCTTTAAATCTGCCATCAGCTGCTGCAGAGAAAAGGCAGTAAAACTACACTGTGTGTGTGTTTGGAAATTCCCTGTATGTATTTTTGCCTTTTTTGTGTGACTAATAACACAAGGCAGGCACTCGGCTGTTAGAGAAAAGGTTAGTGTGTGTGTGTGTGTGTCTCAAATTAGTGGAAAGAAACGAAATGACAGAGTCAACGGGTTTTTTATGGGCAGGCTGGAATGATAGACAGGGAGAGAGGGAGGGAGCAGTGATTCATGATGGGAATGTACAGAGAGTGTCAAACACACACACACACACACACACCTGGTTGAAACCATAAATACAATGAACACATTAGAGCATTGTTTCTACGGACCTAAACAATGATGCTGGCACATAAAACACGCTTATAACCAAACCTACCATTCAAATGGGGACGGCTGTAAAAATAACTGAAATACTTTAATCCTTTAATATTTTAAATACTTCAGATTTTTAGTCCTGGTTTAAATACATCAGGTCCCAGAGCTCAGTTGGAGATGACGCGTGTATCGACCACTGGGGGCAGCAAACACACATTGAGAAGCTAGAAAAAAAACAACTGGCGTATTCTTCTGAAACATATTATTTTGCATTCAATGAGATGACAAAGTCGGATTTCTCATCTGTATATAAATACATTCGCTGCTGAACAAATTCTCTCTCTCTCTTTAGGCCAGATTTGTCATCCAAGTGCATCCACATTCTGGTGTGTGTATTTCTCTGTGTGTGTAATGTACATGTCTATTTACTGTATGTATCCACGCATGGTTATGTGTGTGTGTTGTGTATGTTGTTTACTGCGCTGCTCTGAGGTCAGAAACACTGTGGTATACATCTGTCGCCAGAGCCACACACACACTGCTGTACGTCACAGTAGAGCCTCTGTCTAACTTCAGCCTATGCTAAATTGTCGGTCTAATTATTATAAACGACGAGCAGTGGTCTCCGAGGAAACGATCCTCCCGCATCCCATAATTACCCTGCATTGGCTCGATATTAAAACTGCTTCCAAATACTTGAGATTGTCGGGGTGCTTTTGATTTCTGTTTGCCTGTGAAATCAATGGCTCCTTTTGTTTTTAAGAAGCTGTTCAGTCTCTCAGATGAAACAGAGCAGAAACAGGACGGCTCAGAGGTAAAAACCTAAAACATGTTCCGGTACTTATTCAAGTATTAGAGCTACATGAGCCATATATATGCATTTAGTGTGGTTCAAAACAGCAGGAGGGAGGTTATCAAACATATAGTTTGGAGGTTCGCTGTCGCCTTTAGTTGCTCATGACTTTCTCTAAGATCACATCATCTAAACAACAATTACTGGTGACTGATTAAAAGCTAAATAGTCAAAATTTTATTTTGTCAGGGTTCGATAGACGTTCATGTGACATCCTGTATAAACTGTTTGACTTGACTGCAGCTTGTTGTCACTCCTGCTCCCGGTAGGGGGAAGCTCGTCTGCAAAAAACCTAATGCTTGATTTAAATGTTTGGGAGTCTCCCTCCGTGATCCACCTGGGCAAAACACAGACACACCTGTACTTGATGAAAGGTCCTGCTTGACCACACATTTGGCCACAAGCATTGCACCACATAGCCTTCGCAAGCGGAGTGAAAAGTATCAAAACAAATTGTGATGGCGAGCTTTAAAGTTCAACTTGAGGGGAGGCTGAAACAAAAACTTCAGTCGAACATTAACCAAGACTCAGCTTGAACATTGGAGTTTATCTAGAAGTCCAATGCGCTATCCATTGCGCCACAAAGCCTCTGTAAGGAGAGTAAAAAGTATTCAAAAAACAATTCGTGATGGCGAAATCTAAACTTCAAATTCAGTAGAACTTTAACCATGAGTCAGTTTAAAAGTTGACAGCTGCTTCATTAAATATGTCTACAGTCTTGAACACACAACCTTTGAAACTCTTCCTTCAAGTGTTTACCTAGAAGTCCATTGTGCCACAAAGCCTCTGTAAGAAGGATGTAACGTATTCAAAAAACAAAAAACAACTAAAGTTCAACTTCAGTGGAACATGAACCAAGAGTCAGTTTAAAGGTTGACTGCTGCCTCATTAAATTGCTGTATCCAGTGACTCTGGTGGGACTCGAGCCCACAAACTTGAAATTTCTTCTTTCAAGTTCAACTAGCCCTCCAGACAACTTTGATTATTTGAGAATGAGGGTATTAACGCAGGCTAAATTCCTACAGTTTAAAGCTTTCTTATATCATTGATTTCGAAATACCAACTCTGGTGGGACTCAAACCCTTTGAATCTCTACTTTAGGGATTAACTAGAAGTCCAATGTGCTATCCATTGCGCCACAGAGCCTGCATGAGTGGAGTAAAAAGTATTTAAAAAGAAATGTGTGATGGCGATCTCCAAGGTTAAAATTTAGCGGCTCTTGAACCAAAAACCAGCTAAAAGGTTTACTGTTGCCTCTGAAACTTCAACTGTCCTAAGCACGACTGTGGTGGGACTCGAAGCCAACCTTTGAATCTCTCCTTTAGGAATTAACTAGAAGTCCAATGCGCTATCCATTGCGCCACAGAGCCTGCATGAGTGGAGTGAAAAGTATTTAAAAAGAAATGTGTGATGGCGAGCTCCATAGTTAAAATTTAGTGGCTCTTTTAACCAAAAGTTAGCTTGAAGGTTCCCTGTTGCCTCTGCAATAATCCAATGCACGACTCTGGTGGGAGACTGTGGAAAAGAGGTGAAGAGGCGAGTGCAAGCAGGTTGGAACGGGTGGAGAAAAGTGTCAGGTGTGTTGTGTGATAAAAGAGTATCAGCAAGAATGAAAGGAAAGGTGTTCAAGACGGTGGTGAGAGCAGCGATGCTGTACAGCTTAGAGACAGTGGCACTGAAGGAAAGACAAGAGGCAGAGCTGGAGGTGGCAGAGCTTAAGATGTTGAGGTTCTCTTTGGGAGTGACGAGGATGGACAGGATCAGGAACGAGTCCATCAGAGGGACAGCTCATGTTAGATGTCTCGGAGATAAAGCCAGAGAGGCCAGATTGAGGTGGTTTGGACACGTTCAGAGGAGAGACTGTGAATATATTGGTAGAAGGATGCTGAGGTTGGAGCTGCCAGGCAGGAGGTCTAGAGGAAGACCAAAGAGGAGATTTATGGATGTAGCGAGAGAGGACATGAAGTTAATTGGTGTGAGTGAAGAGGATGCAGAGGACAGGGTTAGATGGAGGCGCATGATTCGCTGTGGCGACCCCTGAAAGGGAACAGCCGAAAGGAAAAGAAGAAGATCCAATTCACGACTCTGGTGGGATTCGAACCCACAACCCTTGAATCTCTCCTTTAGGGATTAACTAAAAGTCCAATGCGCTATCCACTGTGCCACAGAGTCTGCATGACTTGTCTGAAAAGTATAATACAAAAACGTGTGATAGCACCACAGGGCCAATTTAAGTTGCATGAACAGTACAACTTGAATCAAGAAATCAGTTAGAAGGTTCACTGTTGCCTCATAAAAATGTGCGTCCTAAAGCACGACACTGGTGGGATTCAAACCCACAACCTTTAAATTTCTACTTCAGGGATTAACTAGAAGTCCAATGCGCTATCCATTGGGCCACAGAGCTTGCGTGACTGAAGTGAAAAATATTTCAAAAAAATGTGTGATGGCGATCTCTAAAGTTAAAATTTAGCGGCTCTTGAACCAAAAACCAGCTAAAAAGTTTACTGTTGCCTCTGAAACTTCAATTATCCAATGCACGACTCTGGTAGGATTTGAACCCACAACCTTTGAATCTCTCCTTTAGAGATTAACTAGAAGTCCATTGCGCCACAGAGCCTGGATGCGTTGAGAGAAAAGTATAATACAAAAATGTGTGATAGAACCACAGAGCCTCTTTATGAAACATGAAAAGTAAAACTTGGACCAAGAATCAGTTAGAAGTTTCACTGTCGCGTCATAAAAATGTACTGTCCTAAGCACGACTCTGGTGGGACTCGAACGCACAACCTTTGAATCTCTCCTTTAGGAATTAACTAGAAGTCCAATGCGCTATCCATTGCGCCACAGAGCCTGCATGAGTGGAATGAAAAGTATTTAAAAAAAAATGTGTGATGGCGATCTCCAAAGTTAAAATTTAGTGGCTCTTGAACCAAAAATATATTCGAAGGTTCCCTGTTGCCTCTGAAACTTACATTATCCAATTAGGACTCTGGTGAGATTCAAACCCACAACCTTTGAATCTCTCCTTTAGGGATTAACTATGTGCTGTCCATTGCGCCACAGAGCCTGTATGAGTGGACTGAAAAGTATAATATAAAAATGTGTGATAGCGTCACAGAGCCTCTTTAAGCGGCATGAAAAGTAAAACTTGAACCAAGAACCAGTTAAAAGGTTTACTGTTGCCTCATAAAAATGTGGGTCCTAAAGAACAACTCTGGTGGGATTCGAACCCACAACCTTTAAATCTCTCTTTTAGAGATTAACTAGACGTCCAATGCGCTATCCATTGCGCCACAGAGCCTGCATGAGTGGAGTGAAAAGTATTTAAAAAGAAATGTGTGATGGCGAGCTCCAAAGTTAAAATTTAGTGGCTCTTGAACCAAAAAAAGGTTCCCTGTTACTTCAAATATCCTAAAGCACGACTCTGGTGGGATTCGAACCCACAACCTTTAAATCTCTCCTTTAGAGATTAACTAGAAGTCCAATGCGCTATCCATTGCGCCACAGAGCCTGCATGAGTGGAGTGAAAAGTATTTAAAAAGAAATGTGTGATGGCGAGCTCCAAAGTTAAAATTTAGTGGCTCTTGAACCAAAAAGAGGTTCCCTGTTACTTCAAATATCCAATGCACGACTCTGGTGGGATTCGAACCCACAACCTTTAAATCTCTCCTTTAGAGATTAACTAGAAGTCCAATGCGCTATCCATTGCGCCACAGAGCCTGCATGGGTTGAGAGAAAAGTATAATACAAAAATGTGTGATAGCGCCACAGAGCCTCTTTAAGCAACATGAAAAGTAAAACTTGGACCAAGAATCAGTTAGAAGGTTCATTGTCACGTCATAAAAATGTACTGTCCTAAGCACGACTCTGGTGGGACTCGAACCCACAACCTTTGAATCTCTCCTTTAGGGATTAACTAGAAGTCCAATGCGCTATCCATTGCGCCACAGAGCCTGCATGAGTTGACTGAAAAGTATTTAAAAATAAATGTGTGATGGCAATCTCCAAAGTTAAAATTTTGTGGCTCTTGAACCAAGAATTAGCTCGACGGTTCCCTGTTACCTCTGAATCTTCTATTATCCAATTCACGACTCTGGTGGGATTCGAACCCACAACCTTTGAATCTCTCCTTTAGGGATTAACTAAAAGTCCAATGCGCTATCCACTGTGCCACAGAGTCTGCATGACTTGACTGAAAAGTATAATACAAAAACGTGTGATAGCACCACAGGGCCAATTTAAGTTGCATGAACAGTACAACT
Organism: Coreoperca whiteheadi; assembly: GCA_011952105.1. Lineage (NCBI taxonomy): Eukaryota > Metazoa > Chordata > Actinopteri > Centrarchiformes > Sinipercidae > Coreoperca > Coreoperca whiteheadi. Next base: position 1,524,179 of record CM022478.1, on the reverse strand, counting down.
TGAATCAAGAAATCAGTTAGAAGGTTCACTGTTGCCTCATAAAAATGTGCGTCCTAAAGCACGACTCTGGTGGGATTCAAACCCACAACCTTTGAATATCTCCTTTAGAGATGAACTAGAAGTCCAATGCGCTATCCATTGCGCCACAGAGCCTGCATGAGTGGAGTAAAAAGTATTTAAAAAGAAATGTGTGATGGCGAGCTCCAAAGTTAAACTTTAGTGGCTCTTGAACCAAAAACCAGCTAAAAGGTTTACTGTTGCTTCTGAAACTTCAATTATCCAATGCACGACTCTGGTGGGATTCGAACCCACAACCTTTGAATCTCTCCTTTAGAGATGAACTAGAAGTCCAATGCGCTATCCATTGCGCCACAGAGCCTGTGTGAGTGAAGTGAAAAGTATTTAAAAAAAATGTGTGATGGCGATCTCCAAAGTTAAAAATTAGCGGCTCTTGATCCAAAAATCAGTCAGAAGGTTCACTGTTGACTCTTAAAAATGTGCGTTCTAAAGCACAACTCTGGTGGGACTTGAGCCCACAACCTTTGAATCTCTACTTTAGGGATTAACTAGGAGGCCAAAGCGCTATCCATTGCGCCACAGAGCCTCTGTAAGTGGAGTGAATGAAAAACAACAACTAAAGCCTAGAAGTCCAATGCACGAACCATTGAGCCTCAGAGTTACACCGTCCCCATTTTATACTGTTGAAGGTCATACATGTTCAAATCGTAGCTGTTGTTCACTCCCTTGAAGGAGTTCAGTTTCAGATCAGGTCACCTTTTTCATCCCACGTGAGTTTGTTGGAAAGAGACAGAGAGGGAGACCAACAGAATAACGAAACAAGGAGAGAGAGAAGGCAGCTAGTAGGACAGAGAGAAGTGAAAAGAAAGAGAGGGAATAAAAGAAAAAGAGCAAAAGAGACAGAGAAAGTACTAGGCACGACAATGCAACAATGGAAGTCTCTTTTGAAGACGTTAAAGGAGAGCTTGTTTGGACTGACGGAGGGAGAGAAGAGAGGAGATGTGAAAGAGAAGGAGGGATGAAAGAGGAAGAGGCTTTGGTGTCTCCAAACAAACTGACTCCATGTTTAAAATGCTGTTTCGTGTTTGCTAGTGTGACAAACTTTCTCTGAGTCCTCAGCCCCTCCTCCATTGCTCCTTATCGTGACATTCCTACATACAGAATCGTACTTTGGTTCCATTCGACTTTTGGTTCCCACAAACAAATAAACATGCCACACAGAAAAGCTGATTGACTGCATTTTAAGCCGTGGAGAGATAGAAGTCCAATACATAATCCACTCTGCAAGCAGCGGAGCAACGCTTATGCACGTTTGCTTACATGCAGCCTAAAGAAGCGGCTTGAGCTGTTCTGCACTACAACTCCCAGAAATCACCTGTCAGTCAAGGAGAATTCGACGAAGACAAAGAAAATGAGAAGGAAGAAAAGCAGTTGGAAAAGAAGAGAGTTGATGAGGACCAACTGAATGCAGAGCACAACCAAACAAGTGCAAAGGATTATGGGATACCAAGAAAGCTTTCAACGACATTTAGACTCCTGTCAGCTCGTTATGACATCAACAGTGTTCAAATCTGGACAAATCAGCAAATGACCAATGATCAGATTTGTTCTTTTAGAAACAAACAAAAGAAAGGTGTTTCTGTTTGAGCCTTTTTGACTTTGCAGTTTATACTACAGACGACCTCAAGCTACTTTGCTCAAAGGCACTTCAAACCACACACACACACACACACACACACACACGCATATCTACATAATTCATCAATAAGAGGTCGGTTTGACCCAGTTTAGACAATGACGTGTGTGTTTGCTCTTGACTAAGTGTGTTATTAGTAAGATCGATGCTCAGAAGGACTTAGCTGTCATCTGCCTGCCAACACACACACTCACACACACAATTATAATTCCATTAGCGTTTTTCTCAGGCAGTAATCGAAGGGCCTTATTGGCTGACACGCAGAGACGCAATCGCCAATGATTCAGCCTTCACACACAGATGGTATAACGCCAAGACACTACACACACATCCGTCGGCTAAGTGGTGTGTGATTAGTCACTGTTTGGGTATCAGCCAACGAGGAAAGATTTTCCCTCAGTGTGTGTATGAAGCAGTTCAGCATCCAACTCTGACAGCTCTGGACATGAAAGAAAACATCTTTTGGGCACGACGTTCCTGTTTTTTTTAAAAACACACTTGTCCCGGACTTTAGGGAGACCCTGGACTAGGGAGTCGGACTAAGCTTCGTTTAGTCCATTTAATGACACACGGTCATGTCGCAGAAAGACCGTTTCTGTGTAAGGACTCGGAGTGCGCGCAGATTGGGGTTATTTCCGCGTGTCAGGTGGGCAAAGTAATAAAAGTGGCCTAACGTTCCAACACTTGCGGGTGGACGAGCGAGAAATCATTAATGTGATTCAGAGCTGCGTGCTGTCATTGATCTGTGTAATTTAAATCTCACACTTTAATCATATTTAGAGCTCCTAACTTGATGAAACCAGCTGTGTTACTGTGATGAATGATCTGAATGTAGATTTTTTTAAAGCAACATACTTCAGTGTAGCTAATGTTACGACAGCACCGCCCTTAACACTGAGAATTTCAATAATTGCAACGTGTCGATCGGGTGCGGAGATCAGAATCATGTGCGATGGATGGATGGATTGTTTTTAACAGCGGATTCGGTGACGTTAGCGCCGATCCGCCATCTCTACTCTTGTTCCTGTTCTCAGCAGTAAATCTTAAACTCTTTCTAAAAAAGAAACAAATGAATTGTTTTAAAGAAAAAGTACTCATCCGATTACTCGATTAATCGATAGAAAAAATGGCAGAACACCCGATTTCTAAAATAATCGATGGCTGCAGCCCTACCCCGAACCCACCGCTACAGCTTTAATAATCTATCTATCTGCAGTCATGGGGAAGTTTTCCTCAGCATCTTCGCTAAAATGCAGATGCGTTCAAGTGACTCTGTCTGCGCTGGTGGTGCATTCACGGACGCCCGGCTCCCTGTGTAAACGGGAACAGTACCTGTGACCGCCATGATGACGCGACTTGTAGCGTAACTTTACATAAAGCCAAAAACACACCGTTTCGTCTCGTCAGTCAGAGAAACAACGTGACTTACTGATCTTTCAGAATAAAAGCTTTCAGTTCAAATATAAAACTGGTGTTGTCCTATATTTATCTTATTGTTATCAAATCCCATGTTTGGGATGTTGTATTTTCTGACTTCCTGTCTGCGGCGCTCAGCTCCGAGCCCGTTGGTTCCTAATGAAGACATAAATCTTCCACCTCACAGATATATAGTTTCATAATTTTTATCAAACAAACAAGAGGAAACAGTGCATTTTTTGGGGACTATTTACAGCGGCGGATGAATCCACATGTGCTGCTGTAGTGAGTGTTTGGGGCGGCAGGAAGGTGTGTGTGGGGCTGAGTCAGGATAAACTACAGTGTGTGTGTGTGTGTTGAGCGTTTCATTACTATGAAGTGAAATCTCGTCCGTTTGGCTCTGCGTTTTTGTTTTCAAATACAGTCGTGTTAATCGGAATTTCAAATTAAAGGCTTATAACAGACCCAAATCCACGTCTGACTGTGTTACAATCAGTTCCTTACTTCCAGGGTTCTATCTCTCTCTGTGCGTCTCGCTCTCTCTCCCTCTCCATCCAGCTGACGTCCCACATTTTTGTGTGTGTGGGAAGTTTGCATTCGAAAAGAAGTGTTTGAAAGATGAGCCAACGAGCGAAAGCGACACAGACACAAACAGGGATCAGATCCACCTTTTCTCCCTCACTCTCCCCTTGGATGTGCAAACTTCTGAGGCAACTTTCCGCCGAGAACGCGTACAGTACAACTCACATGCAAAGGGATGGTGTGTAATGACCCCAACAGTATATATATCATGCCTGGCCAGGACATGCAGCGCCCCACTAAAGGCCTTTCCATAAAGGAGCGCGAACACCATCCGGATCACATCGGTTCAGTGGAGTGTTTCCAGTGCAGACTAATCTAAACCAGTTTGGAACTGTGAAAAGTCCTCCTAGCGCCCCCTGCAGGCGTCAGTGCTCATCACAGCCGGACGGAGCGAGGCCACAGCGCAAAAAAAAATGTAAAACACGCACTCGTGCGCACGTTTCCGGGAGTGCTGCCGTGCAAAAGACGCGCGCGCGCGCACGGTCACGCGCTTCTCTAAAGTGGACAAGACACTAAAAAATACCTCCATGAGAGAAAATCTTTAACCAAACATGAGGATGGAAGAAGCAGCTCTTCTTCTCTTGTTTGTTTTTCGTTTTAGAAGGCGCCTGTCAGCTGATGTTATCACGTTGCATGCGTATTTGAAATTGTGTTTGTATTTCTGCGCCTTTTTCCTTTTCCCGTGTGTGTTTCTGTGAACCTTTTGTCTGCGTTTGGAGGGAGGCCCACTGTGAACCTCTCCCGTCCCATTCTGGGCTCGCGCTGTTCGCACGGAAGCCCAATGAGAAGACGCAGCGAGCTGAAGGTGAGTGAGATGTGAGTGTACCTCGGTGCCGGTGGGGAGCGCAGACATGTACGTCCAGCAGCCGGTGACTCGTCCTCCCCCACCCCCCCCACCCCCCTCTTCTTTCGCCGTGTTTCTCCTGCTGTTCAGCCGGCCGCTCCGGACGCATCGGGTCAAACACTCTCCGCGCTTTCCAGCAACCGTCCTCTCTCTCCAACACGCGCAGTACTTTCCAAAGGCGTTTACTTGTCAGCCCCCCCGGTTCGTCCACTGACCTACTTGGCCAAGTTTTACGCACCAAATGCAAAATAAAGTTACAAAAAAAAATAAAAAAGAGAGAGAAAAAGGAAAAAAAGTGAATCCATCCAACATATGTCCGGCAAGATCTTCATGCAATCTCTACATCCGCTTTCAGATTTATTTTTTTCAGTGCAGACGAGAAGAATGAAGGCTTTGGGAGAGTTTGGAGTGTTGGGAAAGTCAATCTTCCGGTGAAAGATGTGATTTGGTGGTTTGGAGATGAGCTCCGGGCGGCGGAGAGTCGGCTCGACCCCGTCTGCTGCTGCTGCTGCTGCTGCTGCAGGGGAGGGGACGGGGGGGCAGAGGGAGGTCCAAAAACCATCACAGAGAGAGAGAGAGAGAGAGAGAGAGGGACGTCTGACTACCGTCCAGCTGTTCACAAACGAACCCTTTCAGTTATAATCCAGGAGACACAGTTATCAGCGGCCACTCACGTGACATAACGGAGCGGACACAGGTGCGGCTGATCACGTGGCTTGGTTAATTAGGTGTCTTGTACCTGCAGGCGAGGCAGCCGGAGCCCTGCGCGCGGCGCGCGGAGGCGGGACAGCTGTGCCTCCTCCAGCTGTGGCGCGTGCACTACCCGCCAGCAACAGACTGCACGCGCGCGCGTGCACACGCCTCTGCGCAAACGTAAAGGTGGGCAGACCGCAGTTTTTTGACTTGAATCGATCTTTATTTATTTCAGGACAGGTAACAGCACTTTAAAACTGAAAGCAGCGATGTGCCTGCTCTTCCTGCAAAACAAAACGTGCAAAATCCAAGTGTAAGTAGAAGCCACACAGACCATAAATAAAAGCAGTTATGAATTTATATTCTGCACGTATACAGTACAGACAGATATCAATATATCATATCAACCAACAAGTGATTTGTCACCAGACCACAGTGCAAAGTAACAAAGTACTCTACTTAAGTACAAATGTGAGGTACTTGTACTTTACTTGAACATTTCCACTTTCTGCTGCTTTCTACTTCTTCTCCGCCACATCTCAGAGGGAAATATTGTACTTTCCACTGCTCTACAGTGATTTGACAGCTTTAGTTACTTTGCAGATTCAGATTACTAAGACAAAATCTAAATCAACCAATGAATCATGATGTGGTATTATAGAGTAAACTACGCAGCTGAGTACGTCTTCCACCACTGACAGACCATGAGGGGATATCATACAATGTTCTAATACCTGTTTATTACATCATTTTGAAGTGATTTTTTTGGATTCCTGGATTGTGCAACCCCCTTTTTCGATCATCCTCCACTTTGTTCCTCAGGTCTGTTTCCTTCTGTTGGTCCTGAGTTATTGACACACAGCACGCGCCCTCTTCTCTTTGCATGCATGTCTTCAGTACTTGCTGGTAAAGATTCGTATGTGCTCTATGCATTATTTGTGCAATTGCTGTAACCAATCGGATGCCTAAATCGGAATGTTTGTCATTGAATAAACGGCACTGATATGTTCGCTGTGGTCTGATTCGGTTTTACGTGCTTTCCTTCGTATCGTTTCCTTTCGTGGGTCATGAAACTAACTGCTACTAACACAACTGCTACTGGATGACTCACACACACACACACACACACACGCACACACACACATGCACACACACGCAGACAAACTAATGAGCAACAACAGTAAACAGAGGCAGTCGTCATGGCAGCCGCAGGTGAGAATGTCATGGCAGCTCACCTCGTCAGAAAGCAAAAAACAGTTTTTCCCCTTGTTCAGCTTCGACTTATTATTTACGTAATTTATCAGCAACATTTCTATTTTAAAAAAGCCTTTGGGCTCCAGTGTGTCTCCAGTGTCCCTGTCTCCTATCTCAGTGAACTGACTCTCTTCGGGTGTTGGTCGGACAAGACGAGACATTTGAAGACATCAGCCTGGAGCGGACTTCGCCATATTCTGACATTTTAGAGCTTTTTAATTGGCCAGAAAAATAAGCAATGAATGAATATGTTAGAGTCCGGGGTTTGACGGGTTTTTGTTTGAAGGGTAAATGCGATCTCCAGAAGTACAACGCTAACGCTAGGCTATAAACGTGCTAAAAGAACGTCACCTGACTTTCACCCGAGAGGCCGGGGTTTGTGTCCCGCGTGATGCCAAAGGTCAACGTTGATTTGTTTAAAGTTACGTAACCTGTGTAAGTGAAGTCACGGGATCTGCTGTGAGTTACGATCGCAACGTGACCGCGAGCTTTTCCTGAACCTAACCGAGTAGTTTTGGTGCCAAAACCTGACCAAACTGCGACCCTTTCACAACGTTAACCACGTGTTTAATGTTACCATGACGACGAAGGTCCGGTACGCCTGTTGCTGGACATTCGTAGGTGTTACGCACGAATAATGGTGCACAACTTTGCGTAAAAGATGTGATAACGAACCGTTTCGTGAGAACACGTTGCCTATTTACACGAACACACACACACTTGTTTGTACCGCTATACTTGTGAGGACTTTCATGGACATAATGCATTCCCCAGCCCCTTACCCCAACCGTCACAACTAAGTGCCTGACCCCAACCCTAACCCTAAACCTAACCTAATCCTAATCCTAACCCAGACCCTAAAACCAAGTCTGAACCCTCAAACAGCCCTGTGAAGGTGTCTTGAAAAGTGAGGACCGGCCAAAATGTCCTCACTTTCCAAACATGTCCTCACTCCCAAGGTCTATACCTGGTCCTCACAAAGATGGCTGTACAAGGGCACACACACACACACACACACACACACACACACGTATACACAAAGAGCATTCTTGACCACATCTGTTCCTTCTAAGCAACCAGTTTACCAGCCTGGACCAGTCAGAGCTTTATACTGGACAAACACAACCTGAGGTAAACACACACACACACACACACACACACACACACACTGGTGGAATGCATACACAAACAGAAGCAGATGTAAGCAAGTGTGAACACTAAAAAATATAGACTCACACACACACACACACACACACACACACACACACAGAGGGTAAACAGTGCTGGTGAGCTGGCACCCTTCCTGACGGGGTAATTCCAAACTCAGACATTCCTCAACTCGCTTTCCTCTCGACAAACACCCTCCAAACTGTGCGTGTGTTCCTTTAGGGGACAAAATGCGAGTCCCCGTGATGTGATAAATCATTACATTTTAGGGTTAAGACGTGTTTGAAGGTTTAGGATAAGAGTTGCGTTCAGGGTTTAGGGTCAGTCTCCGGGATGTGACGGAAACACGACTGTGTGTCCGTTTGACTCCGGTTCGGTGTCATGATCCCACTAAACACCAGGATGAACTAACTGTCTCATTAACCAGTTAACCGAATGATGGTTTGTTGGCTGTGGGCCGGACGCTGTAGGGGAGAACTATTCGACCTCCGAGTGGCCCAACGTACATACATCTGATATGTGACAAAATAAGTAAACTACATATATAGTGAATGGAAGTAGCCAACGAGCGAGCCGCCTCGCTTCTTTCCAGTCTCTGTTGAGAGTTGCTTCATGCGCAGTGCCGACCGATGTTGACGGATGTCGCGACACCGCCAATCGTAGTGCGGTCTTCGTTTGACGAACAAAGCTGGCAGACGGCGAGCGATGGACTTCACGTGACGATATTCTCAACTTGAATTCGTTTCTATGAAAAACTGTTTTGATTTCTTTAGACTGGTGGACTCTTACAAACTAAAGGAATATCAATAATCAAGAAATGGACACATATTCAGACTTTATGACCACATCCAACGTAGGGAGACGTCACTATTTTTGGGAAATGAACTTCTGATCTAGCGATGTGAACCACTTTGACAAAAGTTTAAAAAAGGTTTTAAATGGGCTTCTGAAAATGTCTCGCCCATCTACATTTACTCATTTTAAAATCTGAATTTGTAATCGAACAGCCCTGCTGTGGGGGTTCAGCAGGGGGGTCGGTCGTCTGTTGGATGATCGGATTGGACCTCTGGTGTGTCAGAAATGTTCTGCAAAAGCAAATACGCTTTGAAGGGATCGAAATGCCGACCGGATCCCGTTTTCTATCAACATAATGAAGAAATGCTGTTAACGTACGTATCTGGAAAGTCACAAACACGTTGATACTGAGCGCATCAGTAAAATAACGATGTATTTTTTCGCCAAAATATCGTATCTTGCAATAATATCCGCTGGTAGCAAAAGCAGCGCAGAACTTTTTGTGTTCATGTTCAGGCGCTCACGGCTCTGAAATGTACAGTTACACACTGTACCAGTAGTTGATGGTATTGTTGTGTCATGTAATCCCACGTGGAGTGGACCATTTTAACGGTAAAATAAAGAAATAATTCATTCATTAAACACGGTTGATGTGCAAGGTTGTACATAAGGTTATGAGCAAGGTTATAACCGCAGATGGAAGTGGCATTGGCTTGGGCTTCATACCTTACGTATGAAACTTGTACAGGCAGGGAGAGTTTCACTTTCTTCTTCCCAGGCCGTCCTCGCTGTGACCACGGTGTGACGCCCCTCGCGTTGTCTTGGAGGCTCTCCTGGCGACCTCGGCAGACAGCCGGCTGACACGGGAGGGTCATCGGCTGACCAAGCTCACCTGGGCCCTCGGGCTACACAAGCTGGCCCGCGAGTTCCCTCTGTCTCCCTTCCTACAGCAGCACCCACCTGCCGTCTTTCGGGCTGTGCTGCCTTTAGTTTAATGAATTAGCTCTTGTTTTGAGTAAGTCCCTCGCGTGACCTCCCCACTTGGCACATTCCCTGAGCAGAGAAAGACGGGGACGACATGCAGCTGGAATTTGAACCGGGAGACGTCGCGGTTGATTTGGCATGCATGCAAGCGTTCGTCCTGCAGTGTCGCCCTCGTGTCCCCACCAGATTGACCCCCCGTCTCAGGAGTCCTTTCTTTGCAGATCCTGGTGAATTCAGAGTGAACGGTCGCCTCTGGGCCTCGTGTCTCGGCTCCTTCCTGTGTGCTGGATCAGCTAACGGCCTCGCATGAAGTCACCAGAGCTCGTATTGATATTCCATCTCTAATAGCCGACCACATTTCCACTGCTAATGACACAGCGGCGGCCATGTTGGCCCCGTTTGCCGTCTCATTACAGGCTATCTGAGAAACTGACGGCAGCGCGGCGGCACGACGCGCCCAAACCTCCAGACCCGTGTGTGTGTGTGTGTGTGTGTGTGTGTGTGTGTGTGTGTGTGTGTGTGTGTGTCTGCCTCAGTGTCATGTGTGAGTGTGTGTATCTGTGTGAGAGAACAAAGGTCAGAGGTCATCAGCTGGAGGAAAATGTGTGTGTTTTTCTGTGTTAAATATGTGTTTGACAGAGTGTGTGTGTGTGTGTGTATTTAAAGCATGCTCAGCAGCATGAGAAAGCTCTTTACTGGGCTCTGATTCTCAACATTGACAGTTTTGTGTGTGTGTGTGTGTGTTTGTGTGTGTTGAATTATCAATTTCGCTCCAGTGTTTCAGTTTATCCATTCATTTATCGGTTCTGTCACAGAAATAACAGAACAGCTACAGCTACTCTGACACAGTTTGGTCCACCTGTGTCTCGCTGCCTCCCCTTCCTGAGAGTATTTAGCCTGTGTGTTTGCCTCTTCGTCAGTCCGTACTCCTTCAGTTGCTGTGTAAGTTCTGTCTGCCTGTTCAGGTTTGGATTTATGCCCACCTGCTACCTGTTTGTCACCTGCCTGCCTGTAACCGCTTTTGCTCAAGTCACCATCCTGCCTCCTCTGTCCTTTCCCTGATGCCTGTTTGCCTTCACTGCCTGACACTTTGTCAGTTCATATTTACAACCCCACCCACACTACTTCCTGTCTCCTCCTGCTTTTTGAATGCGAGTAAATTTCACCTGGCAGATTTTGGTTTTCCTGCAGCTTAAACAGTGAGGGATTCTCACATATTGCCCCTTTAAAGACGGCCTGTGTGATGTAGAGCCACGGGCTGGTGTTCCCCGGTGCTTAATAAGAATCATTTTATATTGGGTAAAAACACAGGTTTCACACTTTGCAAAGTGAGGACTTGAAACTTGACTTGGACTTGACCTAAAGGACTTGACAGCTCAGTGAGAATGGAATCATTTCCTCTGGCTTTAGCGGAGACAGGTGTGTCCAGAGGTACGCACGGCCCTGGTTCGATTCCTGTCGAGGACGTTTCTCAAGTTAAATAGTGTGTTTGTGTGTTTGAAAAAGCTCCTTGGATGACGCGTGAGAGCGCACCTTGTTCTCATAGCGACCTGCTGCCCGTTACAGCACACCTGCTGCTCGCTGCAGATGTTGGGTTATTAACAGCTCGAGGTTTTCTCTCTGCGGCGTCTAACGAACTCCAGTCGATGGCTTTTGGAGCGTTGGTGAAGCAGCAGGTTTTGTTCATTAAATCAGAATTCTGCTCCGATCGTTTTATGGCCTTTAATTAGCAGACGGGAGGAGAGGCTTTCCAACCCTGCTGCTGATTACAGACTTACAGTGTGTGTGCGTGTGGGTTTGTCAGGGCCATTTTGTCCTAATCTCGCCGCATCTTTGCCAAGAAGCACTTACAGCTGTGGTATGTTGTGTGTGTGTGTGTGTGTGTGTGTGTGACCCAGATAGGTTGGTTGTGTGGAGGTCTCTGGACCTCGAGCGCGCTAGCCCCGCTGGGTGTGGTCAGCGGTGTGGACACATTTTGAACACCGATTTTCAGTCCTACAGAAACTGGTTTAACATTTGAGGAAATACGCTCATTTACTTCAGGAGTCAGGATGTTGTTAGCCTAGCTTAGCATAAAGACTGGAAGCAGGGGGAAACAGCTAGCCTATCTCTGGTGCTGTGTGCTACATTTGGCTCCTTTGACTCATTTATCGAGAAACCGCTAAAAAAAATACACAAAAAGAACGACAAAACATCTGGTTTGACTCCTTTTCACTTTCTGCTGCATCAGCGAAGATCCTGGTTCCGTTCACATTCAGTGTGAGAGGCCACATCGGGACTGATCAAACTGTACAGTGCATAGAAGTTGTAGAAAGGGTGATTTAAACGTGTTCACAACGAACAGCGCGGCTTTTGGAGATCGTTTCCTGAACAGTTCACAATCAGCAGGAAGACTTAGCTGTAGTTTGGATTTTGAATTGCTGCTAAAATCGCATATTTACCATCACAGAACCGGTTGTTTGTCTGCTTTGCTTTCACAGCCTAAACCAGAGACTTGAGAGCTGCTCATTCACTGGGGGGGTAGTGAGATACAACTGTACACAAAAGCACACACACTATTTCTCTGGTTAACAGCTAAACGAAAGGAATTCAGGTTTAAAGAAATAATAGGAGAAAAGGATGGAAGAGCGTAGATAAGCTGGGAAAAGAGAAACGAAGGAGGAGAAACGGAAGAAACGAAGACGGAGAAATGGAAGAGAAGAGGAGGAGAGTTAGAGGAAAAAAGAAAGATGAGAGCGGGAGGAGAGGAGGAGGAGTGCTGCAGTGTGGTTTCTGGCAGCCATGTTGGTCTGTTTAATACCAATCAGCTGTGAACCAGCGCGATTTTCAGACTGTAATTACACTGTGAGTGTTTGAGATCCTGGGGTTCACAATGTGGCGTCCATGAGAACAGCTGAGGATTTTATTTCTAAAAGTTTGAAGCTAAATACAGTTTCCTGCTGGTGAGAAATGACCAGAACGAACAAACGACAAACGCGAAGCCACACTTCCCGATCCCTTTATTGGTGCAAACGTTCCGACGTGCAGGTGGCAGGAGTAATTCTTTCCGTCTCGTGAGGACAAGCAGCTCATCCTCAACAGCAGGAAGCAACATCGCGGGTCGTCGTGGTCTCGTGCAGCGCGCCGGCGCTCACAAGCGTCTGAATACTCGACGGGAACGACGGGATTCGAACCCGGAGCCTCTCAGTCACTTCCCCTGACACGTGTTGCCTTCTCCTGCATGGGCGCCACTTGCAGCTGTGTTTGCTGCTGTGGACGCTGGCGAAGGGGAAGAAGAAGAGGGTGTTGGCAGCGGCAGGCTAGCAAGACAAACCTCGATGGAAGAGGCTTTCTCGGTCAGAGTGACGGGTGTTTTTTGATACTTTTCACCCACCTGACATCGTTTGTTCCCAAATTTAACGTTTCAACATTCTTCCTGCAACAGATTTTGCGAGCTGCTGAGTGGCTTGGAATCTCATTCTGCCTCCCTCACCCATCTTCTGGCTCTCCTGCCTCCTTCTCTTCCCCCGACCTTCTCTCCGCTGTCGTTCCTCTTTTCCCGCAGTCCCCAAAGTGCGTCCACCCCTGGTCTCTGGCCTTCACTCTGATGTGGCGATGACCAGGAAAACAACAGGAAGTGACCTTGACCTGTGTGGCTGCGAAACACGACGCCTTCAGCTTCCTTTGGCGTTAAAACAACACTTGCTGTTTTAAAGTAACTGAGTAACAACTTTATTACAACAAGAACTTTACTGTCAGACCGATGTTTCAGCCTGAGGCCATTTTCAGGGTCAATATCCAACATTTAAAAAGTAAAACATATGCATTATTTTATTTTGTAATATTCTCCATCCCTCGTGTGTCTTGTGGTTTTGCTTCCTGCCTTTGATTGCCTGCCTTGCTTCACCTGTGTCTCGTTGTCTCCCCTACCTGTTTGTGTTTTTAAGTCGCTGTGTCTCCTTTGTTCAGTGTCAGGTCGTCTCTGTTCTCACGTCGAGCGTCCCCGGCCTGGGTTCTCTGGGTTCTCTGGGTTTGGTTCGCTGGGTTCTCTTGGACCTCGCTTTTGGATGTTGGGACTTTGCCTTCTTCTTTTCCTTTCGGCTGTTCCCTTTCAGGGATCGCCACAGCGAATCATGTGCCTCCATCTAACCCTGTCCTCTGCATCCTCTTCACTCACACCAATTAACTTCATGTCCTCTCTCACTACATCCATAAATCTCCTCTTTGGTCTTCCTCTAGACCTCCTGCCTGGCAGCTCCAACCTTAGCATCCTTCTACCTGGATTTATGTTCGCCTGTTTGGGCTGCCCCCCGGCTCCCCTGGACCACTTCCTGCCTGATTCCCCTCGTAAGCTTGTCGTTCTTTCACCATTACGTTTATTAAATCACTGACCTGCATCTCTCTGGCTCCACTGTCTGCATTTCGGGTCCGATCCCTCGTTTTTACATGTGCATCGAGTACAGTCATGCCACTGTGGATGCCAACAGTTCCTGTTCACGCTGTTCAGACAACAAACCCTGGACTGCTTTTCATACAAAGGCAAACGTCTGAATGTGATGAGCTTATGGAGTTATAAAGTTTTACTGATTTCTAAGCAGATTTATGGAATTGTGTCCTTGATACATCACTGTAAAGAGTGAATTCCATAGATTATCCCGGGGATGTTTCTGTGTTGTGATTCGATTGAGTTGGGAGTCTTAGAGCAGGAGGCGTGATGTTTGGGGGGGGGGGGGGGGGGAACAAATATGAATGCATCATTTGGTGCGTGCTTCTGTATCTGTTCGCATCCGCTCACGTACTCTGCAGCCGATATGTGGCTGCGGGTGACTTACTGTAAGTACAAGGTCATGTGGTTTAGGCTAAGACCAATCAAACTGCTGAAGTATGAGAGCGGCAAGGGGCGTGACCCCATTTAGACCGCATACAGGAGGACAGCATCAATGCAGACTCGCTAACTCGTAGTGGAGGAGGCCGGCAGAATCTTTACACACCATCCAGACAAAAATACAAGAAATATAAAAGTGTGCAGCTTCTTACAGGAACATCATGTTTCACAGCATATTAGAAAATATTTGTGATTTATTTTGTTGTTGTTGTTTTTTTTGTGCCCATCTTATATCACTGATGGGCAGACTGAGCAAACCATCCGTCACCTCACTAACTACCAGTCTGTCGTGAGACCGATCAAAGGTCAATAACAGATGAACACACACGTGTTTATATGACGTGTTGGTGTGTGTGTAGAGCTAACATTCCTAACAGACATGTCAACTTCCTGGTAATGGATTTATACCATAGGCCTGTTAACTGCTGCGTGTGTGTGTGTGTGTGTGTGTGTGTGTGTGTGTGTGAGATGAGGAAAAATGACTCCATGGATTAGGTAGTTTTTGTCGAATCAGCCCCATGAGAGTAATCTCTTCTCACTCAAATATGTGAGGTGCGTATTCATGTCTACTGTTTCAGCCTGGGGGCAAGACACACACACACACACACACACACACACACACACACACACACACACACACACAGGAACGCATCAGCACACACAACACTGATGTCATGACACACACACACACACACACACAGTCTGACCCCTGCAGCAGTGCCAGTCATCTGTAACCACGAGTGATTCAACAGAATATAGAGAACACACACGCACACACACACACACGCACACGCACACACACACGCAGCCATTGTCCTCACTGTGTGGGAAGCTGAAGGGCAGTCCACACCCCCAGCATTTCTGAAGCATTTCTGGAGCTTTTTTGACATTATAAATAATCACGTGAATACACTGTGCAAAATACATGAGTGAACCAAGACACCGAGGAAAATTATCAAGACATTTCATTTCACGACAGTGAGGTTGTCATCAGCCACGGCCTCCGGGCGCCTGACAGCCAATCACATGCGACGATAACAGACTAACAGTATACTACAGGCGCTAAAACTACGACTGTAAGACTCTATGGTAGAGCTGTAATCGGCCCTTAAAAGTTAGGCCCGACAACTACATTTTGACCGACAGCTTTTTAAAAGCCCGCACCCCGACATTATTCAAACGTGCGCACGCTTTGCCGGTGCAACCCAAACGTAATCGCCAGGGGCCGGCCTCCGTTTCACCTCCTCAGCATCCATTTTTGCGCTAAAACGCATCACCTGACTGCTGACAACACGGAGCACAAGCCCGAGCCCGGCCCGAGCCAGCCCGAGCCCGTGTAAAACGATAGAAACTAAGACGGAACCTGTCGGGTCCCGTCGGGTTCGGGCAAAGATCTTCTGAGAGCACAGCGTCGGAGTGAAGGTCTGACAGATGAGCCGCCTACAGTCCTGTGTGAAAGACGTCCTTTTTCACTACAGACTGTGTCAGCGTGTGTTTCTGTGGCACAATGGATGTTGCGTTGGACTTCCCAAAAAAGTCCCACCAGAGCAGAACTCCATGGACCAGAGCCAGCAATATGAACTGCTGAGCATCTTTCTTCGAGGCTTCCTCCGTCCTCCGGCCCGTAACCCGGGAAGTGATCAAGGTCCGCCATCATCAAGGACGTTCCAATCCCTTAAATGCGCCTACATTGAGGAGGAGAGGAGGAACCACAGGAGTAGCCTACGATGAAGTCTTTACTGGACGGCAACACCATAAGCTTTACTGACGTTACTGTAATAATATAGACTGAGCAAAGCCGAAAGATACATGTATCATAGAACACTGTTTGCAGCTTTTTCTACTTTCTCATCAGCATCCAAAAGTCCTTGCTTTTCTTCCTCTTTTCTTATTGTTGTTCTAAGTGGCTCAGTCATCTGCAGCCGGCCTCATCATCGCACAAACTGATGTGGCCGTATTGTACATGTTCTTTGCTATTTACTATTTCCTTTAAATATTTTTTAATATTCTCTAACACCTTATTGTCAGTTTTATATTAAAAAAATATACGGCTCGTGACCTGCAGTACTTTCTTTATCTGTCTTCATATTTCCACCATGTTTATTGTTTTTGCACCAAAAATACCAAAGCAAATTCCTTGCATGTGCAATAAAGCTGAATAAAGCCTAAACACTTGTCCCATGACCACACAGTTATTATTAGTGCTATAATATCAGCCTGAGTCTGAAAAGGACTTTCTTTAGAGCAACTAAAGGTGGTTGTATTTCTCCCTCACGTCTGTTATGTCCTTTCCCCAATAAACCGATCTGAAGTGTATATTGGTGTGTGTTTGTGTGACACTGCAATAGATCTACAAATGACATGCAGACCGGCCTTTTGTGGACTACATAAGCCCCTGAATAGACAGACCTTGCACTTGACAGCCAATATTTCCCATTTTTTTAATGCATTTTATCTGTCATCAGATGAGAATGTTGTATCACCTCATCATACTTTCATACAAGGCCTCGCTGTTCTTCAGTGTGTCAGATTTGGATTACGCCAAACCCACAGTTCACGGGTCCGCAGGGGTCTCACATAGGCGTTCTGCAGATTTCCAGAGAGTCCGCTTGGGGCGCAGACCTCACCAGAATTCACTCAGAAGATTCCCACAGTGCATTGCAATGTGGATGAAAACCTTGGGAATAATGATAATAATAAAACACCTCAGTATCCCAGCGTTTCCACTACATCACCTTGTAAGCCAGACAACTACCCAGTTACCATGGTTACCACTGAGACAGTAATAACAGGGCTGTTGCCCTGGCAGCCAGGTGAACTGTGAGGTGATTGGCTAGAAAGGATCAGACTGGTTAAGCGTTGGCCTCGTGGCTTCTAATCACATCTGGCCAGATTACAGAGCTGCAGCAGGTAGCGTGACTCTGCCTGTGTGTTCGTGTGTTGATGCCTCACAGCCGGGTTTATAACGTTGGATGATCACAAAGCTTACACAACAATCAGACTGCACCGCGGCCGTGTCATAATTGTACACTGGCTACGCGTGTTCAGGCAGGAGGCGCCTGCCAGATTCCCCTCTGCACCCTGTCAAGATCCACTCGAAGACGATGTCGCGCTTGGCTGGGGCGGAAAAGTTGGTTCATCGGTAAAAGCAAATTGTGACAAAGTGCAATGAAAACAGACTCAGAGATTAAACGCTGACGTGCACGAAGCGTGAAGAGCTGAGAGCGTCCGGTCGGTGCGTGAGGGTCTGACCTTCCTCACGTTAACACATGAAGCTGAAAGAAGGGTCACGTTTCCTTCATGTTTCCCGCAAGGTTTCCCATCGTTAACGACCTCATCTCGTCGCGTCCTCCTCTTCTTCTGCTGATGGTTTAATGGCAGCGACTGGAGGACTATCTCCACTCAGCTGTTTACCTCCATAAACCATTGGGATCATGTTCACACAGCAGCCGTGGACGGAAACAAGCATTCATCTGCATTTTCTTTTGCAGATCTTCTCAAAAATCGGTTAAAATGCGCACTACACGGGGATGGAAACCTGGCTTAGGTCACCATTCGTCCAGCACGGTATGATTGCATTTATGACCCAATTTGCACCTGGTACCAACATATAACATGTTTCTGGATATCTGACCTGGATCAGGAGAAACCCATGTGAACCCAGGGAGGGGGTCGGCGTTATAAGGCCTGTACTGTTTGGACACATCGATAAGTAAAAAAAAAAAAGTCTGTCAGCTCCACCTACCTGTAATTTGGCACATTGAGATCCCAGCGCGGGCAGAATGAGGCCAACGAGAACGCCTATCAGTATCAGGTTTTATACTTCACTTATATTTAACTGCTTGCTGAGCACTCTTAGCCTTCACGGCAAATGTTTCCCTTTTAACAGCAAGAGGTTTTCATTGTGAAGCAGCTGTTGTGTAACTTGGTTAGTGGTGCCTGTTGGTCATTAGAAAATGGGCACAACAAGACGCCGGGACATATTTTGTTCAGTGGGTCAGTTTTCAGGGTCGCAGGTAGGAATAGTCCAAAGAGAAACAGCCGCAGCGAGGTGAGTTTCTCAGGAGCTAGCTCGCCGTGAGCGTCCAAACCCCGCTGCAAAGTAAGATCAAACAGCAGTTTGAGTCACACGTCTCAGGATCAGCGCTCGACCGTCAGATCTGCTGAAACCGTGTCTGGTGAATCACACCGGTGACCAACACCATCAGCTGTTATTTCACACTGTGCTTCAGTCAGACGGTTAAAGAGGTCAGACGACTAAAGACAAACACACACACGCAGGCCGAAGTATTTTCCATCTCAGGAGTTCATATTTCTCAGGCTCTTTATAGTAACCAGCCTCTGATTCACTGCGGCCCTCCCGCTCTCCTTTATCGCTCTCTCTCTCTCCATCCTTTCATCCTCTATCGTTCACTCTCCTCCTCCGTCTTTCCACATATTTCAGCTCGCTCTCTCTCTCTCTCTCTCTCTCTCTCTCTCTCTCTTCCTCTTTAGCTCCGCTGGGTTTATTTCTGCCATGTAACGTAAGCAACGACTCCAGCCGACTGCTAAGTCGTTCATGTACTGGCTCTCATGCCTCCCTCCTGCCCCGCGGTGACCCCTTTCCCGCCTTTCCGCATCAGCTGAGCATCCCCGCCGCCCTGCACACCTGTTCCCACTGCGCCTCATCGCAGAGCGGTTCAAACGGAGCTCCGCCTCGACCTGCCGCAGCAGCAACATGCTGCTTTTACACGAATGACGGGGGAACAATAACCTGATGACAGAACATATAATAGTATAACAGTGACAGGGGACATTTCAATGCATACAAATGCCATGAAATAAGACACAGTTTTACAAAACAATATAGTTAGTAATATGGAGGAGGAGAGGGACACTGTTAGGCCCTTTTCCACCAGCATGGAACCTAATTTTGAACCGTTTTGAGCATTTCGACCAAATGTAAATTGGTTCGCAGCCCGAAAAAGCGGAACCAAAAAAACAGCGGTTTTCCCTTGCGAACCGAACTGGGCGTGTCGTATTCCAGAGGTCGTCGTGCATCGTGCAACGCCCTCTGTCGGCACGATGCCGGCTTACAACGGTTCCCGCTCAGAACCGGTTCCCTGGACAGCGACGGAACCGGCCCAAGAACCAGAGCTAATCTGGTGGAGAAGCACTATGAGAGGAGAAGAGAGGGAGAGAGAGAGAGAGAAAGGATGTGAATATGTGTGTTGGTGGAGGGGTGGGGGGGGCTGACTGACCTCGAGTCAGAAATTGAAAGCAGTTGTGGAGCAGTGTGTGTGTGTGTGTGTGTGTGTGTGTGTGTGTGTGTGTGTGTGGTATGAAAGGAGGGTTGTATTTTTTTTAGAGCTGTTCCCACGACACCAAATGACCTCCATCTCTCTCGCTCTTCCTCTCTCACTCTCTATAAATGGCTCGTCTGGTGGCATTTTGGTGACCAGTCAGACTCTAAAAGGACAGAAAGAGACGGAGGGAAAAGTGACAAGAAAGGCAAGAATCAGAAAATATTCAGAGAGAGGAGGAGGAGGAGGAGGAGGGGGAGAAAAGCCCCATTTGGACAAAATTCAAGTTCTGCATTTTGGGGAATAAGCTTCATCTCGTTCTTTTCGAGAGTGAGATGAGTTCAGATGGATATTAATGTCATGTCTGTGTGTCCAGAACACAGCTGTGGTCAGGACATGGTTAGCCTAGCTTAGCACAAAGCCTGGAAACAGGGGGAAACAACGAGCTCTGTCCAAAGTTCAAAAATACCCCTGCGAAAACCTCTAAAGTCCGCTGATGAACACGTTGTGTCTCGTTGGTTTCAGCCGGTGCAGCGACCACAGTGAGGTTGCCAGGTTTGGTCGTCCGTCGTGCCTCTACAGACCCCAAAACCTGTGTTCACCAACAAATCCAGGCTGGAATTTCCACTTTTAAACAACGTCTTAATTGCTCTAACAATAACTACAACTCTCCAGCCAAAGCCTGCAAAGCCTTTGCAGTTGCACGCAGGGAAAGGGAGAGGAGAGGAGGTGACACACTCTAAAATAAGCATCCGCTTGAATAGAAACCAGATGACCAGCTCACACGCACACACACACACACACACACACATTAGTTATATTGTGAAAGAACAGACAGCAAAAGTAGCCAACTAATACAAGAACTACGTCTAATAGTAAGAATGAGAATGGAAAACCTGAGAGGAGAGAGACACTGCTGCTAGCGCTGCCGAGAGTGGTGCTAATACAAATGCTGATACCTGTCCAGAGGTACTATAATAATATCAACAAGCCCTCCAAACTAAATGACAAAACGCACCGTTTGTACTTTACCTTCGGAAACAACACACACAAGCGTTTTATATCAGCAGGGTGCGACGGCCTTTTGTCTTCCAAAACTGTTACAAATCACCCCAACCGAAAGGTTTCTGCTCCGACAGCCGCTCGGCTACGTTTCGGTGTGTCCAGGCGCCAAAACACCCTGGTTAAGTTGAGGGATGGTGATTGTTTGTAGGAAGTGGGAGGCGAACAGCGGTCGCCTGATGTTTTGGTTGACCCGACCTCCTGCCTTTGTGGAGTTTGTTAAGAACGTCACACTCATTCCTTCTTTGCTCCCCGATGGACGAAAGTCCTCACCCCTCCGGAACGGCAGAGGTCTTTGTCACTTAAACGTAAGCAGATGTCTTCGTTGGGCATTTGCTGGAACAACTCGTATTCTTGTTGGAGAGACAGCCGTTTCTCTGCGGAGCCGCCTTCCCTGTTTCAACAGGGACAAACACAAAGCTGGAGCAACACTGTCGTCTAAAATATCATTAAGATTTCCCTCCGTTGAAACTAAAGGGGCCGAGACCAAACAAGGAAAATCAGACCGAGACAAAAAAGTGTTTGGACATTTAAGTGTTTGGACATTAAGCTATTAGCAACAATAATAATCGTACTGTTTCTTCGAGTAACCTGAGTTAAAGTGCTGCATGTCTCCCCTTCCTGTTGCTCAGATGATGGAGGGACGGCGGGCCGTGTCTCTGATTCAGGACATCAAAGACAGCTGACTCACTGAATGACCCTGACTCTGTGAGTGTGTTTGGTTCCGTATCTGGGAAGTGAGCTAATATCAGAGTCTACAGGGTCTAATTTTAGAGTTTTAGAGTGTCTCATTGCAACACCAAGGACGCAGTGTGTGCGCACAGTCTCTCTCACACACACACACACAGTCCAGATGTTTCCTCCTGAATGGGTCCAGGGAGGCCGAAGCCGAAGCGGCGACACATAGAAACTGTCGGGAAACCGCGGCGGAGAGGATCCTCGGGCTGGTGAGTTCAACTGCTTACGCAACATTTATATTAACGCTGCGGCTCCAGCATGGAGGGTTAGTTCATTTGGGAAATCGTGCTGTTGTCTTGTTTTCTCCCGCTTTTCCGACGGATGTCAGATTCACCTGCGTGTGTGCGTTTCAGAACCAGAACCAGCTCCGCGGGCCAGGTGTGTGTACACATGGGAGGAACTTGGCTCCGGCTTATCGTTGCCCCCTGTGTGCGCACACAGAAGTGGACGTAAAACACAGATAAAAACGAGGGCAAGAAGCTCCACGCGGTGGACAAACATTAAGCTGCTGTGTGAGATAAAGTGTATTTTAAGTACAAAGCACACACAAAAAAACAAAACAAGTTCCAGTGCAGAGATACAGCAGGTCCAACGTGTGTTTAACCTAGCTTAGCAGAAAGACTGGCAGCAGGGGGAAAGTGCTAGCCTTCCTCCATCCAAAGAGAAAACACCTTCCTCGTGTGTCAGCCTTGTGTTTTGTTGGCGTTGCGTCTGTATTGTTTGGTGACACAGACCTCACTGCTGCAAGAGTAACAACAGTCATAATATTCGCAGTTTTTTCCTTTTGAATATTTTTTTTCTGACCTTATCAAAACATGTTGAATTTGCTTTCGCCACAAACTGGCCCGGCACGTTACGTGAAGGTGACAAAACGCACAACGTCGCCACGGAGCCTTCGTACAGCAGTTTCGTACAGTGGTTAGTCGTGAGCAAAGACATTATTCCCTTCGTTTGGCAAAAAGCTAATGCAGCTGATTTTGCCAGCAATTCACGTGTGTGTGTGTGTGTGTGTGTGTGTGTGTGTGCAAAATAAAATAAAACACAAAAACGCTCTTACTGCTCCACACTAGCTTGTTGGAACTCGTTGAAACTGAGAGTCCTGTGGCCCGGACTCTGAGGTATGTTTCGCTCGCTGACCTTCCCTAAAGTGGCAGCTGTAGCATAAAAAGCTGAACACAGCCGTTCGTATCCGATGCCGAAATATTTAACACTGTAATACAACCGTCGTCCGCCCTCTAGCCTTCACGCCCCACGTTGCATTTTCCAAACATTCTGGCTGGGAGGAGCGTCGCGGGAAATCGTGGCTGCGCGGAAGTAATCCGAGCGGGAAATCACTCGGAGGTTCTTTACGCGGGCTCCCCGCTTCGAACAAACCGTGACCCCAGAGTCAAATACGTCACCGCTTATTTTGTCTTTATTTCAGCAAACACACCTGCCAGTTTCTCCTGCATGATCCACTTGTTGCGTCCTGTTGGCTATCGGGCGGCCGAGCTCAGAGCTCGGAGCCACGATTTGAGACCCCGGGGCTCGTCTGTAACAGGAAGCTGATGTACTTTTCTGGGTAGTTTGGGGGATTTGTTTGGCAGCACGGTGGACGTTTGCCACCTCAGCCTACGCCGCCATTCGTCATCTGTACGTCCGACTTGATTTCACGCCGCGTTGTGAGGCCGTCCTCGCTTCATGTCGCTCGTGTGTTACACATATGTGCGCCTTTTCTTTTTCAGCAGCAATCCAATAAATCAGTTTTAAACAACATAATCCGATGATCCGATTCAGTCACTTTTCCACACTACGCCTCCGACCAAAAAATGCAGGTTAGAGTTCACAGATAAAAGATTCAGATGGAAGGGGAATCCATCGAACCCACGACTGGTTAAAGGGACAGTGTGGCACTTGTCAGATGAGACGATCGATCTCAGTTTCTTCCCTGTGTGTCGGGAGCACAGAGAGGTGCAGGACAGGGTTTAGCCTAGCTTAGCACAAAGACTGGAAACAGAGGGAACTGTTAGCCTAGCTCCATCAAAAGAGCAATAAAAACACACCTGGCTTGCTCATCATTGGGTCGCTCTTGTGAACGGTTCTTAACGTTACTCTGCTGACAGCATGCCGCCATGACATGAGATACATTTGCTCAATTTCTTGCTATGACACGGGTTTTTTTTTCATTGTTATGACACACTAAATGATTCCGTTTGAAACTTTTCCTGCTGTACGAATCACATTACCTCATGAAATCCAGGAACACATCAAAGGGTTGCTTGGTATTCATAAGGAACTTGCGTATGCATGCTTTGGCTAGGAAGATAACTTTAAGTCCAGTGTTAAATACTTATCGTGAGGTCATTAGTCGGGTGAGGCTAAAGCCCCAAAACAGAAGTTTGTGAAAATAGGGGAAGTCTGGATTTTGCATATAATCAGTTGTATTGTATACAGTTATTTTTTTTAGAACACTGCGTGTCATCGCGGTACAGTCGAGAGTTCTGCTTCTGCTTTGTTGGGGTTTTTTTATCCACCGCGCACAATTGTTCTTCTTTTTTTGCGTGCCTTTGCTCATCATTATTCTCATGATATTTTAGACACCATGTGTTTGTGTTCCGCCCTGTTATACTCTCCCACCTCAGCAACGGAGCAGAGGGCAACCCGAAGCTGCGTGACTTACATGTTGAGATAAAGCTGTAAGCAGACAATGTGACGGCGGAGAACACGGTGAACCCATCGCTGCTGCCACCTGCGGGTACAAACACAGCATGACATGCTAAACATTCACTGGCTGTCGTTTTATTTAGTCATTCCATTTTTTGGGTTGTTTTGTTTTTTTTACATGACAACTTATAAGAAGAATTTGAGCCGTACATTGATAAACAACACTGTATGTGTTTCTGAGCTAATCATAATTCCCAATATACAGCAGGTCTGTTTCCCTTTGACAAATATTGCTGATGTAAAGAACCTTTAACTTTACATTTACACGTTGTCTTGGAAATGAAAGATTATTCACATAAATGATTCTCAGAAACAAACAGCAGACCGTCAGACTCAAAACGAGGATCACAGCAGTGAATTAACAGAAAAAATGTCACCTTGAGGTTTATTTCCGGTTTATTCTCAGAAGTCAGTGATTTGGTGCAGAAAAGAACATTTAAATATTTAAGTTCAACCGTCTTAAAACGTGGAGTTGGGAGGTGTATGTTTAGGCTAGCCGTTTCCATATGCTTCCAGTGTTTGTGCTAAGCTAGGCTAAATGTCCTAACAGTGTTCTTAGAAGTCTGTCTTTATTTGAGGTGGTCTTTGGCATGAAAATGTGGGCGAATCTTTACAAAGACACACACATCTATCTATCTATATATATATCTCTGGTTAGACCGCGTCCGCCTGCTGCTCAGATGCTGTAGGTTGCATCATTTCCTCGTCTGCCTGTTCTTCTGCACCGCTGCCCGTCTGGCTTCTTCTGCAGGGGAACACCTTGCGGATCGTCCGTCTGAAGGGCGTGTAGAGGTAGAAGAAGAGCACGGGGTCGAAGCAGAGGTGCAGCACGCTCAGCAGCAGCGTCGACTCCTTCCCCAGAAACAGCTGCCTCTTGGTCTGGCAGTCCGTGATGACTTTGGTCTGGGCCAGCGTGTACGGCGTCCGGACGACATGGTAGGGCACGAAGCTGAGGATGTAGGCCAACGCCACGGCCGTCACGTTCCCCGCAGCCCGCCTGGCGTCCACCCAGAGTTTGGGGTCGTAGCGGCTGCCCAGGAGCCTTTTGAGAGCCAGGCCGCTGGAGACGAGCACGGCGGCGGAGGCGTTGAGGAACAGAGCCGTGCAGAGGAAGACGGTCAGGGCGTGCCAGTGGAGGCTGATGTCCTTCTTCAGAGACGAACAGCTGAGGTACCGCTGCTCCTGCAGGGACAAACAAACAGGGACGTTTTCCACTCGATAGTTGGCTTTCCGTCCTGGTCACCTCGTCACAAAACACCAGTTCAGTTAGAAATGGACGCCATGATGCGAGGCAGGCTGTGGCGGCAGCAGTCGAAGTGCAAGTAGCGGTTGTTGTAGGAGCAGCAGTATACAGATTGCAACTAGAGAGCCACCCTGAATGCCCCCAGGTATTAGACATACTGATACACAGACCCTAGACCTGCAGCAATACTGGACCCTACCAGACCTGATTAGACTTGGACCGGACCCGCCTCTTTTCCTGCGTCGGGTTTTAGTTGACAGGAACCAACGCTAAGCAGCAGCAGCAGCAGTACATGTAGCGGTGGTGGTGGGTAATAACAGTAGCTGTAGCAGTTGTCCAGTCCGTGGTATTACAGTACCTGTACTTCCTGGATGGGCAGAGCCATGTTGGGCACCATGATGAGCAGCAGCAGCAGCCAGACGACCAGCGTCAGCAGCCGGGCGAAGCCGACCTCCTGCAGCCGCAGAGCTCGCAGAGTGTCGCAGCCCTGCGGGGGAGAGGAGACCACCGACAGCACTGACACCGACTCACACGCTCCCCCCAGAAACGTAATCTGACACATCCTCATCGCCTGCCCCCCCCGTGATGACGTAGCCCATACCTGCAGGTAGCGGTCCGTAATGATGAAGGCGAGGAAGGCGATGGATGCGTAGAGGCTGATGTAGATGGTGACGGCGCTGGCCTGGCAGTGGAACACCATGAGGCTCCACGGCGCCACCCCGAGGTCCTTCAGGATCTTGAAGGGCAGCGCGAGCAGCAGCAGCAGGTCGGCCACCAGCAGGTTGACCAGGTAGACGCTGGTGCTCTTCTGCTGCAGAAGCGCGGCCGGAAACAGCTTCAAAAGCCGCCCAACATTTCAGATTTACACAGTGACCAATACATTTCTAAATAACATCCCACTTTTGATCTACCTGCATGTCAGGAAAAAGCCCTTATTTCAGTTCATTTCAACTTAATTCACCACAAAACCTCTCACCCCTTCATCTCCTCTTATCTGATCTCATTTTATTTCTGGTGGCCTCGTCAGAACGTATCCGAGCTCACCGCAGCTCACCCCGTCTGACTTGACCCCAGCATCCGGTCCTACCTTGGCTCGGGGACTGCGGACGAAGGCCCACACGGACAGCAGGTTTCCAGGCAGACCGACGATGAAGATGAGGACGTAGAGGACAGTGAAAGGTCCCATCTGGTCGTTGACGATGCACTGCTTCCCCTCCTGAAATCCTCCAGCGCTGGAGTTGGAGGAAGGAGGCATCGTGCCGAGCTTCAGGGCTCACCTGGGGCGGAGAGGGCAGGCCGTTCGCTCACAAGCTTCGGCGAAGAAAGCTTCGGCACTTTGGTTTCAGGGCAAAACAAAAACGAAAAGGAGCGGCAGGTTCGATGTTGCGCTCGCTGTGGAGTGTTTTCAGGAAGTCTGAAACTTCAGCGGCGGCTGAGATCGTGTTTTTTTATTTTTGACGTCTAGTGTTCACAGTCTGGCTCACGGTCTGGCTGGAAACAGGAAGAGCAGAGGCCTGTGGGAAGGAAGCCGACTTTTAAACACTTTAAAGACTCTGAAAACCTTTGTTCTAATGCAGCTTGAGCTCCTAGAAGAACGCAAGATTTTCTGACAGTTAAAACACTTTGGCTCATTTTCTCCTCAGAGATTCTCTGTATCTATGTGGGGGGGGGCGAGACGCACGTCTGTGCACGTACTTGAGTCTGGATGTGACGAGTTAGTTATCGCTGTTGTGTTTATATCTACGACAGGATGTTTGGTGACGACGGAAGCAGAAAAGCAGTGAAACCCTTCTACATTTCTACGCGTTTCACTAAAGAATATTGTTCTTCACGCCGCTCCTTTTTCTAATCACGAAAATGGGTTTCTTATGGAAAAAATGAGTCGGGAAATGTTTACTGCTGTGTATTCTGATGAAAGGGACAAACAAGTCAATGAAAAAAAAAAAAACCCCAGAGAAAATGAATGGTCTTGCGATGACACATTGCAGGACAGATTAAAACGCGATAAAGCCCCAGCCTGCAGCGTTGTTGATCACTAACATCTCAGGATGTTTGCGAGAATTGTGTGTGAAAAAGTTCAGTGTTACGGAGACGGAGACGTCAGCCTCTACGCTGATTTCCTCCCTTCCAGCCAGACATTGGTTTCAGTTCATTCTTACGAAAGTCCATTTGCAGAAACCTAAAACCTGCTGCAGAGAAATAACCCGTCATCGCAGTCACTGCTTGGTTTATTAGTTTGCTTTCTTTGGTCAGAGTTTCACTATCAGAGCAGGGGCTGTTTGGAAAACTCTCCAGAATCCCCCCCCCCTGGAAATATCTCACACGTCAAATGAATATGAATAAATGTACTGTTAAAGACACAAAGCACATTATTATTATTATTATTAGAGTTATTTTGTGCGGTCATGAGTGTTTCATTGCTCGCCCTACCGACTGCTACTTAACATGTACAGCAGCCAATCAGAATGTAGTCTTGCGATGACAGTTAGGGCAACTGGTACCGATATGTGTGACTCTTTTGGGCCTCTGGAAAAAAAACCGAAACCCGATGAAAAACATCGACAGCTCACGAACAAAAGCAGCGTGAGAAAAGGGGACAGAGGGGGGAGTGTAACTGAAACCAGAAAAGCTGCTGGACGAGGACGAGGGGACCCTAAAGCTTTCTCTGGATGAGCGGAAACCCTGATCTCTGACTGACGCTCCACGTGTGTGCTATTTTTTCCATTTTCCTCCTCTTTTAGTTTAGTTTAGCATGCTTAAAACCTATCTACCCCCCCCATGCAATCTGCTCGGGTTTTTTAATTATTGATTTCTGTTTGTTTCTCCAAAACATCAAGTAAAACTACTGCCTGAGACTTGTTCAAATATTTCATTTAACACACAAAAAAGCAACTTTCTCACAGTGAACTATTCGAATAAACTGTTTCTTTTATTAATGGGGTCTAAACAAACCTGTCTTCTTCTTCTTCTCATTTTCCTTTCGGCTGCTCCCTTTCAGGGGTCGCCACAGCGAATCATGCGCCTCCATCTAACCCTGTCCTCTGCATCCTCTTCACTCACACCAATTAACTTCATGTCCTCTCTCACTACATCCATAAATCTCCTCTTTGGTCTTCCTCTAGACCTCCTGCCTGGCAGCTCCAACCTCAGCATCCTTCTATCAATAGATTCACAGTCTCTCCTGGCTTTATCTCCGAGACATCTAACATGAGCTGTCCCTCTGATGGACTCGTTCCTGATCCTGTCCGTCCTCGTCACTCCCAAAGAGAACCTCAGCATCTTAAGCTCTGCCACCTCCAGCTCTGCCTCTTGTCTTTTCTTCAGTGCCACTGTCTCTAAGCTGTACAACATCGCTGGTCTCACCACCGTCTTGAACACCTTTCCTTTCATTCTTGCTGATACTCTTTTATCACACAACACACCTGACACTTTTCTCCACCCGTTCCAACCTGCTTGCACTCGCCTCTTCACCTCTTTTCCACAGTCTCCGTTGCTCTGAACCGTTGACCCTAAGTACTTAAAGCCCTGCACCTTCTTAACCTCTGCTCCCTGTAACCTCACCGATCCACCTTGCGCGTGACGTATTGAGCTGTGTGATCATCACGACAGAACATGCGCACTGTCTCCGTCATGTATGTTCATCGTGTCTCATCGCGTCTGTCCAGCTGGTTCTGTCGCTGGGTTTGAAACAAACACGTGGAGAACTGAAGTGCGTTGGATTTGTCTTGCCGGACGTGCAGGCGCCCCTGCAGCGCCGTCTGACATCTCGGTGTTGAAACGAGGGCAGCGGGTGACAGACGGAGGTGAGCCGAGGAACAGCGCAGGATGCGAAGCAAACCCTGCGGTCGCATGCAAACCTGCAGCAGGAAGTTGTAAATCGGGAAGCTTTCACTCGCTTGGGCCCGACACAAAGCAGCTACTATTCAAGTTCTGTTCAAACATGATGTCAGTTAACACTCACAGGTACAGAACTGCCATTCTGGCTGTCAGCTGATAATGAAACGCATGTGTACCTAGCCTCTCCTCTCAGATTACCACTGTGACCGTGGAACTGGCACTCCGTGTACCAGAAGTAAACCTCATTCAAGACAAGTGACATTTTCACTAATGCAAATGAGTCAAAATCAGCCCTGCAACATTACTATTCCTTCCATATGAGTAACATAATGTTGTTTATTTAGTATTTCTCTTGTTAGTGACATTTAAGAAACCTTTCCCACGAGCCCACGGACGGCTGTGGGTGAAATGTCACAGGTCGCAGGGTAAACGTTGGAAAGACGAGCGTGGGAGGATATCGTGGAGAAGCGAGAAGTTACGGTAACATGCACTCACTTCACCCGGGCTGTTTTTGCTCTCTTACTGACAAACGAATCGTCAACAAATCTCAGGTGCAGAGCCAAACCGACGGTGTGTCAGTCCGTCTCCCAGCACTGTCCGACTTCCCGTCTGTGGCTCTCAGCTCTGACCCCATTGGTTCCTGCTGGAGACGTACCTCACAGATATACAGTGTCTTTTCTCTTTATCTAAAGGCTCAGATCCTAAAACAGCTGGTCACTGTAGTTTTTTAGCAAACGTCACTCAAACAGAAGGAAATGGTGCGTTTGTTGGGGTCTATTTTCAGCGGCGGATGAATCCACATGTGGCGCACTAGTGAGTGTTTGGGGCGGCAGCACGGTGTGTGTGTGTGCGGGACTACAGAGTGTAGTCTATGTAAGGTCCACTGCCACCGTCTGTAAGTTCCCTTTCACGTGGTCTCCTATGGGTTTCAAATATCAAATCTTTACAAACTCAATGTAGCTTGTTGCAGAAGATGGGGGAGGATTGTCGAAAATGGATGGATTTACCTTACTGGGCAGAATCAGTGTTATACAAACCAACACCCTGCCTCGAGTCTATATATATATAGATATATATATATCTATATATATATATGTTTCAGTCACTTCAGACCCATCAGCATTCTTTTCCTTTCGAATTTATTACCCAAAATAGATGATGATAATGACCCCCCCCCCTTCATGGCTCAACATTGAAAGGACAGAGATGAGGAGACACCCACTGATTTGCAGTATAGATGGGATTTAAAAACAGTTGATTAAACCTTTAAGCATCCAGTCAGTTCACATTTGGTTCAGACTGCATGAATCACGAAGGATTCCTCTCACCTGAAAATCCCCTTATGGGGAAGCAGACGGCTACCAGAGAACTGTCAGAATAGTGACTTCAGATTATGGTCTGAGACAGGCGTTAGTCACCGACAGCACTGCCGCGAGGAAGGAGCCTTTATGTCTTTTAACCAGGTCAAACGGAAATACTGCTTGACGAGTAAAGATTTCTTCAGCTACCTGCAATTGCGTGACTTTATTAGAGTCAAGCTCGAAGGCCGGTGGGGTTTACCTACTCTGACACCTGTGGAACAGTTGTTTCAAACTGTCTCTCGAGTGCACGAAGCTCTTATGTCGAGTTTATTAATCAATACCTGATCTGGACAGATCCAGACTCAGGCGGGAGAAAGACCTGGGAATAAATCTGGATGGGGAAGGGTGAGGGATGGTGTTGCCTCTGCCTCTTTAAACTCAGGATATTGATTGATACAATTGAACTGTCCTGCGTCAGATATCACCCCAAATAAACTGCACGAACACAACTCCAACACGTCGCCCCTTTGTTTTAGACGTGGCTTGGACGAGGGAACGAGTGCCCCACACTTCAGGGGTTTTGGCTGGGGTGGTACGCGACACCCCGTCTTTCCACTGGACCCCGAGGTTTGTTTACTGGGTAATTGTACTAACGCCAACCTTAAAAACGGCCACAAGGCTCACAGACATGTTTCTGGCCATTGGATTATGTGGAAAAGCTCCGATCGCACCAGATCCATTCTGCCTCTGTTTAGCCTTCCCGTATTTCGGGTGTGCTCGACCGCTATGATGCTTGAGGGGAGAAGTCGCCCTGTGTCTCTCAACGCTTTAGTTTAGTTACATTGCTTTGTTGCCTGTGCGGACAGCGTCTCCATTTGATTTTTAACTTCGAATCGGTCAGTGTGTGTCGTCTTGTTGGCTTTGAAAAGGCACAATAAAAGGTTCCGATAACATTACTGACAAAGACAAAACGTCATTGAACGTAAGATGCTTCTCATTGGTCCAGCAGGCTTCTGAACGCGAGCGGTTGTTGGCTGCTGGAGGTCAGTGTTTAACGAATCAGGAGCTACAGTGTGGGATTCTGTGACTTTACACAGTAAATAGCTCACTTGTCCATTTGTCTGTCTTTCACGTTAACATTTGGTTTTCATATGTTGTCGATAAATGGAACGCCTTTCAGCGTAGTTCTCGTTCTCAAAAGGTACTTTTCCATTTAGTTTCTGCTCTGGTATGAGTTATTTCAGGCGCCTGTGGTTCTGGACGTAAAAGTCCTAATCATGTCTCCCGTTAACAGTGTGAGGAGACAGCTGGAGCTCTTCTACAGCTTTGATCGGCATGAAACTCTCCTGGTTGAATCATCAGTACAAACGATGCACAGCTGCGTTAGAATAATCTCTGGTACTTTGATTTTTTTTTTTCAAACTGTCGGCCATGCTCTGACCTGTAAAACTACTTGTTATTTCAGTCACTGTGAAGATAATCATCAGCGTGAACGTCAAACTGTGAGCCGAGGAGGAGCTTGAAACATGAGGTGGACGATGTCCGGTGCTGTGATTGTAAAAGTTGAATAAATGAACCTGAATGAGCCCTTACCTGTTGTGCCGCCCTTCTCTGGGAACTTATGCAGTCCTCTCACAGGCCCTCAGACCGCGTGTTGGATCCCTGAGGGCTGGCCCGGGCCTCCAGGTTCTCCTCAGGTCCTCGGGGTGCGCTGGATTCGGTGTGCTGGTGCAGATTCATGTGCTCGGGGGCTGCGGAAGCTGCAGACAGATGCAAGGTGTTTTCCTGCCAGTTAGCAGCACGTTGCTGTCGTCAGTCTGACCACAGGCCGCGCCTCCCTGCAACACACACACACACACACACACACACACACACACACACACACACACACACACAGTGAGTGATGAATTAGGTTGGTTTCAAAAGAGGTGACAGTCAGTCGGAGGGGAAACTGAGACATTCGCGTAGATTTCTCGCTTCTCTACCACGCTGGTTACACTTTAAAATCAGTTACTCGTGTGGGGGGTGCGAGTGAGCGAGTGAGTGACAAGAGAAAATGAGTGTAGACGGCGATGAGTGCAAGTGTGAGGCACGAGTACAAAAGATAAATATAACGCAGGGAAAGAGATTACATTACAACAATGCAAACCAGACTTTCTGAAGCCTACGATCCGACATTAGCTGCTGCTATATCACCTGTTTTCTTTATTTAATACCTGGGCAGTTACTGATTTGTCTGGTTACCTTTGGATAAATAATTTAGTTTAATGTCGTGCACGACATTGTAAGATTCGAGAGAAGGTTCAAGTCAGTGTTCAACAAATGAAGTTAGGTTTAGAAATGTTGTGCTTCCACTTATTATTAGTGTGACATTTTAGCTGATGAAGGGGAGAAATTCAAGACATCGGCCCTAAAGATCGGCTGCACATATCGGCCATCGGCTGTAGAAAAACCCACATCGGTCGACCTCTATAACCCACCCTTGGAGTCTGCGGCCACGCTGGCGGCTCTGTGACGCTGCGCTGATGTGCTTCGAGCTAAATGCTAACATATAGATGTTTAGCAGGTGCAATGTTTACCATGTTCACAGTCCTAGTTTACCGGGTTAGGATGCTAACATTGGCTAATTAGCAGTAAACACGGAGTGCAGCTGAGGCCGATGGGAGCTCTGCGGGTGAGTGGTCACAGACCCAAGTGTCGGACACGTTAACATGTCGACCTGATGGTGGCGCTGGATGGGAAGTCAGAGGATCAGCAGAGTTATTACAGTTCATCCTGAGGGGAACATGAACGTGTGAACCGCCTTTCGTCACTGTCCATCCAATAGCTGTTGGGATGTTTCAGTCGGGACCGAAGCTGAGGACCGAGAGACCAACAAACGCGGCCGGTGCAACACTGAAATTACATTTTTTTTATTCTTTTTCCAAGTTACAACTTTCTGTTTCCTGTCCAGGAAGCTGGAAATCACATATCACCTTCATGGTGTTGTACTACACAAGAAAAAAGTAATTTAACGTGTTAATTTTCATTAAAATACACAAATAACATAAATAAATATAACTTCTTTATATGTTGTATAGGAAACACATGACACTGGTTACACATATGTCAGATATCTCAGCTCAAGGTCTTCTTTGTGTTTTTTAATGCAGTTCAGTGAACTCCACTTTAATAGTTTAATTAAGACCTGTAGTCCAGAGGAGACCTGGAGATGGCTGATTATCTGTAAACAAAATACTTGAACAGTTGGCTTTCTGAGTGGAGTTTAATTTAGCCAGAATATATAAAAGAAGTCACCGTCCAGGGTGTTTTCTGCGGCCTCTACACACTAGGGCCCGATTTTCCTAAAAGGGCGCAAACTCAAACTCCTGGAACACACAGGTGTGACCAACAAATTGGCAGTTTTTGTTGACCACAGGCAGGTGCGCAAACAATGTGCATGTGGAAGACAGACCGAACACCTCAATCAGTAATACAGAATAAGCAGGTGGAGTCAGACCAACGACACTCCAGATATTAACATACATCTCCCTAAATATCCTGCCAATAGTACAACGAACAGGCATATGTATGTATATTGGTGAGCCTCAATTATACCTTTAAAGTCCAAATTAAAGGTATAATTTCAGAAAAATTAAAAGTCCTTGAATCTGCATTAATTGATATAGCCACTTGGGGGCAGTGTAACAAGCTGCAAACACAACATCTGACACGTTCCATTACCATCTTTTGAAGCAGATGTAGTGAACACGTGAGAGCGACAAGGAGCAACATCAGCATGCGTTTGGAGTGGACAAATGCAGGCCCAGAAAGCTTTTATTCAGCTTTAGTTTTGTTTGTGCTCCAAAACTCCCGAGTGGAGATATCTGGCTCTTCAGCTGCTAAACGCTCGGCCATGTTCACCAGCTGCTCAGTGTGTAGCAAAGCGCACAAGGTCAGTGTCACTGTTAAATCCCAGTGTTGCTTCAGATGTTTTAAATAACTAGTGGAGGCAAGGGTGTGGAGAGCGTGATCTTCTGCCAACTGAAGGCTTAAAAATTGCCCTGCATTTGCATAAGCAGTGTGATCAGGTGGAAACACAAACACATTTCATGCAAAAAACGAGCACCACATTTGCATTTTGCCACCTGGTCGTTACGGCTGTGACAGTTTGTCTGCGCTCCCTTTCCAGTGTTATTCGCCCGTCTGCCTCTCTGTGGGTGTGGTTATGTGTCTGAAGGCGTGGCTACCCCTCCTGTCTCTCCCCACTGGTTCCTGACTCCACTCACCTCAGATCCTTCACCAATCCCTCTGCTCAGCCAACACACCTGCCTGCTTGTCAGCCACGTGTCGCTCAGCCACGACGCCAGCACCGGTTCTGGATCCTCATCCCAGCCTCGCCAAGCCCCACCACCACCACACCTGCGCTTCCTCGCTGCCAGGTCCGGATCCCAAGCCCCGGTCCCCATCCACTTCCACTTCCACTTCCCCTTCCCCATTCTCCGAGTCCAAACATTTAGCAAATCGTAACACTCATCAGCCTAAACACTTCCCCCACCTTTAGCACAAGAAAACAAACCATGTCTGGGAAAAATTGCACGAAGGCTGAGGTTGCTTTGAAATAAATAAGTAAGAAGTGGCTGCAAAAACAAGCCCACGGCTGCCAAAATGGATAGAAATGATTTAAATTCAACATATGGGAAATATATAATATGAACTAAGAGGTAACATTTCTTCTGAACTGTTAAATCAACACGCAATGATGAACCATTTCCTGCTACACGAGTTAAGGAAAGCTTGCCCTGTTTATGTATTTCTGCGTGTGCATTTGTATTTATGTATTCAGCTTTTATTCTGTAATAACTTTTTTTCTTTTTCGTTTTTACACATTGAGTGGAGCACCTTTCAGTAACTGGAAAAAAATGTATATTTTGTCATGCTGTAATTATGCAGTTGAGTATTTCAAACGTTGCTGGCTTTGCGGTGGCAGGAAAATAGGACCCTTTATTTTAATATAATGCTGCCAAATGCATGTTGAAAGAGTAATTGGTCGCTGCCAATCATTCCTCCTCTCCATGCAGTCTGTTTGCGATCCAATCACAGTACGTTCTGCACGCATTTAAACTGCTTTAACATGCAATGTTCCTGTTCCAGAGCCAGATGTTGATACATATAACAGGTGGGGTTATCCACGTCCATCAAAAGAACGGTCTATTAATCACCACATCATAATGATGGCACATAAACGTCACCGTTACGACGTCACTGTTGTGATGGCAGCCTTTCGAGTTGATGAAGTGAATGATTTTTGGGCAACAGTCGCTGTTATTGTCTGTGCTAGGTGGCACAACTAAACCAAACTTCCCCATTATTAATGTTTCCCGCTGTGGCAACATTCAGGCTGATGTGACGCCGTGAGAAAACAGTCTGATGGAGGTGTAGACGAGAGGAATTGATGTTGAGTCACTTCCCATCAGGGAGAAAAGTCATCTAACTCTCCCCCAAAGAGGGATTCCCCCACATTTATAATAATTTAATATTATTAATAATAATAATAATAATAACCAGCAAGAAACCAGTGTTCTGATGTAACACACAAAATACATGTAGCCTAAATGCGTTGTACCATATTTATTTTAATTATTGAGTATATTTTATATATTGCACACATACATAATGGGCCTAATAATGTTATGATCCAGGACTTCTACAGGTACTTATCAGATCGACTATCAGTACAGAAATAATGCCCACATCTTTGAAGACAACCTGTCCTTTACATAACGATAACAACAAATTAGACACAAATAACTGTCGGCCCTCCTTTACATGTTCTCCGTGCTCGGCCCCAGCCAGTCTGGATCAAGCTCTAGATCTGGCGTAGTTTCTTTTCTAGTTCCAGACCTCTGAATCGCCGCCTGCACCAAACAGGTTTGGTGTTCAGTGCTCATTGAAGGCCGTTTTCTATGGAGTTACTTTTGTGTCTTTATTATGCAACGATAGTTTGCTTTTTTTAAATAGGTTTGAGAGCAAAACCATCCGCACTCCCAAATTTGTCACTAAAAATGTCATCCAAACGTTTGGATTGCGAGTACAAAAGTTTAGCGAATACGAAACGTTGAGCTGAAATCTCACACGTTTTGGATTCGCAGAACTTCTGTGTGACATTTTTAATCGCAAACTTGAGAGTGTGGCTAGTTTTGCTCTCAAACCTAGTTTTTGATCGCATAATAAAGACACAAAAGTAACTGAGTAGTTTCCCTGGTTGGAGACACAAACAAGTCAATCAGGGCTTAATTGGCAGGATTAAGAATCATCTTCCTGTGCCCCCGTCAGAAAAACAGTAACAGGAAAAAGTGCCGTAAAAACGACGGCAAGCTTGGATGCGATCGATGCAGCTGCACAGGTTGTTGTAAGCAGAGTTATCAAAATAACAACCTTCCAAACATAGACTGGCTAACACCAACGCCGGGTCCCGTTCGGTGGGCTTCACCCGGGGCTGCTCAGTCGGATCCATCCTCGTCCCTTATGTTTTACATTCTACACTTTTCATCATAATTATATACATTACACTACAATTTCACCATTTACATTATATTTGTATGTACTATGATTTCTGGAGCCGTCCTTTTCTTTTATGTTTTACAACCTACATGTTGTCATTGTAATTGTATATAATACGATCTTCTGTTGTGAATCTATTCTGTACTTACGACATCTACTTCCTGTCTGTCCGTCCTGGGAGAGGGATCCCTCCTCTGTCTATCATTTCTTTCCCTGTTAAAAGGGTTTTTTTGGGTAGTTTTTCCTTAGTCGAATCGAGAGTCTAAGGACAGAGGGGGTCGTATGTTACAGATTGTAAAGCCCTTTGAGGCAAATTGTGAATTGTGACATTGGGCTGTATAAATAAAACTGAATTGAAAATGAATCGTGCACATACACTCTTCGAATAATTTGAGGGTACTGATGTTTAAAATTCATTACATATAAATCAGTATCAATATTGACGCCACTTGAACAGCATGTTGTCTTTTTAATGACGCACATCCAAAATGTCCTGGTTTGCGCTGAAAACGCATCAGAGCCTCAGAGGTTCAGAAAAGCTCAGCTTATGGGAAGTCCCCTGAAACTCTTGTTTGCTGAACTCCATTGATTTAACCTTGCTGCAGTGATGTACTCCGGGACCCTGTGACATCACTGGTGGGTATGCTTATAAAAGCAACAGAGCGCACTTCTGATCACCCCCATCAGTGATGCTGGCTGTTACTTTAAGTTCCTGCAATGGAAATGGGGCTTAAGGGTGTCCCTCTGGGTACAGTTGTGTGATTGTACATTTATACATTAATGACACAATTTTGTAATGCGCTGCTTGCTCGGTACAGTAAGCCATTTAAATCTGCAGCACTCATTTAATACCAATCAAATGCAACTACTGAATTATTTAATTGTGCTGAAAACGTTTTTGGAACGCTGTTGCTTCCAAGGTCAAGCGTGAACATTCAAAATTGTCACTTTACATATCTGATAACACGAATGTTGTTTACAAAGGTGAAGTTCTCTATTTCATGTCTTGAAATACAGTCATTGAATGGTGCTCAGCCATGAATTGTCAAAATACAGACAGCAAATTAAGTGTCCCACCAGAGAAACTAACACTCCGGACCATTGCTATACTGTATTAACGGATACATCTCTGATAAATGTCTGGATCATGTTCTCCCGACCTACAGCCAGAAACTAAAATCTGCTAAGCCGATGGTCAGGACTGTGAGGAGATGGACCAACAAGGCAAAGCTTCTTTGACGGCACTGACTGGAGTGTTTTTGAAGCTGCAGCCACAGACATGGATGAACTCTCTGATACTGTGACTTCTTACATCAGTTTCTGTGAGGACATTTGTGTGCAGACTAAACCCTTCTGCACATACAGCAACAATAAACCCTGGTTTACAGAAAAACTCAGGCAGCTTCGTCGGGCCAAGGAGGAGGCCTACAGAAGTGGGAACAGAGTCCTGTTTAACCAGGCCAGCAACACACTGACAAAGGAGATGAGGGTAGCCAAGAGGAGCTACGCTGAGAAAACAAGTTCTCATCCAACGACCCTGCGTTAGTGTGGAGAGGCCTGAAGGAGATAACGAGCTGTAGGAAACCATCCCCCCCACACTGCGGTGACTCACCAACTGGCTGACGACCTAAATTTGTTTTACTGTAGGTTTGATTAGCCCCCATTCACACCCCTCACCCGCCCCGACTCCAATCAACCACCCACACCCCCTGCCTTACCCCTCCCCACTGACCCCCCACCTGCACTCAGGATCTGTGAAGAGGGTGTGTGTCGGCTCTTTCAGAGGCAGAAGATCAGGAAGGCACCAGGACCAGACGGCATGCCCCCCTCCTGCCTGAAGGTCTGTCGCTGATCAGCTGGCCCCCATCTTCACTCAGATCACAATCATCCCGAACATCCTACACACTAAACTGACCCAGCTCTCTGTCCCAGCCCCCACCTGGTAGTGGATCACAAACTTCCTGACAGACAGCAGGAGAGGCTGGGGAACATCACATCCAGCACCTGGACAATCAGCACCGGCCCCCCCCCCAGGGGTGTGTGCTCTGCCCACTGCTCTTCTCCCTCTACACCAACGACTGCACCTCAGGTGACCCGTCTGTCAAACTCCTGAAGTTTACTGACGACACAACGGTCATCGGCCTCATCCAGGATGGTGACGAGTCTGCCTACAGACTGGAGCTTGAACAGCTGGCCCTCTGGTGCGGTCAGAACAACCTGGAGCTGAACATGCTCACAACTGTGGAGATGGACTTCAGGAGAAGCCCCCCATCACCATTCTGAACAACACTGTGCCTACTGTGGAAACCTTCAGGTTTCTGTTGTTTTGTTTTGTATTTTTCTGCCACACTTATGTCCACTAAATGTATGTCTACTTCTGTGTATATACATAGAGAGCAACGTAAAACCAGAGTTAAATTCCTTGTATGTGCACACATACTTGGCCAACAAAACTGCTTCTGATTCGGATTCTGAACTTAAACAGAATCACCTGCTGCCACATGGGAGCGCCAAAGTGCACGAGTAAAAAAATAAATCCAACCACAAGTCTGTTCGAAGCCTGAAGCCTGACACCTGACACCTTCTGATAAAAAAGCAGGGTACCGAAATCACATATTTGCAGTTGTGTGATGTGATTGATCAAGTCATGGGTGTTGATGTCTGTGAGCTTTCAGCTACAGCACCCTGGTCTGCTTTGTCGACATGCTGAGCGACGTCTTCCTGTTGATTTTGATGTCGCTCATCCGCCCGTTGCTGCTCCTCCTCTCAGTGTTTGCCCCGAGCGTTAAGTCCTGTGTGGCGCTGAACATCCTCCCCAGGCTCAGCTGGGACCGGAATGCCTTGCAGAAAATGAAATAGATGAGAGGGTCCAGGCAGATGTTGAGAACCGACACCATGATGGTCAGCTCCTTCAGGTAGAAGAACGCCTGGTTCCGTGAGTATGGCTTCAGGAAAGCGTAGGGTAAGCGAATCAGGTGGTAAGGGACAAAGCAAACAAAGAAGACGCTGACCAGCACCAGCATGTTCCTGCGGGACTTGGCAAGCTTTGTGGAGCTGGAGGATGCCGGCTGCCTCTGCTGTGCCTGCAACAGTCTGCGGGAAACGCTGTAGTAGAAGAAGAACAGGGAGACAAGGACGAGCAGGAAAATGGCAGCAGAGAAGGTGTGGATGGTTTTGTAGAACAGGCTGAGCTGTTCATTGTGCAGGATGTCACAGCTCACTGCGCTGGGGACACAGCTCAATTCTTTCTGGGTGAAGATCGACAGGATGATGTAGGCGCTCGTCGTGGCCAAGAGGAAACCCCAGGTTACCGTGGAGATAATGTGAGCAGCTCGCACCGTCTGCAGGACGTGAGTTCCTAAAGGATGGACGATCTTCAGATACCTGGAGAGGGCAGAGGCATGTGTCAGTGGATGAATCGTAACCAACACTGTCTCCAGACAAGACTGTGGATATTGGACGACTCTGGAAAACCCCAGATTGTGTTCAATGACAAGTTTTTACATCTTTAAAAATCCTTGCTTCTATCCATGCAGTGCAACTACAAAAGTTGAGGACAGACGATCCAGACCTGCGTACCAGTTCCTGTACTGACGTGAAATGTTGGCATTGGACATAAATCATCCAGAAATGGACGTAGTACGGGCCTACTGATAACTTATGGATAGAATTAACATGTTTTTCTGTTTATTTTATGGTTTTGGGTTTGTGTTTAGTAATTTCCTGGGTTTTTTTTAATAATAATCACAACTCCTCTTGCGTCTTGCAGTTTTACTTCCTGCCTTTGTGTGGGTTTTTCCCTCTACTTTTGATTATTTGCACCGCCCTGATTAGTTTAACCTGTGCCTTGTTATCTCCCCTCACCACATAGTCTGTGTGCTTCCCTTGTTTCTTTGTCAGTTCATCTTTTTCTTCATGTCGAGCGCCCTGGACTTTGTTCCCCAGTGTTTTGGAACTTATTCTGTTGCTCTTGGTCCTCACCTTTGGATTTTGATTATTGCTTGCTCCCTTGGAATTGTTGGACTGCATCCCTGGTTTCGGCCACTGCCTGCCTGATTATCCTTGTAAGACTTTTATTCATCATTAAATCATTGATCCTCACCAACTCTGCCTTTATGTCTGTGTTTGGGTCCAAACCCTTGTTTTCCCTGCCTTGTTTGACAAACTACAAACATTTAGTGTTCCCCTGCTGTTGTTCTATGATCCAAATTTTGAATTTGTGTTTTTGACAGTCAAGTACTCATGAGATCCCTTTTTCTCAGCAACCAAGGACAAAAATGGAAAAAGCCTGGCTCTCTCTTGGAAACACGAAATTGTTGTTTTGTGTTTTCTGCATTTTAACAAAAAGGATCAAATGAGCCACTGAGCTCGTGAGATGATGTTCACAAGTAATTTCCAAGCCTGCAGTTGTATATCACCATTTGGGTGCATGTGAATAAAATGTGCAAAGAATCTGAATGTGTGAAGGTTTTTGCACCTGAAGAAATATTTTGTGTATGTGTAATTAAAATATGTGCAGGAATATTTTCAACAGTCAGGTTTCACACAGTCTGAGAAACGGACACACAAATGTCCTAATTTTGTGTGCGACGCTACAAGCTACGAGTTAAAAGCAAGAACGTTGACCCTGCTTCAACGCCTGTGCTGACCAGCCAATCAGCACGTTGCCCACTGAGCATCCAATCAGAGGAAGTCAAAAACTGTCCAATCAGGGAGCAAAAGGTTCAAAAGGCGACTCTTCGGGGGTATACGTGGGTTAATTAGCACAGAACATGCGTTTACATCATCATTAACTACTTATATCAAGACTTCTGTGCGTGCATCCCAGAGTTACAACATTTGCATATTAGCTAATGTCTTAGCTAGCTACAGTCTGTTGGCTAACGTTTGTTGTTGTGCCGTTCGAACGAGTGACGTTAACATTAAGG
The DNA here is from genome assembly GCA_011952105.1 of Coreoperca whiteheadi. Classification (NCBI taxonomy): domain Eukaryota; kingdom Metazoa; phylum Chordata; class Actinopteri; order Centrarchiformes; family Sinipercidae; genus Coreoperca; species Coreoperca whiteheadi. The sequence continues at coordinate 1,482,229 of CM022478.1, read as the reverse complement.
AACGTAAGGCTGTTCTTTAAACTCATACAGAACCTAAACAGGAACCGAAGGGCGAAATATTTGTGAAGCATAGACTACAGTCTACGAGTTAAACCCTTATTGTTGGCTTGCTAATATTAGCCACGATGCTTTCTCTAGCATTGCCGCTAACAGTAACTTTAGCCAGGTTGACTGACAAAAGAACCACTAGTTAACCAATCTTTGGCTAGCTTTAATCTTTGTACTGAATAGGTTGGAACTCACAGTCTGGCTATTTTTTTGTTGAATGTGCGTGTCGGCTACCTGCACGTTTTAAACCGAGGGTTACACACACTAAAAATTCTTTATTTCTAAATTAGATTCACTTAAACCTTGATTTACGCATTACCTTTGATCATATGATGCTGCTAATGTTTAACAGCAGTGATCCACTTGTGTGCAGGCTCTGCAGTATAGATGCTTTATTATTCATATGTTAATTTTATATATAACCTTTGACGTTTCCAGCTGCAACCCACAGCGAGACATGTCTTAACATGCTGGTTCCTCTCTTAGACAAACAGAACATCGATCTGCGCTGCTTTTCGGCTGGTACGTAGAAATATTGTAAATGAAACTGACAACAGACCACATAACTGTTGCTGTTCACACATGATTTACACCACGCGACGCCTTATTTTCTGCACTGAGCTGTAAAGACTGTTGCTGCATATCCTCAAGTCCTAAGGTAAGATATTGAAGAGATACAATTTTGCCTTTTTGACGCCAATGTTTTAATTCATCACAAAACTAAGTTTCTTACGCACCTTGAATTCATATATTTCTGACATTCAGAATCTTGAATGATACTTTGATAATAAATATGGAAATAAATTGTTTTTATACACAGTTAATAAAGTGGTAGTGAAACACTGAGACTTCTCACACAGCCCCACTGCAGTAGAAACATTTCATGACACCCGTGTGTTTCACATAAATCTAGCAACAACTGGAAATGCAATATATTAATCGGGGTATTTGGTGGTGATTATGATTTTACACTCTGTTCATGTGAAGACATTCAAAGCAGATTCAGCTGCATTTTGCTGGAAGATGTTTCCATTCAAGTACAGAGGCCTTTATTAATGCAACATGAAGTTCGAAGCCAACCTCTGAAACCAGAAATGCTGTGAAATATTCACCGCTATCTGTTGTAATCTTAGACATACATACATACATGCCAGCGGCTCTGCACGCTGGCTGATAGCTGTGTCGCCAGCTGTGGTCACAGCTTCACATGATACCGGGTGCCGACGCCGGCCCAATGCTGGCTTGATCATGATTCCTACTGGAGCTGCTTCTCGGCCCAAATTCACACCAAAAGCAAAGCTAATCTGGCAGCCATACTGTACATCAGACAGAGTAGAAGGCTTTACAGGTCCACTCAGTTCGTAGTAACAAGACCCCGACTGGGACTGATTAGAGATCAGAATACGGTCCTCTTGTATAGCCTCTTGCATCTGTGTGTCAGTATGTCTAATAACTTGGGTTGACCACATTTTGGATCAGGCCTAAATATATTCAGGGCCTAGTTGAATCTGATTTGACTATCCTTGTGTCCTTTTTGAATCAGTTCACTTAGCGGGAGGTCAGATCCCTCGTCACACCCTGTATGTTGTAGAGTTGACCTTTCCAATCCATCCCAGGCCATACACCTCCAACCCGTGGGCGAGTTGCTCATGGCAAGTCTTCAAGCCCAAATGTATTTGAACTCTCCTGGCCTTGTTGACATCTTTGACTCTCATATGTAAGTCGCTTTGGATAAAAGCGTCTGCTAAATGACTAAATGTAATTGACTAATGTAGGAAGCCAGTCTGTTAGACAGAGAAGCTCATAATGGCTTGCCATTATAATGGCTCATAATGGCAAGCAAATTAAACTCGGCAACAGTTACATTAGATTTGCATACTCACTGCTGTCGTGTAGCTGTTGAAACTTGATAACAAACCAAGAGCTAGTTATGCTCAGACATTAGTCATTTGATACAGTTGCAAATGGCTTTCATTTGACGATTGCCACACAGGCTGGTGCACACAAAGTATTAAGCTGAATAATGAAACAGTGATTAAACCTCGTTAAATTGGGGTTCTGCCCTCATCAAACTATTAATAAAGCGGCTTGTCTTCTTTCCGTTCATGCTTACACCGTTTCTCCGTTAGTATCACTGCAACTGGACGGCTAGCTTTCTCTCCGAAGTTCCCAAACTGTCCCACAATGCATTCTGCATCAAGATGGCAGCATTCGGGTGATCGTGTTGCTCTGCGTCCGCTGGATGGCAGCCGTTTGTTTAAAAAAAGTTTTTGAATTGATAACATGTCAAAGGTGCTTCAGGTAGTTATTATCACCTTGCTGTGAGATTCTTCTGCTCCCTAGTGGCCAAAAAAATCCAACAATAACCTTTAAATTATAAGAATATTGAATGTATTCATTCAATTTTTATCATTTAATTTCCACCCCTCATTGACGATATTTAATTCATGTTTAATTTTAATATTTGTCTTCTAAACATGCGCCAGTATTTGCTGGCCTCGTGGTTCCACTGAGCTCAAACATTAAAGATTTTTTCCTACAGAGCAGCGCTTTCTTTCAGCTACAGGCTGCTCAGTTGAAGCTGTTAGCAAACCACATCCGTTTTCTTTTTTAGCATGCGTGACCGTAAGCATGTCACATCTTTATATTGAGAACCTGCTCAGCAGCTGAGACCACATGTCATAGTTCAGTTTCCCGGTAAACGTTTTCTCTTGATCTTATCCCGTGTCACTCCTTTATGCTGGTCACAAAACAGAACTGAGCGCCTGAGGATGTTTTAATTCATCACTGTCATTAACTAAATGACAATCACTGACGACTTAATCCTTTCTATCTCTTTTCATGAAAAAAACCTTCCTCTCCTTAGCTTTGTACACTGTGCTGGGCTCCAACAGACTAGTTTCTGGTGCTTCCATTGTCTTCCTCATATGTAAGTCGCTTTGGATAAAAGCGTCTGCTGAATGACTAAATGTTACTAAAACCAAATCAGTCTGACGTGTTTCTGTCTCACTGTGATCTGTTTGGATGAAGCGTTAAATATTTTAGATCACCGTCCGTCACTGTGGTCACCGTTTTATTGTCCAAACACTATGAGAACGAGCGAAGAAAACTGTCTTCCTGACAAGAGAACACATCGTGGAATTATCCCTGATAGTGTACAGGACGTTTTGGTATTCAGAGTTTTCAGTGACAAAATCAGGAAGTGGCCAACTGACCGACTAATCGCTGGGGAGCAGCACTGAGTGAAAAACACAGCAGTCCTTCCAGTAAAATTCAACCTCTGCAGCAAAATAATCTGCGTAATATACCCTGACCTCAATACGACACTGATATATGACGCAACGACACACCTAACTACATTTGGTTTTCTTTGAAATGATCCCGCCATTTCCTGAGTAATTTACACCCTGATGCACTGGTATTAGTGAGCTTTACAAAGGTTTTTAGGCTTAATGCGAAGCTAGCCAGCTGCTGGACCTAGACACGACAGTGGTATGAATCAGAAAATTGAACTCTCAGGAAGAAAGAGAGTAAGCGTATTCTCCAAAGTGTTGAGCTTTTCCTTTTAAAAAAGGTTTTTTTTTGCGCTGACAGGATCCTCCTCTTCATGAAGACAATGTGAAATCAAAACAGCCCCCCGGCCGAACCTGATGCCAGCCAAATAACAAGCTGCTCTGCCCTCCCTCGATGTCCCGCCGCTGTCCAGCCCAGACCTACCTGTTAGCTGCGATGTAACCCATGAACAGGATGCTGGCGTACATGTTCAGATAGAAGACGGAGGCGCCAAAGTTGCAGTACACCTGGCGGACGGGGACGGCGCTGCTGGCGTAGTTGGTGATTCTGATGGGCAGACAGAGGCTCATCAGGAAGTCGGCAGCTGCCAGGTTCTTCAGGTAGATGGTCACGGTGCTGGACGCCTGCTGAGCTCGGCAGAAGTACACGTTCAGGGTGAAGCCGTTGAGGAGCAAACCCACCTGCAGAGGGAACGGGGAGAAGCCAGGGACTGGATTTACGGTCGGGATTTGGGTCGACAGTTGGGGTCAATTCTTCGAGAATCCGAGCCAACAAACCCTCAGACAGAGAAAGTGGGAATCTGAACATTTGAGACTCACCAGAAACACCAGACTGTAAACCAGCATGAAGAAGAGGTGGGCCGAGGTGTGGGACCGAGCGCAGTGAGTCGAGTTCGTCTGGTTGGACCCTGAGGACTGGTTGTAGGACGGGGTCGCTCCTACTCCTCCAAAGTCACTCATGTTTCTGGACGTCTGATTCAAAGAGCCCAAGCAAATGATGTTGTAAGTCTGCATGCAGGAACTGCTTATAGCTGAAAGGGAAGTGCCAGATCGCCACCGCAGCAGCAGAGAAAACCTCTAGAAAAATGATGATACGCATGGTGGAGCCATAAAGTCGACTGTAGTATCAATCCAGCGTTTTGAGAAACAGGAATCAACATTAACTGCTGGCAGGTGTAGCCGGCTACCTGCTCACTGTGTGGCGTTTTACTAACCGCAATGCTGATGTGTCATGTTTTGGATAGTTTTACATTTCCATCCTGTCTCCCAACCCCCCTCAGTGTTCTCACTGCTCAGAGCGTTTGTTTGCACGAGTGGGAAGTGAGTTGATCTCTACGAACAGATATCTGCAGCGGAAGCGATCCGAAGCAGAACATTCGGAAGCGGTTTCCCGTTGTGGTACTGACCAGTCATATTTGAGCCGGCTTTGGGTGCATGCAGGTAAGCAGTCCGTGTGGAGAGGGGGAACGCGCTGGCCGAAATGCAGTCTCGTAACCTATCGGCCATCGTCTGACAACAATTTAGCTCTTTATCAATCGCGGATCCCTAGAGATTAGCTTTTTATTAGCTTTTTATTTAATTATCTGCATTCAAATCGTCGTCAGATGATAGCCGACGGGTTCCAAAGATGGCTAAATGGGCTGTAAACAGAAGAGGGAGACTCGGCCTGGATATCCGGCGGCTACGCTGGAAGCCCACGAAACATCGGCCGTTGCCCCCAGAGGCTACATCGTCGACGGGTTCCGAGAATGGTAGTAAGTTAATGGCACGGAAAGAGGAAAAAGTGTTTGACAATGTCCTGCATGTGGCTGCTTTTGGACTATTTGAACTCAGTACGCAGTTCTTTTCTAGGACCCAACTTTGCTAAGACCAAATTTTTCCTCACAATTCTCCAGCGTTTCCATACTTGTGTTTGAATCATTTTTTAGTCTTATATACATATTCTGAATTATCTATAAATAATGTTTGCCAGGCTAGCTGTTTCCCCCTGTTTCCAGTCTTTATGCTAAGCTAACTGGCTGCCTGGTTGTATGAGAGTGGCACCAATCAGAGTATCTGACTCTCCGCGAGAAGGAGAAGAACCGCACGTCCAAAAATGTCAAACTACTGCTTTAATGTTTCGGTTGAACTTTATCAGCAGTCTAACAGTTTTTCACATCGACGATAATGATGGTGGAACCACGAGTCAGCCTGTGGTTAACAGCAGTCAGATTGCACCACAGTGACCCAGTTGGCTATCTTTGACAGAGCAGCTGTTTATCTATTGATCAGGAGAACATTCATTTTATCTCGAAGAGTTTGTGACCTAAATATGTGCGCATTAAAGTAAGTAACAGAACACAAAACACTCGTCTTTATGCACTTTCTCCAGGAGTTCATCTGTCGGCATCTTTTCGCCGCGAAGACTTTTAAATGCACAACGAGTAAAACTATTTCTGATTCTCTTTTTTTATGGAAGTTCACCTTCAGATATGTGTTTGTGTTGTTCCTTAAATGCTGTTCCAGGTATGTGCCACCCAACATGTCATGTAGTTAAAGCATCAGCAGTAAAAGTACACGCGTATTATCGGCTTCATCTACTTGTGTTGTACTTTCACTGCTGGTACTCTTCTACAATTCGCTGATATACTATCCTAGGACTTTTACATGTAATGAAGTATTTTTACACTGTTGTATTAATGCTTGTACTTAAGTATAAAGGATCGAAAATACTTCGTCCACAACTGCTAGTGTTTGTAACCACAGCAGGTAAACAGACTTTCAATTCAGATCAGGTAACAACCACAGGAACAGCTCTTATGTAAGTGCGTATAGCCCTAATTTACAGCATTCACAGCTCGTACGTGTAACAAATATCCAGCCTTAGTGCAGTAGAAGTTACCTGCAGCACTCACCTGTCTGTGTGTCTGCCCGTGTGAGTCTCTGATGAGAGAAACTATTTGACTTCCTTCTACACAGAGTTCACACCAGAAAGGACTGACGAGACACAGAGAGAGAGGGGGGGGCTGATGTAGTTATAACTGAGTGTGTAACGCTGCCGTTCATTTACAAGCCGATAACACACACACACACACACACACACACAGCTAGCCGTGATAAACAGGTCAGGGCCTTCAGTGGAGACACTTTGTTTATCTTTAATGTCCAAAAAAGATGCAAAACCAAAACTAGGAGCCGAAAGAGGCTGCGGCTGCCAGGACAACCAGCAAAGACTCCAGGACGTTGCTGTCACGGTTTTTCAGTTATTTTTTGTTATTTCCTGTTTTATTCTGAAATGTCCTCCTTCCCCCATGTATTCCAGCTTTGCTTCCTGTCTGTAACTGCCCTGATCGTTTCCACCTGTGTTGATTTGCCTCACCTGCGTCCTGTTGTCCTGCCCTACCTGAGCGTGTTTAAGTTGAGGCTGTTGGTTTTTTTTGTTCATTTGTCGTCATCATTACTGTGTTTGACCCGTCTGCCTGTTCATTTTGGATTTCTACCTGCCCGCCCGCCCGTACCTGTTTTCCACCTGTAAGGCAGTTAATAAACATTCTAGTCATTACCCTCCGAGAGCTGTCTGCGTTTGGGTCCTTTTCCCTCTTGCCAACATCACTTCAGGCAAGGCATAGTCTGACACATAACTCCTCATTAAACAACTAATCCTGGATTTTACAGTTCAGTTTCTGCCTTGATTAGATAAGCGAGACATATGGTGTCACTCTCTGAGCATCAGAGGTGCCGGGAAGGGGATTTTGTCACCTTTGGACAGAGCCAGGCTAGCTGTTTCCCCCTGTTTCCAGTCTTTTCGCTAAGCTAAGCTAACCGGCTGCTGCCTGTGGCTTCATATTTACCGCACAGACATGAGAGAGGGGCGTCAATCTGAGCATCACAAGTATATATGACAAAATGTCAAACTATTCCTTTACCGTGTTTAGACAGGCCTTTGTTTAGATTTAATTGAATGTGTTGATTCCGTTCTATTTATTTTGTTAAATTAGACGATTAAAAACGTGTTGCAGAATGATCCAATATCAACACTCAGCAACACTTCAAGTGCCCCTTTTATCATTATAATCAATATAATCATTATAAAATATGGTTTATAATTGACTGTAACGTAGCTGTAAGCAGATTCAAGTGTTTATTAATGCGTCTGTTAACAACAAACATAAGTGGAGGCGGCTGTATAAACAGATAATGAATGGCAATTTAGTAAAACACAGTTGTAATTATATAAAATATGTCTTCATAGGAGATGTCAAATACTGCACATTAATAAACGCTTTAAAATGTTCCTGTATCTGCTTAAAACTACATGATGGTGGGTTCTTGTCTGGGTTTTTGTCTGGTTAGGGCAATACTGTGCTTAAAAAAGCAAACCCGAATTGCAGGTTTGTGACGGGACACCACCCCTCCTGCATTAAAGCCAGACTCGCTGCCAGCGGGCTACAAACGTTTAAAACCAATAAGTATGCAAACTTTATACCTTTGCGGTTATTGCAACTGCAGAGAATAAGGTTTGAATCATTTCACTCCCTTGCAGGCCGATGTGACGGAGAAACTGTCAGGGGGAGTTTCAGGAATAACATTCCTGTTCACAGCTGATGGAGGAAGTTTAGCTCGAGGGATTCTCCCCAGCTGAGCTGTGAGGAGGAAGGAGGAGTGCAAATGATGCCGAGATGAATCTGATTAATGCAACAGGCAGCTTCTGTACATGAGCTAGGTGGATGTACACAGTACATCTCTGGTTTGTGCAGCTGATTGTGTAGATTTGAAAGTATTACTCTTTACATAAACAATGAGAGAGATGTACAGGTACAGCGGACGTTAGTGTCACAGGGTTATTGGACAGGTATAGTTCCTGACACAATGTGACTGCTGTTAGCTGCTCATCAGAGTGACGGCCTGTGGGTAGAAACTGTTCTGGAGTCTGCTGGTTTCGGGGTGCAGTGCTCTGTAGCGCCTTCCAGAGGGCAGGAGGTGGAACAGGTTGTGTGCAGGGTGTGACGGGTCTGCAGGGATGGCTCCTGACTCCGGACGTGTCTGGGTCCTGGATGGAGGGCAGGTGCTTTGCGGTCCTGACTGGCCGCGGTAGTCTGTTCCCATCCTGTTTGGTGGCCGATCCAAACCATACCGTGACGGAAGAGAACAGACTGGATTATTGCAGAGTAGAACTGGATCAGCAGCTCCTGAGGCAGGTGGAACCTCCTGAGCTGGAACAGGAAGTTCTTCCTCTGCTGGGCCTTCTTGATGACGGCGTTGATGTTGGAGGCCAACTTTAGGTCCTGGGAGATCGCGGACCCCAGAAACCTGAAGGCTTCCACAGCAGACACAGGGTTGTTCAGTGGGGTCCACCGTCCTGTGCTGCTGATTGCTGTAATAATAAGTGTTTTAAGTCATGCTTACAATCATGTTTGCACGCTGCCATCCAGTGGTCACATGACATAACTGCACTCCTGCCTGTTGTAAAGGTTTGTGAGCAGCAGAAGTGAACAGGAAGCGTTAGTTTGCTGTTGTGTTCTGCCTTTGCATGTGATTCAGCTGATTACCTGCGTGTTGACCCTTCCCTATGGTGCTCCGTTTTATTTTGAAAGGCAGCATCCTGTTAGTGTGCCGTTGTTAAGGGCCTTAAATGTATCGTTGCTGCCCCCTGGCGGTCACAGTGGGTGATCACACGCCTGTTTCTGTGTAGTTACACATTGTGACCACTAGAGGGCGGGGTACAAACGCATCCCAACAGTTCCTGTAAGCACTTTCAAAATAAAAGTTTCAAAATAGACAGGGGCCTAATTGAGCACTGACCACAGGACAGGCTGATGACCATAAGGCCGTGAGAGTCTTTATGTGTATATACTGCCTCTGGTGGTCACAGTGCGTCACTACACCGTTGTCTATTTTTAAACAGTTATGTGCCTTAGGGCCCGAATGGGTCCCTTAAGACTCTCCAGTTGATCCAGAAGCTGCTGCACCTGTACTGGCAAGAACTAGGAAAAGAGATCATATTTCTCCAGTCGGATCTCAGCTGTCAATCGTGACGTGAAACGACCTTTTTTTAGGATCAAAAAACTAATTAGGACCAAACTTATGGGACAAACACCAACATGATAAGAGCCGACAGAAACCATGTTTGGCAAACATTTATTTGAGGTGAACTTTGAGTTTTTTAGTTTGCCTCCTGCCCCATCTGCTAACACGGAGGGGGGCGGGGCTTATGACCTGCACTGCAGCCGGCCACCAGGGGGCGAGCCAGGTGTTCTGGCCTCACTTTGGGAAACTGGCCCGTGTCCAGCCTACGGTAACCATAGATACACATCTATCTCTGATGATATCCATCCATGGTCACTACAACAAGCCCCCCGGGAAGTCCGCCAGGGAATGAAGCCCATTTAGACTTAAGAATGCTGTTTACGCTTCCAAAGAACTACTGAGGAATCGCTTTAATAGTGATGATAATCTATGTACCTTTTGTGAAAATGATCATTTATGTTGTAATTGAATCCTTATAGACAAACAAAGGGTTCTAAAGCCATCCCCTAAATTTAATTTAATTTAATTTGTATTTAAAATCTCTTAAATGCTGTAAGACAAACACAAATGTATGTGATCTCTTGAAGGATTTTTCTTTTTTCTTTGCTTCTGCTCACCTGTATCTTACAGAGTTGTGTGAGAGTTGCCGTACTTGATTTGTACATTTGTAAGTATTATTAATGAAAACAAAAATTCAGGAAAAAAAACCCAAAAACATTTTAAGTTCCTGAATAAACAAACAAAAAAGGAACAGGGGGTGCAGGCACACACTCTGGCCACCAGAGGGGGGTGTACGGGATTATATTCGGAACCAAAAGGTGAATAAATGTCCAATAAATGAAGACGTGTCTGTCCGGGTTTATTTCGGAAACACCGCCACCCTGTGGAATAAAGCACAAACAACACACAGCATGTTGGCCGAGAATCAACACCCAGTCGGTGGTAAAAAACCCTCCTGTTGTCCACGTGGCCTTTTATGTGACGGACACTCAAATCCTCGTGGACCTGATTTGTGCCTCAGCGCAGTCTGTCCTCAGTCCAGGCCATTGTTCCAGGGGTTTCTGCGGTCCGAGGAGAGAGTGGCAACGTGACATGTAACTGTTAAGACTGTTTGAAGCTCCAGGGTCCAACAGGGCCGCAAAACCAAAGCAGCTGAACTCACTGAGCGGCCGCGGCAGCAACGGGACGACTCTGGAGGAGGCCTGAACACGACAGCAGAGTCTGGTCTCGGAGTCACCAGAGTCCAGTATTCAGCATGTCAGCACTGGCTTCCTTTCCTTTCCCTCTGTCTTTCTTTTCCTTGGGTTCTCCAACAATAAGTTAAACGAACCCACGTGAGTCCTACAGAGCCCAGCGTATTATTTTGTAATATATATATATATGTAAGTTAAATATGATGTAATTTATTCACGACATGATTCTGCATTTATATACATTTCTATCAGTCAGAAAGTATCACATGATGATGATGATGATGGAAATGTGGATTTCAGCCCTACTGATGCACCGACCAAATGATTTAGAAGGTTATTCATTCCCCGTTCACACTTCTTTGTCTCGTTACTCCTCCAGTATTCACAGGACACCAGGGTCTGCGTTGGGCTTTGTCCTGTCCTAGATGTTGCTCAGACTCAGGGCGGTGCTCGGGGACGTCCTCGCCTCCCTTCCCGACAGCTTCTTCAGCAGGGCCTCCCTGAAGGTTCGGCACATCAGGAAGTAGATGACGGGGTCGAGGCAGACGTTGAGCGCCGACAGGAAGAGCGTCCCCTCCTTCACCTGGAACAGCAGGAAGCGCGCGTCCCGGCCGAAGCCCGACGCCGGCATCTGGCTCAGGGTGTACGGCACGCGGCAGACGTGGTACGGCACGAAGCAGACGACGAACACCGCCAGGATGCTGAAGATGCTGCGGTTCGACTTGCGGCAGACGTCGCTGCTGTTGCGGCGGACGCGGCGGTAAGACTGGTAGACCCGGCAGGCGATGGAGGCGTAGCAGAAGGCGAGGACCAGCAGGGTCGCCCAGAACAGGCCAACGCTGAAGAGGGTGGACACCCGGTGCCACTCCACGCCCAGCGACGTCTTCAGCTGCATGCAGTGGCGCGAGTTCCCCTCATCGGCCGGCAGGCTGGTCAGCAGGACGTTGGGCAGGACGCAGAGGAGGAGGAGGCTCCAGGTGAGGAGCGAAAGCACTCGGGCGAAGCCGATGCTCTGCAGGAGGTGCAGCAGGGACACCCCGCCCAACCTGGACCTGCAGGGGGAGGGCGAGGGAGAGGTGTGTCGGACGATCCTGACGTAGCGCTCGAGGCTGATGAGGCCCGTGAACAGGATCCCCACGTACATGGACGAGTAGAAGAGCACGGCGGTGTAGCGGCAGATGACCGCGTGCAGGCGCCAGCCGCCCAGGCCCAGCTCAGCCGCCAGCCTGAAGGGGAAGGTGACCACCATGAGGAGGTCGGCCACCACCATGTTCTTCAGGTAGACGACCAGGCCCGAGTCACTGGGCACTCTGAAGAAGATCCAGGCGGCCACGCCGTTCAGGGACACCCCCACAATGCAGACCATCAAGTAGAGCGGCGGGAGGACATGGGTGGTGAAGACGCTGCTGAAGTCTGATTGGTTGGTGGGGAGGCGGGTGGAGTTGAGCTGATCCATCCCTGGAGACACACAAACGACACCGTTTGAACAGAATGATAAAGAACAGCACTTTGTGTCCCCTGGTCCCTTTGTTCCTCTCGTGGTTGGAAGTATCTGATAAAACCGGTAGTTTCTGTAAGGATGCACGTCTGGGATGTGAAGCGCCTCACCACCAGCTCGCAGCCACTTCACAAACCCACAAGTCCAGTTCGGTCGTGATCAGAGCTGCTCTGCAAATGGCAGCCAGCGCCCCCTGTAGGAGACGACGCGTTTAGCACTCCCTTTAGCTATTAAACACTAGAAAATAAATTCAGTCTTTGACTGTAAAACATCAAATGTTAGTTGTAGTGAACGAATTTGTCATTTATTGACCTCTCGGGACACCTGTAAATCGGGTGGACATGAAGCTTTTTGCCCCCGAGGGGCTTTGGATCACGTTTATTTAAATAAAACACCTAAAACTGGTGTTGTGGTTTTAGATTTGCTTTTGAGAATAAATTCCGCTGACTTTAAGACAGCTGCTGAGCTGAGATGAGCTGCTTTAGGATTTCTTCTTCTCAACATTTAATGCCATGAAGGTCACTGAACATGTCTTAAGCCCTTTTGGCTTATGGTCTTTAAAAATCACAACGAACGCAGTAGCTGCTGAGTTATGTCAGCCTGGATTAGAGCCGTGCGGTTTGTCAAGCGCTCATCTACCCGACAGGTTTGGGTTTCTTTTTAATGACCTTGACAGCCTCACAGAGCTGCAGGTTCTTAGGGTTGTTCTCACAAAAACGTCCGGTTACATCTTAAAATCAACAAAGAAGTCACAAAAGCAGCATCCGTCTGCGCCGCTCTGCCCGAAACGCCCCGTTAACCCCCCGCAGAAGCCTTTTATGTTCATGAGCTGAACACACAGCGCCCTGTTTACACTGGGACACGTGCACAAACAAGACGCACACACTTCCCTCCCACCACCGATTCATCCCAGTCCAACACCCACTCAGGGTCGTCCTGCATCCACTCTTACAAAAACAGGACATTTACAGTCAGCGGTGAGAGAGGACGACACCAGGCTGCCTTTGGTCTTCCTGTCCTGCATCATTTATTTTTAGCCCTCGTCCCCGACCCAGCCTTGAACTTGTGACTTTCTGCTGTTCACTCCAAACCCCAAGTGCCATGTTGACCATTACAGAGGTAAAACCCAAGACAAGCCGGAACCCTTTCAAACGTTAAAGGGATCTCGAGGCTTCTGTCTTCACCTGTGCTGGTCTGACTCTGGCTTATGAAGACTCCAGTTAAGTTAACTTAAAAATATCCTGTTTCAGGACTGTTCGGGGTCTTCGTAAAAACAAAACAAAACAGAAAAAGCAGTCCTCTGACTTCCTGTGTTTATGCTGCGCACATTACTTTACATGAAACAGCTGTGGCGCGGACAGCACGACGACTTTCAGATCATAGCAGATAGAAATCCCTCCCCGCTCAGCGCGTCCGCACATCTCGACCGGACGAACCAAACAGCTGTAGTGTATAAACCCACTATCAGATTCCAAGCAGTTTCCAGCACACACATGCAGCTCTCCTCTTTGGATGCCCTGGTGGCCGAGCGGGTTAAGGCGCTAACCATGAACTGCCAACGGCCGCGGTCCGAGGCCCCCGTTCCCACGATGGGTGAACGCAGACATTCCCCAGCGTTCCGGCCTGTCATTTACACGAAAACGCCGCTTTTGTCCCAGAAAACGATTATTTCTAAAAACTCCGGCCACAGTGGAGATTTCTGAAAACGCCGGTTATGCGTTGCCGCGTCAACTGGGAGAAACGGCGTTTTATGGTTCTCAAACGTCACATTATGCGCCAGAAAATGCTTACGTCACGTGAGCGCCCCGTGTTTGGAGTTGGTTTGATCTGCTGTTTTGAAAGGAACAGGAAGTCGCTCGCGCTATTCGTTGTTGTCGATTTGGAGGATTCTGATTGGCTTGCGTGGCTTTATCCTTCTCCCTACGCTGCCGCCCGTAGGTTTGGCACAGATATGATGGCGCTCGATGGCGTATCTATGCGGGTCGATGTAAACGACAGGTTTTTTGAAAACGATGTTGTGTGCACGATGTTATTTTTGAAATCGGAGGGGGGGAAATATCCGTTTCTCTAAATACCCGGCTACGCGTAACTGTGGCCTGAGTCCGGTTGGGGATTATTGAGTCTCCGTCTCTCTGCTGTCGACTGTCCATTAAATACCCCAAAACGTAACATCATCTTCCTGTGCCAGATCCACAAAGAGACAGAAAGATGCCCAGCAAGCTTGTTGGACACAGATGTACAGGTTGGCTTACATAAATATTTCACCGGACGTGTTTAATAACGTTTCATCCTGTAAAATAAGGCATCGTTTACATGAACTACATTGTTCACATTATGCTTTCAAACGTATCAGAACAGAGGGATGCGTATTGAAATCCCCGTGTTAAAAACCAGCTGTCGTACGGCTGCCGTAGCAACGCGTTACGGGAGTTTTCCAGATGCACAGCAGTCGGAAATGCCGACTGTTAGAGCAGTGACCCAAGTAAGTAAAAATCAGACTGTATAGTTTAAACTGCTTTGTGGTGGGCGGCGGACGTTAACTGTCCCACACCTGCATCCGGTGCGTGGTGCCAAATAAGTTCGAGACACGCCTCAAGACAAACGTTCCTCTTTAGCCAGCAAAGATACTGAATACATCAAGGAGACCAAGAGGCGTTAATGAAAAACAGAATCAGTGCGTGACGTCGCGTGTGTTTTTTTTATTGAAAACCTAAAATATAGGCACATTTTATTTTTAGAACAGAGTGAAAGAAATTAATTCAACCAACTAGCATACTTCATTTTTCATCAAGTTTTAGTTTAACCTCAGTATTTAATCACAAACAGCCTAAAACTGCTAACCTCTATGTTTGGAGTGATAGAGAAAAGGCCTATATTTTGTGTCGCGTGCTACTGGTTTATTCCTAATTGTAACCTGTATTTAACCAGGAACCGTGGGGGTGGGGGTTCCATGTAAAAGAAAATAATATAAAGGGGTGCCTTGGTTCGAGGATGGGGCGCGGTTAGCTCACTCGGTAAAACCGCGCGCCCAACGTACGAGGCTATAGTCCTCACCGCAGAAGACCCGGGTTCGGCTCCGGCCCGTGGCTATTTGCTGGATGTCATCCCCCCTCTCCATTTCCTGTCACTGTCCAATAAAGGCGAGAAAAGCCCCCCAAAAAATATACTTTAAATCACTGCTAATGCTAGAAGCTATGCTAACTAGCTTCCACGAATGTTCAGTGTTCGGAGGCTATACGGCACCATGACGTGCTCGAGACAGCAGCACATCTCCTCCCAACGCTGGCGCCCACCGCCATGGGGAGAGTCCAATCAGTGGCTGCAGTGTTCATTACAGCCACATTGGTAAAGGGTTGGCCAGAGCAAACAGCAATGCCAGAGGAAAGGTCATGGGGTAAAGGTTTCATTCTCTGGGGAGCAGGAATTCATGTTTTCTGCTGAGTCTCTCCTACGCAGACGTGTGTTTTGGCATTTCTTTTAAGTTGACCCATACTTTTGGTTGGCATTTTTGATGATACAGATGGAGGAGATGCTGATCAGCAGCAGAAAAGCTTCTGCTTTCGTCCTTCTGCAGATGACATGGCAGAGGAAGTGATGCAACCACTCGCTGTGCTTTTTCAGAGGTATGAATTTTCAGAGGAAGTGTACCTATAGAGATTAAGTGCAAAATAGGAACATTTGCAAGAGTCATTTGTTAACCAAAACTGCCTCTGCCCAGCTCGCCGTGTCTCACCTGAGTTGTGAAGAGGTGGAATTCACGCAAACCTCATTCAGTACTCACGTCAGTTATTGGAAGTCAGCTTTGTGGTTCCGGGAGCTCAGGGAGTCAACTGTTACTGCAGTTACAAACGCAGTCGTCAGTCAGAGTAAATGTGTGGGAAAGCAGGAGCTTCAGTGTTTCTGGCGGTAGTTTTAAAGATTTCATCAGGGGTGCCACAAGGGTCAAACCTTGGGTCACAGCTTTTTGATTTATACATGCTCCTTCTTGGCAACATTAAGAGCAAAACATAATACGGTGAATCCTGTCATTTATATGTGGATGACACACAGTGGTACTGTTCTCTCCAGCCCTAATGTCCATGTTGGACAGCTCTGCAAAACGGAATCATATTAGTGTTGTTCTGTTTGTTTTTTAAGTCCAGTGCAACGTTTTTCACATTGCTTTCTACATTATCCTCGCATGGTAACGGTTCAGGTTAGGGGCAGATGGTAGTTACGTTTAGAGGAATAGTTTGGCAGAGCACTGAATATTTACATACCACTCTCATATGGGTAATGTAAATATGGAGCTTCATTTATTTGAGAGCTATATCTGCAGATTAAGTTTTCACACACAAAACCTCTGATGAGATTATATAAAAAAAAACATTAGATCAGACCATCCAAAAGTATATAAAGTGGTTCAAATAAGCTCCTTCTCGACCAGCTAATGCCGGCACATAGCTCAGTTCAGTTCTGAGGAAATCTCCTATGTGGATGATTCCTGGGATACTGGTCCCATAAACCAGCCTGTACACTGTACTGATGATATCACATCCTGGAGAGAGTTAGCGCTCTGATCTTTACTTTGGTGTTTTCTTTATCAACCATCGAGTGTGTGGGTGGTATGCTTTCTTACGTTTCCTTCCTCGTTAACGTATTTCCGTGTGCATTTGACCAGAAGCAGCACGTGCCTCGGCTTGCCTTGTGTCGTATCTAAAAGGTTTCGATCGGACGGAGAGCTCATGATAAGATCATTGTGGCTCTTGCCTCGTTTGTAAATTTCTTTTGAATGTAAGCACAGTGTTCGGGGGAAAAGTCCAGGAATTCAAGAGAACTCATAATTGGGGGGGGGTTAAGGAAAAACATGATGACACTAGGGGATAAAGTTGTCATTTCGCAAGAAAAATGTGTAATATTTGGAGAATATGTCATAAGGTTATGAGAAATGGATGTTAAATAAGTAGGAAACACAGAGCTTAACAGTGTATGGGTCTAGGAAAATGACGAGTCAAACGACAAGTCATTTGCATGGGAAAATAGTTACTGAGAAATAAAACACATGTAATCTTATTATAGCATATGATGACATATGTTTGGCTGTTTGATGTGCTGAGTGTTCGGCCGCTACCACAAACACGTCTTCCTCTGCAGGACGCTTCGTTCTCTGTTCAACCACCATCGTCTGCCACATGCTCTCTGTATTTTTTCACATTTTCATGCATTAATGTAACCGTCACTTTGTGTGGCTTTTGACAAAGACGTCGGCCAAATCAATGTTACTCATTTGTACTTTCGAGAATCGATTCATTTCAGTTATTTGTCAGGTGAAAAATTGCAAACAGTGCAGGTTCCAGCTTCTCTAATGTGAGGATTTGATGCTTTTCCTTCTTTCTTATATATGACAGCTGATTAGGGACTTTTGGTTGGACAAAACAAGACATTTGAAGACGTCCCCTTGGGCTCTGAGAAATGCTAAATGGTACTTTTTTCACTTTTTTTTTTTTTTGGACATTTTATGATGAATTGGGAAAATAATCTGCAAAGGATTTGAAAATGAATATAAATGTTAGTTGCAGCCCTAAATGTATTATAATTTATATAATTGTTACCTCCTTACGTGTCAGTCTAAATCAGTGTTATGAGTCTCGACCCAAAATGGACCCTTTTATTTGTGGGCCCGACATTATATCCTGTTATATATTGTGCTCCTACAGTGTCCCTCCCTCCCTCGTACTGCTTACATTAAGAGAACATTTTCCCACTGTGTCTGGCTCCCAAAGCTGTCCTCAAAACAAGCGTCCATTTTATTTCTTATTTTATTTTTCACCTCATCCACAATTTCCTGTGCATTTGTGCACGGTCGAAAAATCAAAACCTTTGGTACGCCTCTGTGGGCTGAGATGAGGTGAGCGATTGGGTTTTCTGCGAAAGGACAAAGTGGAAGAGTCACTCAACTTCTGTTTCTCTCTTGCAGTTCCTCAGTGAACTCCTCCGTCACATACAGAGCTCAAAACTGCAACAGCGTTTGTGACATATGAGATGATTTACCGAAGTTCTATACATTTAAATATACTAGCTAACGTGTCTTTATTGATGGTAGTTTAAGGTAGATATTATAGTGGTCAATGTCACATGTGTGAGCTTGGGTCCCTGGGAAATACTGTTCATATTTTTGGCTCCCAACAAATACAAGTTTAAGAACCCCTAAAAGAAAAACTAACTCCCTCCATTTTTTAAGAGTTTTAATTTTGCCTGAAACAGTCACACTGAAGAACATTGACTGTAACCTCTGAATCTGCCTTAAAGACCCATCAAAGTGTCATTTTTGCAAGCCGGGGAATGTAAACTGCTCCTCGGGCCGCGGCCGCTAACTGTGCAAACAGGCAACATAAATAAATAACAGGGAATCAGGCTGGTGACAACACCATATATGAGGACGAAACTGTTCCCCCCTCACTCAGCCTCCTTAACTTGTGTATTATTTGGTTTTCTGAAATATTCTGACTTTTCTCCGCACGCATTCATGACTTGTGCCTTGCCAAAGTCCGTCCTTCGGTCTGCCGTCGTGTTTTTTTTTTAGCTGCTTTCCCCCTGTTCTGATTTGCCATGTTATCTGCTCCATCCTTGCCTTAATGAGCACGCATTACAGTTCCTCTTGATTGCTTTGCCCTGGTTAAAGAAACCCGGAGCCACCCGGTTTTCATCATCACTACCTGTGCTGACCCTTTGTCATTGGACCGACACGTTTCCCAATTAGCAGTCAGCCTGCAGCCACGTCTGTGCTGTTCTGTGCCAGCATGGATGGACGAGGTCTAAGGCAGATCACTCAATCAACAGTGCCTATGTGCCTTATAGTCCAATAGATTTGACTGTATTTTAGTTTTACATGTATTCTCTGTAATATTTGCAGTATTTCAGTTTTCCGACACGGTTTGATAAAAAATACAAATCCTGGAAGCATCGGAGCATTTCTTATTCTGGATCCAATTCTTTGCACAAAGGTAAATTGGACACAGCCGATATAGAAAGACAACAAATGGCCCTGGCAACGGGCTACAATGGCCAGCACTGGTGCACTGATCCGCACTGACTTCTGTATTTTGTTGTCCGCTGTGAAATGACTGACTGAAAGAGCTCGTGCTCGTGTTTGCAAGTTGTGTTGTTTGAAGGCTAACTTAGCTTTTGCTGCGTATTTTAAATGTTAGAGCCCTCTGCAGACAAAAGGTGTCATTTGAGCACGAGTGCCACTGTTTAGGCCTGTGTGTTAGATGTCTGGAAAATGTGGCGTTTGAGTTGACGGCCGCTTCAAAGCGATCACGGAAAACTGCAACATCTGGACGAGAGCGAACAAGTTGCAGTGACTTCTAAAATAACGTAATAATCTCCATCATTTAACGGGAGCTTCGTTGCAATGCATTATTTAGCAACATTTAGCGGCATACTCTCTATCTATCTATTGTTGAAAGGAATCTACTCACCGCACAAACAGTCTGATGTTCAGTCAGGTTTCCATACAGATGTTGCCTTTACCCGTCATGTAGTTTAATGCTGCCTAATGTGCAGCGAAAGTCACATGAAGTGTGTTTCAGAGCTGCGGGTTCGAGCACTCTGGAGTCTATATAGGAGTTCCACTTCCTCTCCCCCTCCCTCTCTCTCTCCAGGATACTGCTGACTCTGTTGCTCTCTCTCTCTCTCTCTCTAACAGCAGTCTGCAGTCGTGCTGGCAGCTCTGCGGGGCTGGGGTGACGCACAGCTGTGCTTCGAGCTGAATACCTAAGCTGCGCACGGGGACAATGCCAACATGCGGATGCTCAGCAGGTAGGTTATAACGTGTTAGCGTGCCAACAGTAGCAGTAAACACAAAGTGCAGCTGAGGCCGATGGGAATGTCATTAGCTGTGCAGGTGTTTGGTCATAAGGCAAAGAACTGGACCAGAGGAAAAAAAGGCGGCAGAATTCATCATCTGGGGCTCATGAATGTCCACAGAATTTGATGGCAATCCATCCCGTTGCTGTTGAGATATTTCACAGAATGAGTGAAAACGTCACTACGAGACCTGACCACTCAGGAGACACCCCCGCTGGAAGCCCCAGAGCTTTATTTCATACGTCTGGGCAACAGCGGTCCAGAGGAATGCGATGCGCACCCAGTACCTGGCAGTGGGAAACCTCCATCGCTGGTCGGGCCGTGTGTTGTCTGTAAGGATGCAGGGAATATCTCCAGATTTATCGTTTGAACAACAGATTCAAGGGAATCCAGCTCCTCGGAACTCTAATGTCAAACAACAGGTCTCGAGTTTGCTTTTGTAAATGTTTTCCAATACAGTGTTTGTGTCTGTCCCCTTCGTGTCTCTGGCTCTATCTGGCCACCTGTCTGTCCGTCCGTCAGCAGGTAACAGGATGTGTTTCAGACTGATGCTGGACAGACGTTCTCACTTTGTCCTTTTTTAGCTTCTCATCTTTCCACTTTTAGTCTCACAGCACCCCCCCCCCCCTTCCTGTCTCTCCTAGTGTAAGCTGCCCTCCGCCCGCACGCCTCTGTGTGCACATCATTTGTGTTGGTTTGCGGTAATTTGATTACACATATAAGAATATGGAGCCCAATATAAAATGATAAAGCTGTTAAAACTAAGTCAACTTAATGTGAGGCCTTCTCTTCCGTGTGGCCTTAAACGTTCAGGTTCAGCGTTCATTTCTGACAATCATTTAGTTTTAATTAAAGTTGCGAGACAGCGCTTTCGGCCACTTGTAGAGCTCCCTGTGACAACCCTGCTGCCAAGACAGAATGTACTTAGTTCGCTTAGAGTAAAATGTTTAAATGATCTCGCTGCATTAACCTGAATCTGTGTGGAACGGAGGGTCAGTTACAGAAGAATTACAAACCTGCAGATGCAACACAAGCATCCATGCTGCTGATGGCTGCAGACAGTAAACTGAAAAAGACCTTCGTGCTTTCTACAAACCGTTTGACAGTAGTGGCCATCAGGGCTTTTTTTTCCTTCTGCATATATGGAGAGGTCCGAGCGTGTGCTACAGCCGAGAAAGCCGGAGCAGTAGCGGTTTTGACTGATTGTACAGGGCCGTCATGTGAGGAGGGCCAACAAAGGTACTTAGAAGGGAAGGCCGTGGAGGCGGGGCCCACGTGCCCACGTACAGGGTCCAGAATTGTGCCAGCTGACCTGGGAGCAGCTGACCACTTGCCTCGGATCATAGATGCATTAGTAATAAATAAATAGAAGTAGCCAAATGTAAGGCAGTTAAAGTAATGATGAGAGAATTAAAACCCCTCCGCCGAGTACAATCTGCTGTGTGGCCGAGTAAATGTAACAGCCTCTGGGCATGGCCGGGGTCAGAGCTGGGGTCAGGGCAAGGGACGGGAAACCGCCATCGCTGTTAGAGCAGAGGTTGAATATTTTGTGGACACTGTTGATGCACACGTGCCTGAGAGTCTTCCACCCACGCTGCGCCGTTCTGGGAGAGAATGAGAGGAAGAAGAATCCAGCGGGGGGAGGAAGTGGAGCATCTCTGTTCATCTCTGCTGAAACAACAGCGAAGCGTAGCTGCAGCGATGCCCAGCGAGCGCGCCGCTGCTGGGATCTGGGATCTTTCTTTAGATGAAAGCATGCGGGGGGGCGACCTTACCCACACACATTTCCTCTAAAGCATGTTACCCAGGCTTAACGGTGTCCGAGGTGGAAACTCTGAGGCGTGGTACAGTGTCTCTGCTGATATAAATATGGGGGCATTCACGGTGACTGGGTTTTTTATATGATTTGGAATTGTGTTTGTGTGCACTGCAATCTCTGATTTGCTTTCTAAATTAATTTCTCAGTGTATTTGTGCATTTCCCACGTTTTCCATCGCATATTTATTTCACCATTTGCTTGTATTTTTCCACATTTGAATAAATGTAGAAACACATTTATAAAGGCTAAGCAAATGAAAATGTAAGGAAATAAATACATACCTATATGAATAAATGAGGAATACACAAATGAATATATACAGAAATAACAAACAGAAGAATAAGATAAATATATAAAAAATCTTTACCTATTTGATCATTTATTTATTTATCTATTACTCTTTCAATAATCGCGCGCATTTATTTATTTCCCGAGTCACTTCTGGGCCCAGACAACTGCTCAAATAAAGTGAAAATGTTCAAAATAAAGTGAAAAATACCGACCATCAGTAAATATTCCCGAGTAGAAGAGAAGAACTGAGCATGCGTCGGGTGAAACTTTACGGACGACGCATGCGCAGCGCCCCAACTGCTACTTTTCCGGACTACAAATCTTCGTTTGTCCTTCGCTCGCTGCACAACAGAGCAGCACTTTATTTAAGCTTTCAGAGAAGTTAAAACGTGTAAGCCAACGGGGATAAGACAACTTTAAGTACAAATGGACGCCAGTGTTGGCCACAGCTGTGAGAGCCGGGAGCGGAGCGCGGTGGAGGTCTCTGTCCGGACAGCAGCGGCAACACTGCCGCAACAAACCCTCCACGACCCACTGCGGTCAAGTGAGCCGCCGTCCGCATTTCCTTGGTCAAATCAGCCGCACCTCAATTTGGAGTGCTCACGTATTCGGACCTTTATGGTAAATGCATTGAAACACAGTTAGCGTCGGACTTGGCGAAGTTAGCACGACGAAACATTCACAAGTGACTACTTCCGCTTTTCAAAATAAGGTGTTAACGCCGAGTATATACCAAATAGGCCAAAATAATGTATGTGAAAATGAATTTTATAGAAATGTATTCACAGGAAATACATTAAAAACGTACAGTAAAATGTAAGGACTCTTACTTTTCTTTTACTTTAAATCAAAATGACATCTCACATTTGAGTATAGGATAACTCAAACAGACGAAAAGTGATGAATTTTTACTGTATTTATTTTTTTGGACATAGGACGTTTTAGAGTACTTGCTAACATATTATGAAGTACTTTTACTGCATAGTTTTTGAGAAATCCCATGTGAAAGTCCCCTCCAGACGAAAACAATAAGTCTCTTCGTCCAACTTTGAAGGGGTCCGTGAACCTCTGGAGTTGTGAGTTAAGACCTTTTTTTTTTTTTTTTTAAACTGTTCCTGTGGTGTTGAGCAACTACAATTCCTGTTAATCCAATACTTTCCTATTATAATTTATTTAAAGTGAATAAATTGTAATGACAAATAAATAAATTGAAATAGCTAAAGTAAAGCGTAAGTGGAAGTGCATCTGCCAATTCATTGAATGTTCAAAATATTATGAATCTTTATTTAGAGAAGAACACACATCGGCTGGCCTATTCATGGGCACACATCAGCAATTACACATGTTTAGGGGGAATGGGGCATTATTAATATAGCATGTAAGGTGCTACGTGCTAGAAGTGGGTAAACCGCTATCAGTGAGTCTGCCCGTGGGGTGGGGGCACCACCGCGCCAGGCAGTGTCCCACATTGTCCGTCAGAAACATACCCCTTGCCCCCCCTTGGGCTTATTAGCAGGTGGTCACCCCACCTGGAGGAGCCGCTCTGAGTTCGGTCGCGCTCGGACTGCAGCAAACGTGCTCCGTGTGAAAACGCCCTTTTCTTTTATTTCCACCTGGAGTCTGATAAAGTTCAACAGAAACAATGGAGGCTATATAACGCCACTTGTTTCAGAAAACCAATGTAAATGTTAGCCGCTTTTCTTTCCCCATTTCTGTTTGCTGCTGCGTCCTTTCCGTCGCTGGCTGCTCTCGATCTCTCCAACTACGGGCCGGGCCACGGGTCAGACTGAGAATGCGCGCTGCGTTAATTACGCGTTAATAAAAGTAGCGCCTTTTAAAATGAATTTGCGTTAACGCGTTATTAACTTAAAACGTGCTCGAGCTTTTGTAGACTTTGTTAATGCTCATTACCAGTGTGGATACAAACTTCATTCCGTTCAGTCTTGTTCTTTACAGGAAACCGTGACAAAGCTCAGCGGAGACAAACCTGAAGACGCTGGAGGAAAGTCAGCAGGTGAAAGCAGGTGTCAGACTGTTTTCGAACATGTTGGATAAACCAAGAAGCTCATGGTGGTCGTCAAGCCTGTGCATACAAAAGGTAACATCGCTCTTTTTTTCTCCCCCTCAGGCCTCGGGAAGGGTAACAGCCAGGAGGAAAACGGGCGGCGGAAGGAGAGGCAGCAACAGAAGCGAGTCTTTTGTGACAAATGCAACAAAGGCTTCCACTACCGACATCAGCTGAGGCAGCACGCGAGCTGCCACGACAAGCCTTTCTCCTGCGACCAGTGCGACAAACGCTTCCGCAGGGAGAAGACTCTCCAAACTCACCTCGAGGCCCACAAAGGGAAGACCGCAAGAGGGAAGAAAAGGCAGCAAACGTGGCCTTGTGGCCAGTGTGACAAACAATTCAGGCTCCGGAAGAAACTCGAAGCGCACCTGTTACGCCACGAAGCGCAGACGCCCTTCAAGTGCTCCGTCTGCGAGAAGACGCACAGCAAGATGCATCTGCCGAGGCGACGCGAGGCTGTCCACGCCGCCGGGGTCCGGCCGTTCGTCTGCGACACCTGCGGGAAAGGATTCACGGCCAAGAGCGTCGTGCGGGAGCACCAGTCCGTTCACACCGGAGAGAAGCCCTTCACCTGTGCCACCTGTGGGAAGTGCTTCAGGACGCCGGCTCATCTGTTTTCTCACGAGAGGGTGCATTCGGAGGAGCGGCCGTTCAAGTGCTTCCGACTGCGGCGACACGTTCAAGCTGAAGCGAGCGCTGGTGCAGCACCAGATCGTCCACGCGGGGGGGAAAGCCCTTCGTCTGCCAGACGTGCGGGATAGCATTTGGTCTCAGGAACAACCTCAGGAGACACCTCCGCGTCCACACAGGTGAGAAACGCTTCAGGTGCGAGGAGCGCGGGGAGGAGTTCTCAGGAACCTGGGCGCTCAGGACCCGACAGGTGGTTCACCGGGACCAAGACACGGCACCGGGCCGGCAGAGAGAAGGACCAGCGAGGCTGGAATCCTTCAGCTGTACGGTCTGTCAGAAAGGTTTCTCCAGCACTGGCAGTTCATGAGGAAACCCACGCAGAGGAAAACAAATTCATCTGCACTACCTGCGGGAAGTCTTTCCGCCGCAAGTGTACCTTCGTGTACCACATGCGGCGGCACGGTGAGGCGAGGCGAGGCAGCTGCAGCGTGTGCGGCAGGAGATTCCTGCAGCTGAGCCGGCTCAAGGTGCACATGACGCTGCACACCGGAGAGAAAAAATACACGTGCGAGCAGTGCGGCAAGGCGTTCAGGACACGCAACAACTTCTACCGACACGCTAAACTCCACAGAGGAGAGCGGCCGCACGAGTGTCGAGTCTGCAGCAGAAGGTTCAGCCAGTCCAACCAGCTGAAGTCGCACATGCAGATCCACAGCGGGGTGAAGCTGCACTCCTGCGAGCGCTGCAGCCAGGCCTTCTCCGACTCCAGGCAGCGCAAGAAGCACAGCTGTGGCGACAGCTTTCAGAAACCGGCGCTCAACACCGGCAACGGCAGAGCACTGACATGACCCGTCACGGTCCGCCACTATGGTCCAGACTAAAATGTCTCAACAACAGTGGGACGGGTTCGTGGTCCCCAGAGGATGAAGCCTACTGTCTCTTCATCCAGCGCCATCATCAGCTCCAAGTCTTCGGTTTATGGCCAGTTTAGCATAATACTATTTCACTGCTACGACACAGCTACGAGTGGAGTCTGCGCCGGCAGAGTGGGGATGCCGGAGCGGAAGACTCATGAAGAAGAAAACTCGGGGTGAACCTGGCTCAGCTGTTGGCCGCGAGGCAATGCGACATCATCAGCCAATCAAATACTAAATGACTCATTCAGCGAACGAAGCAGTTCAACTTTTTATCTGGTGATCGTCATGACGGGGCATACGAATAGCGTGATAAAAGCATGCTCCAGCTCATTTTCTGAAAGGATTCTTAGCACTGAGTAAGAATGATTTGTATGTTTAGTGTAAGCATTAACTAAAGTTGCGTTCAATATAAACCGCTGATTTGCAAGTTAACAGGGCTGAATGTAGTTAAATGTGCTGAACTAGTTTTCCGGAAAAAGTTAGATCCTTTGAAATTGATAGATGATAGAACATCAGGTCCTTTATCAGCATACACTGTGGAGATGATGGCTGCAGCAACAGCTCTACAGCGGGTAGAAGAACCTGGAATCAAAAAGATTATACTTTGTACAGATTCACGTTCAGCATTGCAGACATTCGCAGCTCACAGTAGACGGCATGTAGTAAATGAGACGTATGAAAGTCTGTATAGATTTAAAAATATGAACATCGGGATGATATGTATGTGGATAGCAGCTCATAGGGGGCAATGAAAAGGTTGAAGGATTAGCAAAGCACTCAGTGAATTTGAAGCAACAGCAGTAGTTAAAGCATGTACCTCTAAGGAGTGGAAACACAGGACGTCAGCTTTATGAAATACAACGGGGAGTAGGAGGGGCAAGGAAGACAAGAGGAAACTATTCTAACAAGATTAAGGGTTGGACATGCCATGCTGAATAAAAACCTTAGAATGAATAAGGAAACATCCAGCAGGATTATGGGAGCACTGCGGAGTAGAGGAATCAGTAGAGCCTGTTATTTGTGTCTAGTATACAAATGAACGAGAAACAATGAAGAACGAACTTAGAAAGCTGGGAGCGGACGATCGAAAGCTTAAAAATATATTAATTTATGGATTAGAGAGTTTTTTTGTTTATCTCAAGAGAACAGAGTGGATTAAGAGGATTTTGTTGTTGTTTTTTTGCAGATGACATTGTGATTTGTAGTGAGAGCAGGGAGCAGGTGGAGGAGAATCTAGAGAGATGGAGGTCTGCTCTGGAAAACAGAGGAATGAAGCTTAGCCGCAGTAAGACAGAATACATGTGTGTCAATGAGAGGGACCCAGGTGGAACGGTGAGGTTACAGGGAGCAGAGGTGAAGAAGGTGCAGGACTTTAAGTACTTAGGGTCAATGGTCCAGAGCAACGGAGACTGTGGAAAAGAGGTGAAGAGGCGAGTGCAAGCAGGTTGGAACGGGTGGAGAAAAGTGTCAGGTGTGTTGTGTGATAAAAGAGTATCAGCAAGAATGAAAGGAAAGGTGTTCAAGACGGTGGTGAGACCAGCGATGTTGTACAGCTTAGAGACAGTGGCACTGAAGAAAAGACAAGAGGCGGAGCTGGAGGTGGCAGAGCTTAAGATGTTGAGGTTCTCTTTGGGAGTGACGAGGACGGACAGGATCAGGAACGAGTCCATCAGAGGGACAGCTCATGTTAGATGTCTCGGAGATAAAGCCAGAGAGGCCAGACTGAGGTGGTTTGGACACGTTCAGAGGAGAGACTGTGAATCTATTGGTAGAAGGATGCTGAGGTTGGAGCTGCCAGGCAGGAGGTCTAGAGGAAGACCAAAGAGGAGATTTATGGATGTAGTGAGAGAGGACATGAAGTTCAGTGGTGTGAGTGAAGAGGACGCAGAGGACAGGGTTAGATGGAGGCGCATGATTCGCTGTGGCGACCCCTGAAAGGGAGCAGCCCAAAGGAAAAGAAGAAGTTTTTTTTTTGGTTTTTAATTCTTATGATGAAGTGGGTGAACTCTGGTTCACACTCCGATACAGTAGGGGGCGATAATGCGCCTTAACGTTGGTGCCACCCGCCATAAGAAGAAGAAGAAGAAGAACGTTCCAGTCGCTCGCTCCGGTCCGGGGTTTGTCTCTTCCCGCCCGATCCAGCGACACTCCGCGGGGTTTCCCTCCCACCCTGCGGCTCACTGCGCGACGGGAAGTTGTCTCAAAAAACAAGAACGGAAACGGGATTTATCCTAAAAATGGATGGGAATGTAAGAGGGCTGTTGTTGCTGTGAAGGCGCGGACCGCCGGAGGAGCCGGCTCTTCAGATGATGTCCAACCCGGCGCGGATCGGAGACATCATCCACCTGAACGTCGGCGGGAAGAGGTGAGGCGCGTCGGCTAACCCCGGCTAGCTACCCGGGGACACTGCTAACAAAGGGGCGTACGTGATTGTCCGCGGCCCACCGGGTTACCGGTGTTTTTAACGGATCTCCGAGTGCAGCAACGGGTTTGACACGCGGCGGCCTCTGGAGCTGACAAACGGCCCGCTGTTCGAACAGACTCCACGTTAGCGGCTAATGTTAGCGGGGTTTCAAGCTAACTTACATCCAACGGTCGCGACTTTCTTCCTCTTTTGTCAGCACGCAGTTATGCTACGAAGGAGAGCGACCGAACAGGGAGTAAAGTGACTTAACTGAGAGTAAAGTGACTTAACTGAGAGTAAAGTGAGGCCAAAATGAAGTTATCGCCGAAGCGGAAGTAACGTTGGAGGCTGTAACATTAAGCTAACGCTAGCTGCGTTCTGCATTAAATGCGCCCAAACCAACGGTGAAGGAGTTCATATGTTTGGCGGCATTTGAGTTAATGGTGTTAATAGAGGCTTTGATTTATCCAACTCTTGTAACTTTTGGGTTTTCGCGATGGTTTCCG
>CM022478.1:1431896-1450440 GCA_011952105.1 Coreoperca whiteheadi | reverse complement strand
CCCCAAACTGACTACGGCCGCTGATTTACAGCAGCGATCCCGATTCAACTAGTATTCGTGCTTCATTTACCTCCACCGAGCGTTTGCGGGACGCACCTTCCTGGCTCTTACCTTCTGTGCCCCCGCTTCGTCCTGTCTGTGTCGCCCCAGTGTACCCGGCGAAGCGCCGTAACCGCCACAGCGTGGCGGGATCGCAGTTCATGGCGGGCCGGGCCGTGGCTGCGGAGAGAGCACCGGTCAGACGCAGCAACACCATGCCCCCCAACCTGGGGAATTCTGGGATACTGGGCAGAGCCAGCACTGAGGAGAGGACGCCTGGAGGTAAAGACTCGGATTTATGTTTAATCGATTCATTTTAAAGTCTCTGGGTTGTCAAACTGTTCTGAGAGATTTGGAGCGAAGGATTGTGGCCAATGCAGAGTTTTCTACTGTGTGTGTGTGTGTGTGTGTGGACACAGTGTTACTCATGTTGTGTAGACATAAATCTGTTTACACAGCCACATTGTGGGGACTCGCCTTCCTTTTGGGGGGGAAAACACAAGTCCCCATAACGTCATTACATTTAAGGGCGAAGACTTGGTTTAGGTAGAGTTAGGTTAGGGGATCATCAACATGGCCAAAAGCATCCTGTATCTGCACCGGCACAGGTCTTGGTCTTGATAGTACTTACTCTTTTTTTTTTTGCTAAGGAACAGTTCCCAAATTTAAATTTTATGTCCAGAAAATTGAGTCTAAACAGTGGTTCGTTAAATGCCCGCTTTGACATTGGTTAGGTTTAGGGCAGGCATTCAGGGAAAGTTTAAATAAATATACATGATTACACTATGACCACCTCCATACTGAGGGCATCATACGTGTCCAATCTCCAGGTAAGTGGTTCATTTATCATTGAACTGGAATGCTAAGCTGTTGAAACGATTAGTTTTATCTAGATATTTCATGCCGGCCAGACCAAGATGCCTCCCAGCCCCGATACCAACATGACGCGAGATTAATTAACCATGACCGATACTTAAAATATACAGGGAATAACAATTCCCCAGACAATAAGCAATATTTATGAAGAGTAACTAAATCATCACACAAAAGAAATATAAATTGGCACGGCATGCAAAAAATATCAATGTCTGTATAAGTGCTATTCATCCAAATTCATAAGATTTGTATATTTATTAAATTATTTATTTTTATATTTCATAGGTTCGCACTGTAAATGTTTGCATGCAATTCAAACAAAAAACTCGAAAGGAATCCTATTGCGTCCTACCAGGGTGTTCTGTTTGGCATCGTGGTTGACTGAGAAAACATCTTTACACCAGTAGTCAACAAGTGACCCACTTACATTTGTATTGTGCATCCAGCAAAGGGCAATAAATAACATGATTATTAAAACCCGACTTCAATGTTCAACATGATTTCCAAAAATCTAAGCATATCCAATCATTTTTGACCCAAAATAGTGTTAGGGTTAGGTAGAGTTAGGGTTAAGAACGGTTAGGGTTGGGTAGACTTAGGGTTAGGAACAGTTAGTGTAAGGTTAGGGTTAGGTAGAGGTAGGGTTAAGAACGGTTAGGTTTTGGGGGTGGATTGGGGTTAATGGGGTTGACCCCTTTTTGCGCACAGGCCTTCTGAGCAGCCAGAGGTACGAGGGCCACATCCACACTCCTGTGTAGGTTGGTTTGGGTTAAGGTCAGGTTTTTCTAAAGAATGGGTTAGGGTTAGGAAAGTAGTGGTAATGGGTTAGAGTTCAGGTAAGTCTCCAGGAAATGAATGGAAGCCAATGTAATGTCCTCTGAAGTGATGGAAACACGACTGTGTGTGCGTGTGCGCAGGTCAGGTATCAGATCCCGGCCTGGTTCGGATCATCTGTGGTCATCACAACTGGATCGCTGTGGCCTACGCGCAGTTTGTCGTCTGCTACAGGTAAACGCTTCTCTTTTTATGCCTTTTCGTTAGAGAGCTTTTGGTTTAGGGTTTTCTTCTCCAGGATATGTTTTTTACCTTAAAAACAAATGATACAAATTTTTGTCGGAGCAGTAGCAGCTTCCAAAGTTCCTGGAACTTTGTGGCCGAGAAAGAGCTCCCGGAGGGTGTGAAGGTGGAAAATGATTTGGTTGCACCGGTGACTGATTCACCGATCTGGCGGTTATCTCTATGGAAGCTCAAAGTAGGAACATTCAGGAAGCAGCTTCTCGCGCTCAGCAGTTCGTATCAGCTGTCATTAATTAATGTTAACGGAGTGAGAAACGTGAACAAAATAAAACGTGTTTGTGCGTCTGAACTCAGCCAAAGATTGTTAATGAGGTAAAAGAATGTGGGTGTTTTCTGTACCGACTCCGGCTGATCTCACGTCAGATTCAGGAGTCACCTTCTCCAGTTTAATTCTCCTTAATATCATGTTAATAATTGAAGCTGATGAGTTTATGGTTCCGTTTAGTTTTTTTTTTTCCCTATCTCATTGTCTGTCTCCGTCTCTCAGGGTGAAGGAGTCCACCGGGTGGCAGCAGGTGTTCACCTCTCCCCGTCTGGATTGGGTGATCGACAGAGTCGCGCTCAACGCCAAGGTGATGGCCGGCTCTCTGGGGGACAACGACAAGATGGTGGCGGTGGCCTCGGGGACGGAGATCATCCTGTGGGCCATCTGCCCGGACGGCAACGGGAACGAAATCGGTGCGAGTTTCTGAGTAATGCAGTTAAACCTCAGCAGTCAGGCCAAACCCACCGGTTTGATCCGGTCTGAGACCTCCGCCTCGTCACATGTCACCTGTTCTCTCAGTCTCTCCTGCTCGTGTTGACTTTGAAGTGCCAATAAAGAGTTTAGAGGGGCCCAGAAGAGTCAACACTTTACCTCAAACGCTGAGGCTTTAAAGTTAAGGGAGGAAAAATGGACGTTAGACGATGATCCATTAATGTTTTTAAGAATAGTGAGCTGTGATGTGTCTGGCCTTTGGCGGAGTCCTGACAGCGGGCTGGTCAGTGCCACGTAACTGCGACGTCTTTGAACTTTTGTCACTTAACAAGAACTTTTCTGAACGAGACCTTCGCCCTTGTTCACGAAGCTCTTTCAGCAGCACAGGAACAACGTGTGTCTGACAGCGCGTCCTTCTCCTGCAGGCGTCTTCAGTCTGAACGTGCCGGTGGAGGCTCTCTTCTTCGTTGGTAACCAGCTGATCGCTACCAGCCACACGGGGAAGGTCGGGGTTTGGAACGCCGTCACCAAACACTGGCAGGTGAGTGGCGACGCATCATTACTGGCTTTGAGTTAAACCTATGTTCGCCCCATCAGCTGGTGTTTACACTGGCAGACAGCCAATCAGAGTGAGCTATTGTCATGACTGTTAATCATTGATCCCTCAGTGTGTTTCCAAGCATTTGAGTAAACACTTACTGTTAGCTGTCGCCAGTCAGCTGATTTCTTTAAATGTAAATGAGAAACCTGGTTTCTCCCGGAGCACGCCATGTAAACACGTAACCAGGTTTCTAATCGACTTGTGTGCAAGTACGCATGAGCAGGACAAAGCCTTCACCTGGGACAGAGCTCATTACACAGAGTAACCTCTACCAGTCTAAATGAGGCCGTGTTCACGCTGACTTCAGCCCAAGAAACACGTTCGCTGAGGTGGCAGGGATGTCAACAAGAGGAAAAACCTCGGGGGCCGAAAAGCTTAGACCAGGCTCTCATCGGACCGCAACACGGTCGTCCTGACGAAAGATACATTGCGGCTGTGAGTTGTAAAATCCTGCCTCAGAGTTTTAGAAACCTCTGCGGAGCGTCATGGTGTCTGTTCAGCCTCCACACTCCCAGCAGCCGGGAAGCAGCATCCGTGACGGTTCACACAGCTTCTGCTCGGCCAGGGGATGTTCTTTAAACGGGATGTTCTCTGTGCAGAATCAGGACGTGGTTCCCATCAGCAGCTATGACACCGCCGGCTCCTTCCTCATTCTGGGCTGCAACAACGGATCCATCTACTATATAGGTGAGTCTCACATACACACACACACACACACACATCAGTGCGGTAGTTCTGTATAAAATCTGTACCGGGGCCTGTTTGACTCTTGTATCTGTTAGTTTGATTGGTTCATGTTCCCCCGAGGGTGAACTGTAATAACTCGGCTGATCCTCTGACTTCCCATCCCCTGTTAGCATGCTGATGTTAGCAGTTAGCTCAGAGCAGAGCTGTATGCACGGCTCTTGTTTACGTACTGACGCCTGTAGAACAACTGTCCTCTGTACACGAGGACAGAGGAAGTGTTTGAATCGCCGCTGATCTCGATGTCTCTGCTGCTTGTTTGTCCGTCAGATGTGCAGAAGTTTCCTCTGAGGATGAAGGACAACGATCTGCTGGTGACGGAGCTGTACAGAGACCCGACGGAAGACGCCATCACTGCTCTCAGTGTCTACCTCACTCCCAAAACTAGTATGGCTACAAACACACAGTTTACAACACTGCTGCTCATCTCATACCGGATCTACTCCTAACGCTGCTGCCATAAGGCTGCCTGTCAGTGCCTCCAGAATGTTGTTGTAGCACAGAGAATCGACGGAGATGTAATGTTGCGTTTTTAGAAAAAGACCCTTTTTAATGTCAGACTGAAACCAGATCTCTACAAAGTGAGCTCATTTCATTACATGTTTGCTTCAATATGAAACACGACGCTGAAACCAGACTGCGTCAAATCAGTGTTTCACCTTCATGTGGGCAGGCGACAGCGGGAACTGGATCGAGATCGCGTACGGGACCAGCTCTGGGACGGTCCGCGTCATCGTTCAGCATCCAGAGACGGTCGGCTCGGGTCCACAGCTCTTCCAGACCTTCTCTGTCCACCGCAGCCCCGTCACCAAGATCATGCTGTCTGAGAAACACCTCATCTCAGGTGCGAGTCCGAGAGGCCCGAGACCGGGGTTCAAACCGGCAGTAAAACGACACTCTGAGCCTCCGCGCCTGTCCGGTCTGTTGTCCGCGCTGCTGGCTCCTGTGTTTCTCACCTGTTCCTGTCTGTTGTCGGTCAGTTTGCGCAGACAACAACCACGTGCGGACGTGGACGGTGACTCGCTTCAGAGGGATGATCTCCACCCAGCCGGGGTCCACGCCGCTCACCTCCTTCAAGATCCTCAGCCTGGACGACATCGACGGGCACGGAGGCTGCAGCGCCGGGACGGAGATAGGTAACGGCGGCGGGGGTTAAAGGTCGAAGTTCGTCTCGAGTATCATCGTAAATTGTGCTACAAGCTCCAGCTAAGAGTTTTCTCTGTTTTTGAAGGAAAAAAACTTCTATCTTTGTTGCAAATTGGTGAATATTCCGACAAACAGCGGAGACGTTCGAGTTCATCGGTGGCGAAAAGTGCCCTTTTCTCGAGTCCGAGTGTAGCGGAGAGTTGCGGCGGCTGGATGAGTGGATTCCTGGCAACGTTTCAACAGTTAGTTGCCACATTTCTCCAAAACGCTGATGCGAGGAGGTTCACTTCTCTCAGACTGAGCAGATGCGTTCAGCCCTGACACGCTTTGTGAATTCCTCTCAGTCCGCAGAATGTAGGAGTTTTAAAATCAGGCCCAGAGATTCAAATTTAGAGCGGTTTCCTTAATCCATTAACGGCTGTGTTGGCGATTAATAGTCAGTTAATCGTTAGGAAATGACCAACACAAAGTGCCTGCTTTTAAACTACTTTACTACTACTTGAGCGTCTCATTCGCACCAACTGTCGCTTAGAAAGTCTTGAAATGAAACCAGAAGTGTCCGACAGGAGCCAAACCTCCAGAGGGCCGAGATGAGACTTCGGCCCCCCTTTGAAAGGTCTCTCCTGTAATGCTGCTGCTGTCCGGCAGAGGTCACACTGGGACGACACTGTGTGGAAAAGGGGCCCATTAAAGTTCACCTGCACGTTAGAGTGAGCGTCGCTTAGGTAGAGGACAGAGGGGTCAAAGGTCACGGGGCTCGGCGAGCAGGGGTGAGATGGTGAAAACTGTGTTTTCCCGGTTTCAGGTCCGTATGGAGAGCGAGACGACCAGCAGGTGTTTATCCAGAGAGTCGTACCGGACACCGACAAGCTCTACGTGCGGCTGTCGTCCAACGGCAAGAGGTGTGTGTGTGTGTGTGTGTGTGTGTGTGTGTTGACGTGATTACAGGCCATAACCTGTAGTAACAGATGCTTTGTGGCTGTACTTGACTTGACACATTGTCTTCTATCCGAATGTCCTGAAAAGCGTCGCCACTTCCGCATCAAAGCTGCTTGTCTCGGTGTTTTTCGGGCCTCTTCTGGAGGGTTTTCTCTCCGCCGAACGCCGATAGACCTGACCAGCGAGGGTCGGGGCTGTGGGGCTTTAAGAAGACGACCTTTACTCGCCTCCTGTCGTTTTAGGCTACATCCACGCTGCTACGGCTTCAGTTTAAAAAGCATGAGGTTTGCTCCCAGCGTCCACGCTGCAGGGTTTGCGTTCTAGTGTGGACGCACAAAAACGGAGGCTTTTTCGGAAACGATGACGCTCCGCGTTCGCTTCTTGTTTGGGTCTTGCCAGTCACTAGGTGCCCGTCCCTGATTCGTCCATGCTTCGATCACGTGTCCCGGAAGAAAACAACAACCGCCTCGGCCACCAGTCGCTCGTTGGGTAACGGATTGCAGGCGTTGCTGAGCTTGTTGTTTACGCCTCGTCAGAGCAAATAAATCTCTGGTTCGCAGTATTTCCTGCATGCCCAGAGTACGTGAATAGTCATGTGATATGCGTGTTGGGGCAGAGATTATTTCTGAAACGGGGCTGAAGCGCTCGTCTGGACCGAGATCTTAGCCATGTGGCCTTAAATGTTAATACAGCTGATCACTAGGGATCGGGTTCGATGACATTTTACCAAATTCAAATCCTTTATTGGATCTTCTCAAGTTCACTTCAACATTTGCAAACTGAAGGCTAAAATGACTCAAACTCAGAGATGTCTCTTCACCTTCTGTTGGCTGAGAACTCAGAAACTCTACATGTTCCCGCCCTGCGACTACAACCCGAAGATGATCGGAGCAGCAGAACAGATCGAATGCTGATTTAAATGTAACGCCACCAGCGCCTGACTCCAAACACCAAAGCTCCTGATTCAAAACCACGAAGCTGATGAAGCGTTTAACTGTGCCGAACTACAACAGCGGACCGAGTAGTGTAGAGTTTCTGAGTTCTCAGCCAACAGAAGGTGGCAGGGAGCTCATAAACCAGAGAAACACACAAACATTACGGAATTCCAGCTGGTCCAATCTGCCAGCGCTGACGTCATTTTCACCAGCGACGCTGCCAGCATGTTCTCCATTGATCTTTGCTGATTAAAAAACAGTGAGGAGAGAGAAAAGGTTTGATCCCCGCCGATCACGCGGCACAGCTGTTGTGGTTCACCTGTAGGCCTTTCCTCTCAGTGTCACGGCCAGAAAATGGCTGCCGCTCAACGCAGTATTTATGAGCCGTGATCAACGTTTGTACTCGTTCAGTCGTCTTGACAACAGAAACAGAAAAACATGTCATTGAGATCGATGTTGAATTAGCCACACTGATGGTGATCGCAGGAGGAGCTCTGTGCTAACCAGCTCTGTGCGTGTGTGTGTGTTAGGGTGTGCGAGGTGCGTTCGGTGGACGGCACCTCCATCACGGCCTTCATGGTCCACGAGTGCGAGGGCTCGAGTCGCATCGGCTCGCGACCCCGCCGCTACCTGTTCAGTGGCCACGGCAACGGCAGCATCCAGATGTGGGACCTGACCACCGCCATGGACATCGCCGGCAAGGTCGACATCAGAGGTCAGGCTCTTCAACAGACACAACTTTATTGTTCGCTGATGTCACAACAGAGGACAGGTGGCTTTGACGTTCTGTTACAAACATGGCCACGCCGGGGGGGTCGAGATGTTCTGCAATCGGTCTGTCAACTTATGTATGTGACAGTTGCGAGCTCTGCGATTGGTCGGTGAGTGATGTGGGCTCTCATTGGTTGTTTCGTAGCACTGGGCGGGCCAACAGAGGAGGAGCTGCTGGAGCTGTTGGACCAGTGTGACCTGGCTCTGACCAGAACGCCTGACAGCACACCTCGAGCCTCTACCTGCAGGTACACACACACACACACACGTACGTTTGCAATAGAAGATCAATAAAACGACCTGTAAGGGTTGAGGGCCTCTTTATTTCGTAGCGACGTTTGTCCCAGCTGCGTGCCAGGAACAGACGGGCATGTTTCCGCTCCGACACGTTGTTGCTGTTGTTGACTCCTGTGACTTCCTGTCGCTCCAGCCTCCACTCGCAGCTCGCCGACGGCTTCAGGACGGAGCGTCCTCACTGCGCAGCGGGAGGACGAGGAGCCGCCGCTTCGGGTTCGTCCGCTTCGCTGTAC
The DNA here is from genome assembly GCA_011952105.1 of Coreoperca whiteheadi. Classification (NCBI taxonomy): domain Eukaryota; kingdom Metazoa; phylum Chordata; class Actinopteri; order Centrarchiformes; family Sinipercidae; genus Coreoperca; species Coreoperca whiteheadi. Next base: position 1,442,085 of record CM022478.1, on the reverse strand, counting down.
GGCAGCCTCCCCCGACAGGCTCCGCCCCCCGTGCCCCTCACCAGACCCGTCAGAGACTCCGGCCTCTCAGCCGGGCCCGGAGCCGGACCGCAGGCCCTCACCATCCCCGCCTACGGCCACGCCTCCAGCCCCCGGCCCCCCAGACACCTGGACCGCGACAGAGAGTGGGGGTCTGTCCGCAGGGGCAGCTTTGTGGAGCGCTGCCAAGAGCTCGCTAAGGGTTCAGAGGCCTCGGCAGGCTCTGGGTTCGGGGTCCCGGCGGGGCTCGAGGGCGTCAGGCGGAGCGTGGCGGTGTGCAGCGAGTTGGAGGCCAGATTCGGCCTCAGGACACCCACCACCTTCTCTGTGTCGCCTGGCACACGCCACTCCTCAGGAACCCCTTCTTCACTGTCATCATCGCCGTTGTCCTCATGTTCGTCACACCGCAGGGCCACGTCCACGTCCCCAACAAGCCCCGCCCCGCCTCCAGCCCCGCCCCCGTCTCAGGCGCCCGTCTCACCTCGCCGCCCTGCTGCAGCGTCTCCTGCTGATGTCCCAGCTTCGCCTGAGAGCCCGGGGAGTCCGGACAGCCTCGCCGCCGGCCCGCCCACCAGCCCCAAGCCGCACATGAACGAGACCAGCTTCTGATTGGCTGCTGGGACCGGGACTGGTCTCCGGAGGAGTCGCGAATAGCCAATCAGCCTTCATATACAGTTGTGCTGCCATAGTTACCACATGCTGGCTGGTTGTCTCCTGTTGACAACGTCGCGTGACGTCAGGTGGGAAAATGAACCTGAAACAACAGCTGACTGTTGTCCTAAAGCTGCACTAATCAACATTCCTACAGTATCAGTAAATTAAATGACTGCGGGTAATGTGGACGGCTCTCTCGTAGAGCTGACCATTCGCTAAGCCCCGCCTCCCTTCCTTACTGCTGCTACCTGTCAGTCTTTCCATTCGCACATAGCGCAGGTGATTGATTGGTCGATTTGTTTTCATCTCGACCGCACACGGCCGACCACAGTGCTGCACAAGGTATCAGTAAGAGACAAAGACAGAGATAAAAAAAAACAAAACCATATATATGAAACAGTAAACAACTCAAAATACAATAAAACAGAGTCAAACCCCGATTTTAACAAAACTAAAAAGACCAACCAAAACAACAATAACTATGGAGAACAAGTGCGTTGAGCAGAACCCTGTTTAACAGGCCACAGATGCACATGACGGACCCGTTGTTTTGTAAATTCCTGTTAATAAAACTGTAGACTGTGTGAGGGCGGGATGATGGACAGGTCAGCCGAGGGGGAGGGGCTTAGCGCACATCAGTTGTCGCCTCTGCAGCTCTGCGAAAGCCTCGGAGCGTCTCTGTAGCTTCTGCTTTTGTTTCCTGTCAGAGCGGCAGCCTCAGCCCTCTACCTGCCCGGCAGGCAGACGCCGTCGGAGAGCAGCAGGTGAGCACGGCGGCGCGCTCAGCAGCTGGAGGGCCAGATGTTTCCCTCAGCGGCTGCTGGAGACCGAACGCCGGGCCGACGCCCATCAGGCGGCACGAACGCGACTCCGGGTGTCGGTTAAAGCTGCACCGACGGGTTTCTGTCGATCTGCTTTTGTAGCTTTTTAAAACCAGCAGATGTTTATTTTTGTTCCTGGCGGCAGATGAGTCTTTTCCGTGTGATCGGGGGGAGAAAAAAAAGTGTGTACGGAAGCTTTGTTATTATCTTCATTATTATTTTTTATTCATTTTTATGTTTGAAGTCCTGCGGTTTGTTACCCCGGGAACCTTCACTTTCCTAATAATCCCCCCAAAATTACCTGGAAAGAACTTTGTTTTCTGGAAACTAATCACATTTAAATAATTTATTGCTGAAAACTTCGTTGCTCCCACGTGTTGATTTGAACATATGTCTGTCGGATATAAATGTCCCAATAATATGACTTCAAAAATCAGTGTGCAGTTAATACACACGAGGTATTCGGTGGTGGAATTTAACGAAGCACATTTACCGAAGTACTGCAGTCGAGTACAGTTTTGAAGTACTCTGCTCGAGTATTTCCGTTTCCTGCTGCTTTATACTCCGCTACGTTTATCTGACTTGAGTTACAGATTCAGATCAATACAAGATCTAATCAGCGCGGGGGTTATGAAGCGTTGTCATAGTTACGATAAGCAAATGAACACATCGATGCATTAATAATTATAATCCAATAATATATATCTTTCTGCACAATGAGTACTTTAAGTGCAGTTTGAGGCTAATACTAAGTACTTTTTACTTAAGGACGTTTCCTTGTACCCCGTGCTGTTGCTGACTGTACTTTAAATATTTAGTACTTGTTACATACAGCTGAAAACGGCTGCGGTATAATGATAGATCTTTGTTCCAGCACACGTGCAGCAGTCCTGTGTGGTGACCAACAGCTCCTATAAAGGCTGGACGGTAACTCCGTGACCCTGCGGAGGAAACCCTGAATTAGTTTCCATGACGACGTTATTTAAAGGGCCATCGTCAGGAAATTGCAGACCCTTTTCAAAACCGAGGGTTCACGTTACAGGAAGCAGCTCTTCCTCCAGCGTCCGCCGCCTCCTTTTAATTCCATGCGTGTCGTCCACCGTCCAAGCCTCCTGTTAGGTCACCGTTTGTAACTTTCACACTCTTCATTTAACGGACGCCCGTCACCGCCGGCTCCTCCTGTCCTGGCGTCTCGTTCTTCTTTGTGGGCTCACTTAAATCCCCCCGTTTCTCTATACATGTAGCGGCTTTCAGCATTAAACCCTCGGTTTGTACCTTTTTTTTGTTTTTCTTAACATTTGTCCTGTGGCGGTAACTGATTTCACCCTGTTTTCATTTCAGGTGTAAAAGCACCGATTCTCCTCTTTTAAAGGGGGAAGTCGGGCGTAAATCGATGCCTCAGTTCATTTCAGTGGTGCAACGAACAACCATTTCACTGTCTCGTAATCGGAACATTATTTTCTCTATGAAAGCACAAACAATGTGTTACTCAAGGGGACGTCTCCAAATGTCCTCAGGTTACTCTGATGTAACGCAGAAGAAATAACTTCTACGCTCTTCCGACTTTCAGAAAAGCTGCAGCTTAATTTTCCTTTTAAAGGAAAGAAAAAAAGTCTTCATGAAGTAAATAATAATGAAAACGTGTCAATAATTCAAAGAATTATAAATTCAGTTCACTGAATTTTATCGGATATTTTTATTTCATTAGACATTTTTACTTAAATTCCTTTTTCAACCCGTCTGGTTTTATTTCATCACGTCCAACAAAACTGCAGATACGAAAAGACGATCGATCGGCGGGAAAACTGATTAACGACCTGAGTTGCTTTTTATTTTGAAGTCAGAAAAATCTGTTAATCCGCCGTTCTTTTTAAAATGTCGCCTTGTGGAATCATGACGATGTTCTCACATTTTATAGGAAGGATTAAGTCAGAAGAATGAGCCTGAGATTAATTGATTATTTAACTAATGGTTAGTTGCGGCTGGGAGAGATCATTTGTTGTCGCAGCCGGATGTCCTTGTTTCCTGTGACCTGTGGATGCAGCGTTCGTGGCTCCGACCTGTACCTGTTTAGTTTGTCTGTTTTCTGCTGTTTTTAACATTAAACTTTATTGAATCCAGTCATGTAAACAGCTCAAAGTGAATGTAGTGAGACTGTGGTCACGGCTGAACTCAGGTCAGCACCAGGCAGGTTTGTAATATTTCTGTCTAAAGCTGTTTGATACATCAGGTTTTTTTGTTTAGCTGTGTTTCTAAGCAAACGGCTTTCTAACGGTCTTTGTACAAAAAAATAAAATAAAATAATTGACCATGAAAATGTGACGGGAATTATTTCAAAATCACTGAAGTCGAAACAGTTTTGTTCCAAAAGCATTTAATGAACTCGGCAAATAACAACAAACTAGAGTCGCACGACTTCTTCAGCCCAGTGACCCAAACTAACGGGCAGCCAGTAAATGTTGCTACGGTAACCGGCTCATCCTCAAGGTAAACGCGTCGCACAAAAATATCTTTGTTTTCTTTTACAAAAATATGTCCCAAATCTAAAGTTCATGAAAATCTGCCCAGTTTCTGCAGGTGATGCTGAAGGTGGTGATGATGACGGTGGTGGTGATGTGAGATGAAGGTGAGTTTGTTCATGTTTCTCCAGCTGCTGTCTTATTTCTTGTCACATTCACATCATGAGAGTTTTAACAGTTACAAAAAAATAAATCACATTTTACTGACCTTTCTTTAAACCCCGCCCCCAAAACAGCAATTATCCAATCGTAGCTTGGCAACCGCATCGCAGGCCAATCAAGCCTTACTTGTTTCTTTTCTCTTTTTTTTTTTTTTGATTGGGGAAAAAGTTAACAAAGACGCCACCGGGCAACGTTTAAGGAACAGATTTAAACATAGTTTCTTTGCTCTAACGTTAGCGTGTGCAGCTAACGTCCAAAGACCCGGCGCGTTTCATTGGCGAGCTTTGATATTATGCGGAGTTACAGGTCACTGAGTGGGAGCCAAGGTGCTAGTTTGTCGAGTTTAGCTTTGTTAGATTTGGGAAAGTGTGCAGCGGCAGGAGGAAGTACAGCGCCAGTGTTTGAGTCCGCAGCCATGATGGCCGTGGGCCCCGAGGGCGGTCCCGGCTCCTGAGGCCCCGGTGCTGTGAGCCAATGGGGTTTGAGCGTGCGTAGTGAAGGAAGGAAGCCCAGTCCTATTAGCTGCACTTGGACCCTCCTGACGACGCGACGGTGGCGATGTGGTCTCGTGTTCAGGCCTTGGCGTCGAGCATCTCCAGCAGCAGCTTGTGGAGGGGGACGCGGCGGTGGCGGTGCAGCCGCAGGAAGGCCTGCACGGCCCGGCCGGCCGCCTGCCTCAGCAGGGGGAGGCTCATGAGCAGCCGGCCCGCCCGGTGCCGCTCTCTGCGGGACGACTCGTGCTCCTGCAGCGCCTCGTGGAGCCCGTCCTGGAACCTCTGCACCGAGTCGGGACAGTCCACCGGGTCGGCGTCTGCCGGACAGACAGACAGACCGAGAGAGAGGGAGGACGTCAGGACACCGAGGACAGTTACTGAAGTACAACTCTGAGGTGATGTGGCTTGGCTTGACTTGCAAACACTGGTCGATTAATCAGAGAGAAAGTTAACCTGCAAATATTTCAATAATCACCCAACAGTTTTCTTTTTAAAGCGAAGATGCAAAAGATTCTCAGGTTCCAGCTTCTCAAATGTGAGGATGTGATGTTCTTTTTAGATTCATCGATTAATACGTTTGACTTAATATCTTTCAGGTTCATGTCAAACATTGGACTTGGTAACTCATGTATCTTCCAATGTGTGTATTTATTTGTGTATGTGGGTGTGAATTCATCCAAAGTGATCAGGTAATATTCCCAAATGAATAAGTCTTTATGTTGTGCCGGTTAAAGTCCAGTTCCACCGGCTGTTCTTCCTGGTGTAACGTCGCTTTATTATATTTTCCTGAGCGTTAATTGCTCATTAAAACTGCGTCATTTTAATTAATTCCCTGCTCAGCCGCAGATGGAGCTACGCTACATAACCAGGTGTCGCTTTACTTTAAGTCCCTCTATTTAACATTTAGATAAAAGTGTTTATTGATTTATTGGACAACTGTGGAGGCTGCTGTAAAAACACAGTTATAATGTAAAGTATGTCTAAAATATGTCATTTATAAGGTCAGTTGTTGAACCCTTATAACATTTATAACTACTTTAGTTTGTAAAACATGTATTAAATGTTAATAGTCGTAACTGTAGGCGCCGTCCTTTACTGTGTTGTCCAGTTGGAAGGTGTTCAGAGAGCCTGTGCGCCATGTTAAGGACGTAACGCCACCGCAGATGATTACTCAGTTTGTACTCTCGTAGTTTAGAGACGGTCAAGGTCAGCCTGTGGGGGTTGGTCGCACACACGCAGACGCAGACGCAAGCATCGTCTTCTATTGTGTGCAGTATTGATGTTCAGACAGTTAATGGGGCTGAGCAGAGACACTAAGACACACACACACACACACACACACACACTGTGTCCTCCAGCAGACAGTTAACAGTTTATAGATCCAGAACCGAGTCTATCAATACAGTTTATTGATCCGAGGCTCAGACAGTGGGAGACTGACCAGACGTCAGCTGGAAGGACCGACCAGTGTCCCATCATGCACTGCTTCAGCAGGAGTGTTTAATGCACTCGCACGCTGCCACTCAGATGTTATTGATCAGCTGCTAACAGACTGCTGTCCGTCCACATCAGCAACAACTGACGCCACCAACAGGTCCTGACCGCATCACGGCCCGATGGGTCTCCTCCCTCTGGGCCTCAGAGCTCCAGCGTCGCCCAGAAACTGTTAGAAACCCGTCAGCGAGCCTCACTGTTGTTCCCTCGTCACCACGAACACACACACACACACACACACCGTCCTGCGGCCCCAGACACTCGCCACAGCGCCACACGCGGATTCATCCGCTGCTGCAAATAGCCCCCGACAAATGCACTGTTTCCTCCTGTTTGTTTGATTTAAAAAAAAAAACTATAGCGAGCAGCTTTTTTTAGGAAATGACTGAGCCTTTTAAACATGAAACAATCTATCTGTGAGGAGTTTGTAAAGACCGACGTCTTGAGTAGGAACCAATGGGCTCGGAGCTGAGACACACTGTTGGTTTGAGTCTAAGCGTGAGATTTGATAAGGAAAATATTGAATGACACAGAAATACACATCACCCAAGAAGAAAAAAAAAAAAGGAAACACTCCTCGTTTGTGAAGCTAATCAATGCTGCGATGCTTTAGCTCCCAGCCTCTGATCAATAAGTTCCCTCCGTTCCCCCCCACTTCTCCTCTCTTATAATTGTAAATCAATATCAGTCTTCATGCTGCTGTTTCTGTTCCTTCTCTCTCTCTGTGTCGGGGGCAGGTCCACACTACAGGGGGGCAGTTGGCTCCACTGCTGTGGAAATGTCTGTACAATGGAAACAGAAGCTGTAAACATTTGTTTACAAGAGAACTCCACAGGGGCTTTAGAAATATTATATAGAAGCTAAGTTACTGAAGCCTGTATGTTCCAGGTCGCTGTGCGGATACGATTTTATCAGTGGTGGAGGAAGTGTTCAGATCCTTTACGTCAGTAGAAGTGCTAATAATCCACTACCAGTAAAAGTCCTGCATTCGTAATCCTACTTAAGTAAAAGTACACAAATATCAGCTGCATACATATATACATACATACATACATTAAAGGCACAACTACCCCCAAAACATCCCTTTTAACAGGGACAAATATGATAGAAACCTCAGGAAGAGCAACAGAGGAGGGATCCCTCTCCCAGGACGGACAGACAGGAAGTAGATGTCGTACATGTACGTGTGTGCATATGCACATACACACACATAAATACATACGTATGTATGTGCGTATATAGGTATGCACGTATTGGCTGATGTATGTGCGTAGGTATCTACATTTGTATGTATGTATGCACATATGTTTGTGTGTTTGTGCAGATGTATGCATCCATTTGTATGTATGTATGTAGATATGTTTGTATGTATACACAGATGTATTAAAGCGCATATTTCTGTATGTATGCGCAGATGATTGCGTCCCTTTGTATGTATATATGTATGTAGATATTTTTGTATGTATGTGTATATGTGCATTTATATGTATGTATGCGCAGATGCCCTAAGCTGAGTCCTGAACCGTCCCTTAGTTATGCTGCTGTAGGCCTAGATTGCCGGGAGACTTCTTAGGATGCACCTCGCTCTTCACCTCTCCATCCGTATGCATTCTCGTCCGTCTCTTCTTTCTTAGTGTCACTTTCAGCAGGTATTTCAGTGTCCGGAGATGTATCTGGATCTGTTACTATGGCGACCTGCTGGGGCAGTGCTGCTGTGTCTATGGTGCAGGGGACGAGTGTCTCGGGTCCTGCTCGTTGGGCTCCACCGGGAGCTGCTCGGCTGTCCGTCTGGACCCATCATCTTCCCTTAGGTTTTACATCCCACACTTTTCATCGTAATTATATATACTACAATTTCACCATTGTCATCCTAATTCCATGTGCTATGATTTTCTGCTAAGAATCTATTCAGTCAATACGACATCTATTGCATGTCTGTCAGTCCTGGGAGAGGGATCCCTCCTCTGTTGCTCTTTCTGAGGTTTCTATCCTTTTTTTTTTGTCCCATTAACACGTTTTTTTTTGGGTAGTTTCCTTAGTGGAATCGAGGGTCTAAAGACGGAGGGTGTCGTATGTTGCACAGACTGAAGCCCTTTGAAGAAAAATGTGATGTGTGATATTGGGCTATATAAATAAAATAGAAAATTAAAATTGAAAAGGTTATGAATACACACATTTATACCACTTTTTATAAATAAATATGCCCCCCCCATCACACACACACACACACACACGTCTACAGGTTTGCTTTGACAGAATCCAATGTTGTGTGTGACAAACATGTTTTAAAACCCATACAGCTCTGTGTGAAGTGTGTTCTATTGATTTATGGCAACGGAAAAAAAAAAAGATGATTTACCAAATAAAGTCCTATGTTTAGGAATACTGCATTCTCCCGTGTAACTGATGGGGTAACTCTTTTGTGTATGAAGATTTGTACTGTATCTGCATATGTTTATATGTGTATATATGCAGACATACATACAACTGCGCATACAGATGCATGTGCAGATACGTATATTTGCGCATACATACATACATACATACATAGGCACATATATATATGCACATACATGCTTATGCACATACATACATACGCAAGAAAATGCATACATACTTATATACATAGGCACATACATGCATACAAATGCAGATACATACATACAAACATTCATTTGCACACACAAAAATACATACATATACACATACACAAAAAAATACATACATACATATGCACATGCATACATATACATACATACATATATACACATGCATACATTTGCAAAAAAATACATACATATTCACATGCACATACAAACATACATACATAGGCACATAGATACACACATACATACATACACAAAAAAATACATACATACATACATACGCACATACATACATACATACGCGCATACATACATAGGCACATATACATACAAAAATAGGCACATACACATACATACATAGTTACATACATACATACATACACACATACATATGCAAAAAAATACATACATGCATACATGTGCACATACATACATACATGCATATGCGCATACATAGGCACATAGATACACACATACACACATACACAAAAAAATACATACATACATATGCACATACATACATAAGCATGTAGATACATACATATATACATATTACATACATACATACGCAAAAAAATACATACATACATACGCACATACATACATACATACGCACATAGATACACACATACATACACACATACATACACAAAAAAATACATACATACATAAGCATGTAGATACATACATACATACACACATACATATGCAAAAAAATACATACATGCATACATGTGCACATTCGTACATACATATGCCCATAGGCACATACATACATATGCACATACATACATAAGCATGTAGGTACATACATGCATACATACATACACAAAAAAATACATACATATGCACATACATGCATGCATACATATGCACATACATATGCACATACATGCATGCATACATACATATGCCCATAGGCACATACATACATACATACGCGCATACATACAAATGCACATACATGCATATATATGTATGTATGTGCCTATGTATGTAGGTATGTATGTGCATATGTATGTATGTATGTATTTTTTGCATAAGCATGTAGGTACATACATACGCACATACATACATACACAAAAAAATACATACATACATACATATGCACATACATACCTACATACATAGGCACATACATACATATATATGCAAAAAAATACATACATACATACATAAGCATGTATGCACATACATGCATACATACATACGCACATACATACATAGGCACATAGATACACACATACATACATACACAAAAAAAGACATACATACATATGTATACAAATATATGCACATACATACATACGCACATACATGCATGCATACAAACATACATACACTGCGCTCTCAGAATGCAGGGTTTCTTGTGGTTCCTAGAGTCTCCAACAGTAGAACGGGAGCCAGAGCCTTTAGCTATC
>CM022478.1:1408886-1427920 GCA_011952105.1 Coreoperca whiteheadi | reverse complement strand
GGCACATACATACATACATACATACATATGCACATACATACATACATACATACATACATACGCGCATACATAAATATGCACATACATGCATACATATGCAAAAAAATACATACATACATATGTACATATGCACATACATACATAAGCATGTAGGTACATACATGCATACATACATACGCACATACATACATACATAGGCACATAGATACACACATACATACATACACAAAAAAATACATACATATGCACATACATACATATGCAAAAAAAGACATACATACACATACATACTTAAGCATGTAGATACATATGCACATACATACATAGGCACGTAGATACACACATACATACATATGCACATACATACATATGCACATAGATACATAGGCGCATGCATGCATATGCACATAGATACATAGGCGCATGCATGCATATGCACATACATACATACATGCATGCATATGCACATACATACATACATGCATGCATATGCACATACATACATACATGCATGCATATGCACATACATACATACATGCATGCATATGCACATACATACATAGGCACAAACATGCATACATATGCAAAAAAATACATACATACATACATACATACCTACATACATATGTACATATGCACATACATACATAAGCATGTAGTTACATACATACATACACAAAAAAATAAATACATGCATATGCAAAAAAATACATACATACCTACATACATATGCACATACATACATAAGCATGTAGGTACATACATACATACATACATACACAAAAAAATACATACATACATATGCACATACATGCATACATACATATGCACATACATGCATATGCAAAAAAATACATACATATGCACATACATGCATACATACATATGCACATACATGCATACATACATATGCACATACATGCATACATACATATGCACATACATGCATATGCAAAAAAATACATACATACATACATATGTACATATCCACATACATACATAAGCATGTAGGTACATACATACACAAAAAAATACATACATACATATGCACATACATACGCACATACATACATACATACATAGGCACATACATACATAGGCACATAGATACACACATACATACATACATACACAAAAAAATACATACATACATATGTACATACATACATATGCACATACATACATAGGCGCATACATACATACATAGGCGCATACATATGCACATACATACATACATACATACATACATACATATGCGCATACATACTTACATGCATATGCACATACATACATACATACATACGCGCATACATACATATGCACATACATGCATACATATGCAAAAAAATACATACATACGCACATACGTGCATACATACATATATAGGCACATAGATACACACATACATACATACACAAAAAAATACATACATACATATGCACATACATACATACATACATATACACATACATACATATGCAAAAAAATACATACATACATACATATGTACATATGCACATACATACATGCATACATACATATGCACATACATACATACACAAAAAAATACATACATACATATGCACATACATACATACGCACATACATGCATACATACATACGCACATACATACATACACAAAAAAATACATACATATGCACATACATACATAAATACATACATACGCACATACATACATTAATACATATTACATACATACATATGCAAAAAAATACATACATACATATGCATATACATGCATGCATACATACGCACATACATGCATACATACATACGCAAAAAAATACATACATGCATACATACATACGCAAAAAAATACATACATACATACATATGCACATACATACATACATACATACATACATATGCACATACATACATACATACATACATATACACATACATACATATGCACATACATACCTACATAGGCACAAACATGCATACATATGCAAAAAAATACATACATACCTACATATATACATGCATATGCACATATGCACATACATACATAAGCATGTAGGTACATACATGCAAACATACATACATACATACATATATGCATACATAAATATCCACATACATACATAGGCACATACACATACAAACATACATACTTACATACATACATATATATGCAAAAAAATACATACAAACACATGCACATACATACATATGTACATAGGCACATACATACATACATATGCACATGTATACATACGCACATACATACATATGCACATACATACCTACATACATAGGCACATACATGCATACATATGCAAACAAATACATACATACATATGCACATACATGCATACATACATACGCACATACATGCATACATACATACGCACATACATACATACGCACATACATACATACATACATACATACATACATACATACATACATATACACATACATACATATGCAAAAAAAGACATACATACACATACATACATATACACATACATACATATGCAAAAAAATACATACATACATATGCAAAAAAAGACATACATACACATACATACATAAGCATGTAGATACATACATATATACATATACACATACATACATATGCACATACATACCTACATACATAGGCACATACATGCATAGGCGCATACATGCATACATACATATACAAATACATACATACGCACATACATACATACATATATATACATACATACATATACACATACATACATATGCAAAAAAATACATACATACATACATATGCCCATGGGCACATACATACATATACACATACGCGCATACATACATATGCACATACATGCATACATATGCAAAAAAATACATACATACGCACATACATGCATACATACATATATAGGCACATAGATACACACATACATACATACACAAAAAAATACATACATACATATGCACATACATACATACATACGCACATACATGCATACATACATATACACATACATACATAAGCATGTAGATACATACATATGCACATACATACATACATATGCAAAAAAATACATACATATGTACATATGCACATACATACATGCATACATACATATGCACATACATACATACACAAAAAAATACATACATACATATGCACATACATGCATACATACATACATACATGCATACATACATACGCACATACATACATACACAAAAAAATACATACATATGCACATACATACATACATACATACATATGCACATACATACATTAATACATATTACATACATACATATGCAAAAAAATACATACATACATATGCATATACATGCATGCATACATACGCCCATAGGCACATACATACATACATACATATGCACATACATACTTACATGCATATGCACATACATACATACATACATACATACGCGCATACATACATATGCACATACATGCATACATATGCAAAAAAATACATACATACATACATATGTATATATGCACATACATACATAAGCATGTAGGTACATACATGCATACATGCATATGCACATACATACATACATACATACATACGCGCATACATACATATGCACATACATGCATACATATGCAAAAAAATACATACATACATACATATGTATATATGCACATACATACATAAGCATGTAGGTACATACATGCATACATACATATGCACATACATACATACATACATACATACATACATACATATACACATACATACATATGCAAAAAAAAGACATACATACATATGCACATACATACCTACATAGGCACAAACATGCATACATATGCAAAAAAATACATACATACATACATACCTACATATATACATGCATATGTACATATGCACATACATACATAAGCATGTAGGTACATACATGCATACATACATACATACATACATAAATATCCACATACATACATAGGCACATACACATACAAACATACATACTTACATACATACATATATATGCAAAAAAATACATACAAACACATGCACATACATACATATGTACATAGGCACATACATACATACATATGCACATGTATACATACGCACATACATACCTACATACATAGGCACATACATGCATACATATGCAAACAAATACATACATACATATGCACATACGTGCATACATACATACGCACATACATACATACGCACATACATACATACATACATACATACATACATACATACATACATACATATACACATACATACATATGCAAAAAAAGACATACATACACATGCACATACATACATAAGCATGTAGATACATACATATACACATACATACATATGCAAAAAAATACATACATACATATGCACATACATACATATACACATACATACATATACACATACATACATATGCACATACATACATATACACATACATACATATGCAAAAAAAGACATACATACACATACATACATAAGCATGTAGATACATACATATATACATATACACATACATACATATGCACATACATACCTACATACATAGGCACATACATGCATAGGCGCATACATGCATACATACATATACAAATACATACATACGCACATACATATATATACATACATACATATACACATACATACATATGCAAAAAAATACATACATACATACATATGCCCATGGGCACATACATACATATACACATACATACATATGCAAAAAAAGACATACATATGCACATACATACATAAGCATGTAGATACATACATACATATGCACATACATACATGCATACTTACATACATATGCAGATACATAAATAGGCGCATACATGCATATGCACCTACATACATATGTACATATGCACATACATACATAAGCAGGTACATACATACATACATACACACATACATACACAAAAAAATACATATATACATATGCACATACATACATGCATACTTACATACATACATATTCACATATGCACATACATACATAGGCACATACATACATACATACATACATATGCACATACATACCTACATACATAGGCACATACATGCATACATGTGCACATTCATGCATACATGTGCACATTCATGCATACATGTGCACATACATGTGCACATACATATTTACATACATACATACATATGCACATACGTACATACATACATACAGACATATGCAAAAAAATGCATACAAACACATGCACATACATACATTTGTACATAGACACATACATACATACATACATACATACATACATACATACATACATATGCACATACATACATAGGCGCATACATGCATATGCACATACATACATACATAAGCATGTAGATACATACATACATATACACATACATACATATACATAGATACGTACATACATAGGCACATAAATACATACATAAATACATATGAAGATACATACATCCATATACTCAAACATACATACTTATGCACATTCACACATACAAATGCACATATTTTTGCACATATATATATGCACATACATACATACACACATACATACACATGTACATACATACCAATGTAAATACATATATAGGCACATACATACATACATGTGCAGAAACATACATATATGCATATGCACATAAAAACATATGCACATTCATACATACGCACATAAATACATTCAAACGCACATAAATACATACAAATCATACATACATACAAATGCACATACATGCATACATATATACATATGTTCTATCCCCCAGCCATGCGTCGAAGTATATTTGAGCAAGATACTGAACCCCAAAAATGTTCCAGAAGGTGTGCCTTCGGTTTGTGAATGTTCTTATATGTAAGTCGCTTTGGATAAAAGCGTCTGCTAAATGTAAATGTAAATATGTACGCATGTAAGTATATTTGTGCGTATGTATGTATGTATGTTTATATGTATCTATGTGCGTGTGTATGGTCATATGTAAGTATGTGCATATGTATGTATGCGCAAATGTATGTATGCCCGGATTTTTGTATGTGCTTATATATACAAAAAAATACTTATAAATATACATATGCGCATACATACATTAATCTGCGCATTTATACATCTTCGCATACATCTGCGCTAACATACATACTCACATACATCTGCGCATACATACATACATCTGCACATACATACATACACGCTTTTATTCAAAGCGACTTACATTTGAGATGTATGCATACATTCAAACATCTGCTCATACATGCATACGTCTGTGCATACATACATACATACATCTGCGCATACATACATATGCACATATGGAAATACAAACATACTCACATACATCTGCACATATATAAGCGCAAACATACATACATACATCTGCACATACATACATCTTCGCATAGATACATACGTCTGTGCATACATACATACACCTGCGCATACATACATCTACGCATACATACATACACGCATATATCTGCGCATACATACAAACATATGGGCATAAATACATTCATCTGCGCATACATCTGCACATACATAAATCTGCTCATACATACATACATATGCGCAAACATCTGCGCATACATACCTACATCTGCACATAAATACACATGCACATGTCCATATGTGGACATATGTATGTATGTGCATATGTGCTTATGCATAAATACGCGCATGCGTGCATACATCGGCGTATACGTACGCACATTCATAAGCCCAAACATACATACATACATCTGCACATACATCTGCGCATACATACACGCATACATCTGTGCATAAATTTACATTTAGCACACGCTTTTATCCAAAGCGACTTACATATGAGATGTATGCATACATTCAAACATCTGCGCATACATACATACATATGCCTGTGCATACATACGTGCGTAACGTTAAAGTTACCTTGATGACAGATATCAGTTTGTACAAATAATGTGAAATGAGATCTTTTGAAAGTTACTTGCGGTGTACTATATGTAAATGATATTTGTAACGTGTCTAAAATATTAAAAATGGTTCTGTCTGCTCATGATACAAATTTGTAATGTTCATGGAAAAATTTGGAACAGCTTCTGAACACAGTAGAAAGAGAACTGAGGATCTTTAAAAAATGGTTTGATGATAATAGACTTTCACTGAATTTAATCAAAACAAAACATAATATTTCGTAATTGACAAAGTAATAATAAAGCTAAAATTAGGATTAATAATGAGGAAATTGAAAGTGTATGAAAATAAATTTCTGGGCGTTATAATAGATCATAAACTATGCTGGAAATCACATATAATTAATGTAAAAAGAAAAATATTAAATAGAACAAAACACATTTTGAATTAAAGATCATTAGACACACACCTATGTATATATATATATACACACACACACACACACACATACACATATATATATTTATACACACACACACACACATACATATACAGGTCGCATGTAGAATCCACATTAAGCTTAATCGTAACGAGGTAAGTTTTAGACCAATGAAGACGATGCAAGACCTTGAACTGAATAACCATGTCGTAAACAAATCGAAGAGGAATGTACCTCAAAAAGTTAATTAAATAAATGTCAACCACTAACAACTCAAAAAAATAAGTAAGAAGTACAATATTTGCCTAGGAGATGTAGTGGAGTAGAAGTAGAAAGTAGCATGAAAAGAAAAGACTCAAGTACTGTACCTAAGTACACATTTGGGGTACTTGTACTTTATGTATAAAATGCAGTGGTGGAAAGTAAGTACATTTACTGAAGTATAGTTTTTAATGCTTCAGTACTTGCTGATAGATGTCTCTGGTTAGAGCTAGATTCAGCCAATGTGCAGTGTGTCCCCTGCTGACACACAGGTGAAGTTTACCTGTGTGTGTGTGTACCTGAATTAGCGAGTGCCATGGCCTTCAGCATCACCACCTCCTCGGGGCTCAGGTTCATCGCCTGGTATTTTGCTGTCAGGTGACGCAGCGCCTCATACAGATCGGCCAATCCCGCGGCTCGACACTGAGCCTCGTCCAGCCGCAGGTTCCCGGCGAACACAAGCTCCTCCCCCACCGCCCCCTGTGACCGCCAGGCCACGCCCACCAGCAGCACCTCCATCCAACCGCTCTGCAGCAGCGACATCTGGTCGACCAATGAGAGCCCGGAGAAACCTGAGAGGGGCGGGGCAGAGCAGGAGATGCATCATCATATGAGTGCTCAGGATAATCAGGCCACAATTAGATGTTAAAAAGGAAACTGAAAAATGTACTTGGATATTGAAATGGCAATCTGAAAATGGAAAATTTTAAAATGTAAAAACTCAGATTGAACACTTAAACTGAAACGTGTCATTGAAAAGAAAAGTGAAAACTAATAGCTTTAATTAAGATATGAAGTTGGCTTGATTACTGAGCAGTGAAATAAAATTAAAATGTATCGCCATGTATTTAATTTTCAGTTTTAATTGTAATTCTGGGTTAAATCATCAACAACATACTAAAGAGGAATGTTGAGTATTAAACCTGTCTGACCTCGTTTTTTAATTACGAGGCAACAGGTTTACCAGTGTATTCTGTGACCTGAATAGGAAGCGTTATAGCAACTGCAAACGTTTATAATATTTAATCTAATGCTTTTATTTTGATAGCTGTTACCATAGTAATGGTAGACTTGTATGTCTGTCCCCTCTGCAGGAGGAAGCTGCTGTTCAACCTCCGCAGCTTTATTGTACTTTGAGCATGCAGCGCAGAGTGAAGCGTGTTCAGTAGGCCCCCCCAGGCGACATGAGTGTGTACCTGGAATCTGTTTGGCCCAGCCAATCAGAACCAGCAGCTCCCGGTTCAGGAGGTCACAGAGGGTCAGCAGGGTTCGCAGGCTGCTGTCATTGGTCGAATCGTCCTGACTGGCAGCCAGCGGGGCGGGCTCTGTCAGCAGCAAATGGCAAATCACCTTGTTTCCTAAAAGACAGGTAATAATTAACTAAAATAATAAACAAAGTTTGAATGAAATGAAAACGTTGAGTGGGAACGTGTGATCTCACTGCTGCTGGCGGGGTGGGCGTACGGGGCTTTAGTGTATAAACACAGTCCGGTTTCCACCCGCCTCTTGTACTTCTGCCGTCCTCCTCTGACTCGGTCCATGCGAACACCTGCAACACAGAGAGCAGGTTTTTCAACTCGGCAACATTTTATTTATACAGCCCCATATCACAAATCACAATTTGCCTCAAAGGGCTTTGCAATCTGTACAACACACGACGGCCTCTGTCCTTAGACCCTCGATTCGAATAAGAACAACTACCCAAAAACACCCTTTTAACAGGGTTTTCCTGTCAGGATGGAAAGGAGGCTTCCAGAAGGGGTTGGAGTGAGGAACCACAGGTGTATCTTATGCCAAAGTTGTTTACTGGACAGCAACACCGCTGCAATGTCAATGTGTTTGATGATTGTCACAAAATGACCACAGCTACAACTGTTTGAGTCTATTTGCATCTCTTTGTAGTGTGTTTTGCAAAACTATGTTGTCGTTTTATACTATTTTGTGTCTCTTTGTAGTCGTTTTGCGTCTCTTTGTAGTCATGTTGCATATATTTGCGTCTCTGTAATTGTTTTTGCGTTTCTTTGTAGTCGTTTTGCGTCTCTTTGTAGTCGTGTTGCATTTCTTTGTAGTGGCTTTAGGTCTCATTGTAGTTGTTTTTGCGTCTCTTTGTAGTTTTTGTAGTTGTTTTGCAACACTACGTTACGTTATGTTGTGGCTTTGCGTCTCCATGATGTCGCTTTGTGTCTCTGTAAATTTTAAACTGATGAGAAATGTTAACAGTCACTTCAAACAGAGGTTCAACAGAACTGCAAAGACTCATGGGAAGTTTCTCTGACAGACTGACGGACAGATCTCGGTGACGTACCCTCCCTCATCATCCCGGCCTTGAGACATTTCTGGAAGCGGCAGGCCTGACAGGCTTTCCTCCTCCGCTTGGTGATCTCACACTGGTTCGTCACTGGACAGCTGTACTCGATGTCGCCTAGGTAACCACAAACAGGGAGTACGTACAGGAGGGTCAATGGCAGCAGCATTCTTATTGTCAGAGCAGATTGTGTCGCTGTCAGCGGTGGAAGAAGTACTCAGATCTTTATACCTTTATACCACGGTGTAGAAACACTCTGTTACCAAGTAAAAGTGCTTTCAAAGCTTTAAAAAATGTCCAGTGTGTAACATTCAGGAGGAGCTGTTGGCAGAAATGGAATATAATATTCATAAGTGTGTTTTCATTAGTGTATTATCACCTGAAAATCGCTGTGTTTACGTTACTTTAGAATGAGCCCTTTATATCTACAGAGGGAGCGGGTCCCCTTCCACGGAGGCCGCCACGTTGCACAGCCATGTTTCTACAGCAGCCCAGAACGGACAAACCGAGCACTGGCTCTAGACAGGCCATTTGCATTTTCGCGAGTGTCGCGGCCACCGTAGTTTCTCCTACACGCTTGGAAGGGGAGGGTGAGGCGAGCGGCGTTCAGATGGCCGCTAGATGCCACTAAATCCTACACACTGGACCTTTAAAGGGAAAGTTTTAGCATTAAAATATACCTAAAGTACCAAGTAGCAGTAAAAGTACTCATTATGCAGAATGGCCAATTTAGAATAATATATATTATTGGATTATAATTATTGATGCATTAATGGGTTCATTTTCATTTTCATGTTGCAGCTGGTAGTTGGTATTATTATCTATAATAATACATCATAATGTATTAGTTGATTTATATTTTGCATTAATAATAATCTTCAAAGTAACTAAAGCTGTCTCTTTGTAGTGGTTTTGCAAAACTATGTTGTCGTTTTATAGTATTTTGTGTCTCTTTGTAGTCGCTCTGCGTGTCTTTATAGTCGTTTTTACGTGTCTTTATAGTCGTGTTGCATATCTTTGCATCTCTTTGTGGTTGTTTTTGCGTCTCTTTGTAGTTTTGTAGTCATTTTGCAACACTACGTTGTCATTTTTCGTTTTGTAGTTTTTTGCGTTTTGTGGTGGCTTTGCGTCTCCTTGATGTCACTTTGTGTCTCTGTACATTTTAAACTCTCTGTGCTCTGTGACTTTCCAATAAGAAATGTCAGCAGTACAGTACAAAATACATGTTGTGTATTGAGTAAAAAGTACAATATTTCTGTAGTGGAGTAGAAGTAGAAACATTTTCCCCAACATGCATTATAAGCAACAGGAATGGGCCCCCTAACCACCAGGGGGGGCCCTGTGCGATGGTGTCTTGGCTTTATTTGCTTTTTAAGGGAAAAGCTCAAATCTATATTGAGCTTTATTTGTTAATAAAAAGATGTATTGATCATGAAGTATGCCTATTCGTTCATTTTCATTCAGGAGTGTTAAAATGACTTGGGGCTTTGAGGCCGTAACCAGGGGGGTGATGGTGGCAGAAAATAGAAATACTCACGTAAAGTACAAGTACAGTAAAATATTTTCTTAGGCAGTGGTGGAAGAAGTATTGGTATCTTTTACTCAAGTAAAAGTAGTAATATCACAGAATAAAGACACAAGTAAAAGTCCTGGAAAATCAAAATCTTCTCAAGTAAAAAAATACATAAGTATTAGCA
Source organism: Coreoperca whiteheadi (assembly GCA_011952105.1). Taxonomy (NCBI): domain Eukaryota; kingdom Metazoa; phylum Chordata; class Actinopteri; order Centrarchiformes; family Sinipercidae; genus Coreoperca; species Coreoperca whiteheadi. Next base: position 1,416,366 of record CM022478.1, on the reverse strand, counting down.
TCAACATGTACTTAAGTACGAAAAGTAAAAGTACTCCTTCTGCGAAATGACCCCACTCAGAGTGTCATATATATAATATTATTTATGCAATTTAATGATGTCATGGTAGAGCTCATTGTTGCTTCTTAATATATTATTATGTAGTTTAATTTATAAGAACACATCTTATTTTGAAACTGATGTTTTACATGATAAATCTTTTCAAAATTGTATGTAAGCACAGTACATGAGTAAATGTACTTTCCATCACAGACATTTGGTGGTCCCTTGCTTATAAAATGTTATTCCTTTTGGCCCCATTAGGCTTCCATAGCTCTGTTAAAAAACGCCCATATCAGACGTGACCAATCAGTCGTTCAGTCTGAGCCCTGTGATGCCGTTTCTCTGCTCTGAAGCCAGCAGCTGATGTGTGAGCTCATAGCTTCACACACTAATCAATGCAGCGAGTGCTCTGCCTATTAATTCACTTATTGATTAACACACACACACACACACCCCCTGTCGCTGTCACCTTGTATTGTCCTCTTGAAGAAAGCCTTGCAGGCCTCGCAGGACGCCACGCCGTAGTGATACCCGGAGGCGAAGTCACCGCACACCAGACAGAGCCTCTTCGGGCCCACAGCACCCATCGGTGTCAGGAAGTCGCCCCTCAGGACGGAGTCCACCTGCAGAGAGGTATGAACGCTCATCATCTGCTCCGAGCCGATGCTCTTCAGACACATCGCTGTCAGCAGGCTGAGCTGGAGAGCGTCCTTCCCTCCTCAGTAACTCTTTATTGAGTAACTTTGAGAAGATAGGAACACCTCACAGAAATGTAGTTTCTGGGGACTATTTTCAGCGGCGGATGAATCCACATGTGGTGCTGTAGTGAGTGTGTGGGGCAGCAGGACGGTGTGTGTGTGTGTGTGTGTGCGTGTGTGTTCGTGTGTGTTCGTGGTGATGGAGGCTCACTGATGCCTAAAGATCTTATTGGACACAAACAATAAAATAAAATGTTCAAACGTCCTTCACCTGAGCTGAAAATGAACCCGTCTGTGACATCGAGAAACGCACTGAAGCCTCTGACCCCACAGCGCGGCCTCCGACGCTTCCTCCGCTGGAACTAGATCCTGTCGGGGAGTCGGGCTCCGGCACGCCACAGAAGAGGCTGTAGGAGGAAGAGGAGGAGGAGGAGGCCGGGCTTGGGAGGAGGAAGGCCGGGTGTGAGGGGCTGAGCGCGGACGTGGTGTCCAGGGGGAAGGAGGGACTGAGGGGGGAGGAGCGGAGGAAGGAGGCCGGAGACCGAGCTTCATCAGCGGGAGAGGAGGAGGAGTCCAAGAGCCTGAGGAGGAAGAGAAGTGTGAGATCAAACAGCTGCAGATCACCAGTCAGCGGCAGTGATGGAGAGCAAAGAGAGATCAATAATCGTAGCAGACAAATAACCAGTGATTTTTAACAAATGACAAAAATAAGAATGAGATCTCTAAAAACCAGTGTGACGGACGAGATGGTGGCGTCCCGCTCAGCCGATTCACAGGTGGTTTAATGCTTGTAACAAGACCGAGGGTCCGTCGCCTCTACTTCGCCAAACTCCAATAAATACCTCGCAAGTGCCATCTCGACCCTGAGTTTGATCGGGAAGAGATCGTCTTCTGACGTCTTACACGACGCCGATCAGCAGGTGGAGGTCCACCGAGTCCACCGAATTAGAGGACAAAATACGCTGTTTGTAACTTTCCTCAGAACGAAACGCGAGGCGTGTTTTTATAATCTGACGTCACCGTCAGCAGGACGACGACATCAGCGTCGGGAAATCCACCTGCTTTATAACGTGACAACGCTGTGGTGACGGCTTGGTTAGGGACAGATCATGGTTTGGGTTAAAAGGACTTCTTCGTGAAGGTCAGGGGGCCTTCGTTGTCATGGATACATTAGCAACCATTAGTGAACGATGGTGGTCGACTGCTGGTTGGAAACAGGAAGTGAACGGCGGTCTCTGGTGATGAAGTCTGACGCGTCGTTGACCCCGTCCGTCCACCCCGACCTCCTCGTCCCTCTGTGGACTCGGTCGCTCTATAACGTCAGCTGACTTCCTACTTTGCCCCCGACGGTCAAGAGCCATAACTGCTACGGCCGCCGGAGACGTCGCCGTTCGGCACTCTGTGAACCGACCGGTGATGCTGCTGTTTACTCGCCAAGACACGCAGCAATGTGCCGACAAAGGTAGCGAAGAAGACTGTGCCGGGTTTAAAACATAACAATAAAAGAAAATCGTTTGTGAGGAAGGAAATGCATGCGACATGTTTGTTCGAGCTCAGAGGGTCCAGCAATTCTTCTTGGTGAGAAACGCTGAAAGTAAACCGAACCTTTTGCTTGTTTCTAAGAAAGCTCCACAGGGAGCCTTAATTCTGCAGATACTGTGGACTCCTGCTCATGTTCATGTGCAAACTACGGTCAAACTAGTGTTAGCACGGCACCTTACCACCTGAGACCCGTTGTATCGGCATTCATAAGAAGCTGCCTTTATTTTGTCTGTGTTGCTGCTTTTTAAAGTTGTTGTTTCCCCGGTGAAGTTTTTTGATTGTTGTCGATTTCAACATTTATTTTTCTTTTCGGCTGTAAAATGTCCCGCCCAGAACACGTCTCGGTCGCACTCATTTAAGAAGAAGCACATTCAAAAAGGATCCATGTCTGAAATATTTGCTTGTGGTATCACGCTCAAACACTCAGCGTCGGTCGGCACAAAAAAGTACTACTTCTCTAAGATGTTGCAAAGATGGGGCGACGTCAGCGATGACGTCGACTACGACAATCGGTCGAGGCGTCACACTGTTTACATTCAGCTCGTGTAACGGCGGCTTCTGCTCCTGGGAACGGAGAGAGTTCCATTCTACCCCAAAAACCTAGACCAGGATTATCAAAACTGTTGCTTACATTTTATTGTTGTATACTGTAAAAACTTCAACCACATTTAAGTATTTTCTGGAAAAAATTTAATAAAAGTTGAAATATTATATTAGAAGCTGTACTTATAATTTTTTGTAAAGTTATCCAAAGGATTCATTAGCTAATCAAAAAAAGAACACTAGATTAATACAAAAAACTCCTAAAAATAATAATTAGAGTAGTCGACTAATGGAAATATCATCGTTAGCTGCAGCTCTACGTCTGTAACATACACTAATCTAAAAGTACATCTAGTATAAAAACTACTCCTGTCGCTGGTGTTGCATCTGAATAAATTAATGATTAACTATTTCTAACTTCATCTAAACGTGTTTGGAAGCGTTTGAAACGACTTGAACGTCACAGAAGATTTAGAAAGACAGAAAAATACAAAACACATAAATAAAGTTTACAAATAACTAGCGAGTCGTCGGTTGTTTCTCACCGCTGTGGACTGACGAAGTGATAGTTGTCTGTCAGACAGAAGTCCTTCAGCTCCATCCTGAACCTGATCCCAGATCAGCTTCAAACAGCCTGAACTAAAAACTTCAGACCTGCAGACGCACCCCCCCCAGACCCCAGAGATCTGACAAATCCAACAAAGAAACAGAATAAACCGCTGCTGCAGCGGTGCGTTCACGCGCGCTGCTTTCAGTCAGTAGGAAAGAGTGAGAGGAGGTTTCCTTGAACTCTGACCTCCTGTTTCCTGCAGAGAGGACGCAAAGACGCACGGACGGATGAGTGTCGGAGCCTCGTACAGACAGACATGTGAGGCTCCGCGGTGTCTGCGCTGTTATTTATGTGCCTCTCCTGTCATTACATTGGATGGGGGGGCTGGAGGATCAGCCAATCAGCGTGCAGCATCACCAGTCTGTACAGCGGATCAGGGCCTCGACTTCTTCTATCATCTCTATTGATTTGGACAGTGACAGATGTAGGCCACGCCGCCCTGCAGCTTTAAAACCCTTCTGTGTGATTATGAACAGAAAGGACCCGAATGAAAACTAAAAGCCAAGTTTAGGTTGGTTAGTTCTGAAGTCTTTTCCTAAAAACGCCAGATGGTTTCTCACGCGGGCCGGGTCCTCCGCGTCGTCCCCGGGAAACCTCTAGCGACTGACCTCGACAGCGAAATTAAATTAGAATAAGATGGTTCAGTATTCCTCTCGCAGGGTCCCATCCTGGCTGTGCAGAGAACGCCTTGAAACACCATTCGGGAAGTGAAATGATAATCATTTATTATCACTATCAAACATCTACTGGGGAGGGCTTTTTAGTTTTCATCGCAGAAAAACAAAAAACACAGAAGAATTATTCAACATCTTACCGTCAGATTAACGTTCTGCTGGCTGATCGATTACTTCGACTCTCGGCTGTTTAGTTTTCTTCGCGCTGGTGAAATGAACTCTGCTGAGGAGGATTTGGGTTTTGTTTCCAGAGAAGAAGAAGAGTGAGCAGCTGACGTCGAACCATCTGAGGAACAAAAACGCTTTTAACCGAATCAGATGGAAATTAGAGTCGAGAACACGGACACTAAACGAACTGCTAACTCCATACTTGCGTCTCATGAGCCTGCGAGCGATCTGGATGTAAACAGTGCTCACAAATCAGTTTTGTGAAATGGCTCCTGGTTCTGCATCATTGAGTTTATTGATAAGAGAACTTTTCTGAGACAGAAGAACAGAGAAATACTTTGGGAAGCAGCAGCTCACTAAACTACAGACATACAGGCAGACAGACAGGCAGACGCAGACAGGCAGATGCAGACAGACAGACAGACAGACGCAGACAGGCAGATGCAGACAGACAGACAGAGACAGGCAGACAGACGCAGACAGGCAGACGCAGACAGGCAGACGCAGACAGACGCAGACAGGCAGACGCAGACAGACAGACAGACGCAGACAGACAGAGACAGGCAGACAGACGCAGACAGACAGACGCAGACAGGCAGACGCAGACAGGCAGATGCAGACAGACGCAGACAGGCAGATGCAGACAGGCAGACAGACAGACAGGCAGATGCAGACAGACAGATGCAGACAGGCAGACAGGCAGATGCAGACAGGCAGATGCAGACAGGCAGACGCAGACAGGCAGACGCAGACAGGCAGACGCAGACAGACAGATGCAGACAGGCAGACGCAGACAGGCAGACGCAGACAGACAGATGCAGACAGGCAGACAGACAGATGCAGACAGGCAGACAGACAGACAGAGACAGGCAGACAGACGCAGATAGACAGACGCAGACAGGCAGACGCAGACAGGCAGACAGACAGACGCAGGCAGACAGACGCAGACAGGCAGACGCAGACAGACAGACGCAGACAGGCAGACAGACAGACGCAGACAGGCAGATGCAGACAGACAGATGCAGACAGGCAGACGCAGACAGGCAGATGCAGACAGGCAGATGCAGACAGACGCAGACAGGCAGATGCAGACAGGCAGACAGGATTGTGTAGCTGTTATGAAACAGCAGATGTAGGTGAGTCTGATCTGAGCTGCCTGAGGGTGAGATTAGGACACTGTGTGTGTGTGTGTGTGTGATTCTCACATCCTGCTGTCAGAAATTGCTGCTTCAGCATCCACGCTCACACACACTCATGGTCAGCAGGTGTGTGTGTTAATCCTCAGCTCTCTGTGTCTCCGTCCTGAATTATTTTCCACCCGTTTTGTTTGGTTCTCTTCACGTCGACTCCGTGCGACCGTAAAGTGACCTTCGACAAGGCAGCGTGCCATTTAAATCGCTGGATGTTTGACTGTGGCTTTTATGGGGACAGTTTTCCCACAATGCAACACTCAATAAAACATCTTTATCCGTTTTCATGCCGAACGATGTCATCAGCTGTCGCACAAAGCCAGCTGCGTTCGATCCCCCGACTTACAAAACGTCATTTAAAGCTCGTTCTAAACTCTCACACGAGCACAGAGCTTCAATGTTGCCGCCGTGATCAATACTGCTCGTAGACGTCTGATAGGCACAGAACAGCAGCCAGGGGTGGGTTCAGATGTGTTCAGTGTCCCACTGAGCACATGGACAGATGTCTTTTGTGAAATACTGGATTGGACCTCGCCAGGCCTTTTTAAATAAGTAAAATACTGTAAAAATCAGCCACGCAGCTGATTCTTTAACCTCTTCCAACGATCCTTTAGACGAGACAGATCTCACCACCCGGTACCAGACGAGGGCCGTTACCCCTTTTTCCTCCTTAGGTTACACGTGTGCAGAAATCTGGAAAAACTGGATGAGATGACTCTGTGAATGGAAGAGGTCACGCCGCAAGGTTACCGACCAACTGACCGACAGCTGGCCGCCATCGAGAGCTAAAGAGGTCAGGGAAACTGGCCGCTCAATAGATATTTGGGCAAACGAGTGTTTTCACCCTCACCCAAAAAGGATGCCTTAAATACGATGTGAACTTTTCCAGGGTTTTTGAACGATGCTAAAGCCTTTCGTGATGTCTCCAGTTTTGAGATATCCGCTGCAGTTTGAGTGATTCTTTAAATAATTTCCTGTTAGTTCAGAAGTGCACTCGGACCAGGAGGGATTATGTACCCCATCAGACCTCGGGAGGAGCTGGAGCACGACCTGCTCAGTAAAATGGCATCTCTCCAGCGTCAAGTGTTTTACACTCTACAGATTTGGTGGTCTTAAGACTGATCGTATTTACTGCACGTCACACTAATAAAGTCTGTGTCGAACTTTACGAGGTCAGTTTTTCTAATCAAGTAAAGTTCGCCTTAGTTCCAAATGAACTTTAAAGTCCTTTAGACCCCGTGTGGCCTCCCTCCCTCGTTCTCTTTGGCTGTGACACGTAACTGACGAGCACGAGCAGTGAGTTCACGTGATGCAGACGTTTACATCGAACTGCTGCAGAGCTGAATGATAGTAAAAAATAAAAGCTACCTTGAGACAAGAAGTTTGTCTCATGTCATTTCAACACGTTGGATCCTCGAGCGCAGCGACATAATTGGAGTATAAATATCCCGAGATGAACGGAGTAAATCTGGACCCACACGGTGAAATCCCTCTGCGAGCCTGACGGCGTTCACGCAGCTGACCCACTCACCTCGATCAGATCTGGGCCGCCGCCGCCGCCGCCGCCGCCCTCTGCAGGAGCTCCACTCAAACACAACTAAACCTAATTCAAGCTTTAGTTTACACTCGTCTCCGCTGCTGCAACGTTAGCAGGTCAGCTGCCTCTGAGCGTTCAACAACAGCCAGACAGATAAATTCTCCCTTCACAGAAGCTTTAAGAGTGACAGTCACTGCCGCATGTGCGTGCTTCCATAAACATGAAATAACTCCTGCATGTAAATACAGTATATATAGTAAATAATTAAAGTAAGTTGTTTGGGTCGGAGATCGGCGACATTGTTGGAGATGGAAGAATGATTTGGTGGGGGAGGAAGGAGAGGGGGAGGATGACTCCACCGTTGTGGACTTGGATGGATGGAGGGTGCGACAATGGAGAAAATACTACGGGGGGGGGGGGGGGGGGGCCGGGGGGATTGGGGGGGGGAAGGTGGGAAGGGGCGGGGGGCGGGGGCA
>CM022478.1:1395609-1407349 GCA_011952105.1 Coreoperca whiteheadi | reverse complement strand
ATAAGAGAGAGGGTACACACACCTCCCATATATATATATATATATATATATATATATATATATATATGCAGTTTTGAGGTACTTGAACTTGAGTATTTCCATTTTCTGCTACTTTACACTTCTACTCCACCACATCTCAAAGGGAAATATTGTACTTTTCACTGCTCTTCAACCTTTTGACAGCTTCCGTTACTTTGCAGATTCAGATCTAATACAAAATATAAATCAACTAATAAATCGTGATGTATTATTATAGGTTAAACTACCCGGCGGTATGTAAAGTACATAAAATAAACTCCACCTTCACCAGCTGCAGCATTAAAGTGATGAACATGTTAGTGCATCGATAATTATAATCCAATAACAATATAATATATATTATTCTGAAACGGGCCGTTCTGCATAATGAGTACTTTTACTTTTGGTACCTATAAGAATATTTTGTACTTTTAAGAGTTTTTATGTACATACACACAGTTGGAGCAGGGCGGGGCTGTATTCTGTTTAGCAGCATGTTTCGGTCCAACTGTTTTTATTTATTGATATAAACAGATGTGATGTTTCTGTCTCAGCAGGTCACAATTTGACAGCTCGCTGGCGACAGTTTGTATATTTATTCTCTCTCCTCAGGACGAGCTCAGGTTATTTAATGCAGAGTGTGTGTGTTGAACGGGAACACCTGCAGTGACGGGTGTCTATAAACGGCGCTGGTCGTTCTGTGAGAGTGAAAGCTGATATTCTGCTGGCTCACAGTTTCAGCCTCAGTACTGGGTGAACCTCTGTAATCCCATTAGTGCTGCCCGAGGGGGAAAGTGTGTGTGGACGGATTGGCCTATAACATAAAGAGGCTTAGAGACCTGGATCTACACCAACGCTGCAGGCATTAAGGTTATGCAGCCAGGTGGAGGATTAGAGCCGACCAGCACGCGAGAATCACCTGAGGTGACTCGACACTCGGCGAGCTGGTTAGCAACATGCTAGTGGAGATTCCCATCAGCGGAGAGAGTAAACAAACTGATGTTGGGAGAGCAAGAACAGTAAATTAAACTGATTATTGATGGGAAGACTCTGGAATACAACCTAACTGGTCAGATTAGAACGGAAATCAAAGGGCTCAATACTTTCATTTATACAACGGATCAAATGAAAGGTGGTTCGGTCTACGCTGTTTTAAGTTCAGGCTCCGTCCGACAGCGAGCGGACTGTGTCTGTGTGTGCTGGCTTTAATAAGGTGTCTTCGTTTCAGTACATACAACCAGTGCCGCCGCTCCCATAACGCGCATCACGCGCTGCGCGTAGGGCACCAGGTGCTGAGGGGGCACCGAAATAGCCTGGTGAAAAATCAATCATAATATAATAATAATAATAATAATAATAATAATGCAACTATAGAAATATTATTAGGCACTTTTTAGGTACGTATATAACAATAAACAAGCAGAACAAGGGTATTTAATTGCTCTATAAAGTAACGCTGGTGGTAACGATGGCCCCCCCCGTTGTTGCGTTGGATTGCGCGGCCGCGGCGCCTGACGAAGTCTGACAGGCTGCCAACTCTTTTGGAAATGGCGCCGAAAAGACAGCAGGAGTCGGGATCCGAGAAAAGAAAGAAAAAGAAACTGCGAGATGACAGCCGTGCATCACGTTCAGGTGCTGCTAATGTAATGCCTATGCTATGCATCAGGAATGGAAACTAGCAGCCGCCACCAGCCAAACGCGGGGGATTTTGAGTTGTGGCGGGTAAACTCGCTTCACCTGCCGGCCACCGTGGCGGGTAAATAAAAGTAGCTACTGTTTCACCTCTTTGTAAACTTTGTTCAATGCATGCGGGTGCTGCCGACTGTGCGAAATATGACCAGTTATGTTCTCCGTCATCACCCGGGTGTAGTAGTCTAATAAAAAGTTAAACTGGCTGCAAAAACATTTATTTTTTCTCATGGGGGGGCATCATAAAGGAATTATGCATAGGGCACCAACATGGCTAGCAGCGGCACTGCATACAACATCCTGAAGGATGTTTTTTTCTGCCCCACGGGAAACGGGAGCAGATTTTGGTGAGGATTCCCGGGAAGCACTGGGATCTGAATGACCTGCGTTCAAGCAGAGAGGCGCGTTAACGATGCGTCAGGCATTTATCACACCTGCTGAGGGAGGAGAGCAACGTCAAGCTGTGCTCCCGCTAATAAAACAGCTGATCACGTCACGTCAGCTTCTGGAGCCACGTATCAGATCAATGATTTAAGCTGATCAACCTAATATGTTGGAACCAGGACCTTCAGTAGATGTGTCAGCTGCAAGTTTAATCAACATGTCAGATCTTCCTTTACTTTGCACGCTGAGGCGTCTTTGGCACAAACATTTAAGGTCTCATCTCATTTTCAGGCTGTAGTCGGAGTGTAAACGTCAGATCGGAGATGCACCAAAACGTCTCGTTTCTATATTACGCCGAAGGTGAAAAGTCAGAAGTTGCACGGACGTCAGAAATGTTGGAGAGAGTTTGGATCATTTGATGTCGAGCAAGCTCTGTGGCCAACACAAGTTTATGACACCTTTGTGACGTGCGAAGCGTGCATGTGACCTCCTGAAGTAAAACGCTAACGTTGGGCTGTAAACGTGCGACGCCGCGGTCACATGACTTCAGCCCCGCTGAGCTTCCAGCCCGTCATGTGACTCCCTCTCCTGCAGACGCCTTGTCCTCTCAGCGTGACCTGGAACAGTCTGCAGGAGAGCGGGTACAAAGCGTGGATGTGTAACACGCCACACAGACGGGACGCAGCGAGGCGGCGAAGGCCGACGAGCGAGCGGTTGAGTTTCTGTGTGCGGCGTGACGCCGCTTAACGTCCCCGACGGCCTCCGGAGCCTCGGTTAGCCGCGTAAAAGCTCCCAAATGCACCCGTGAGGTGTTTACTGACGGATTTCATGTCGTAGAACAGAACGTGAACACCTCTTCGGCTCGTGTTCAACACAGAACACTTGATCGGGGAATCTCTGATTATATTAAACGAGGAGTCGACAGCTCAAAATATGTAAAACAAACATGAAAAGTAAAAACCTGCCTTGATCGTTACCTTTCCTCCGACTGACCTGCGGCGCCTCACTTCCTCCCCTATCAGACTTTACCGGCTGGGGTTGGGATTTGAACCAGCAACCTGTCACATCCTCTCGGTCCTACAGACCTGACAGCGAGCAAAGGCAACGCAGACAGCTTTCCAGAAAAGAGTGTGCAAATATATTTTCATTTCCTGTCATACAAACCAAACAATGATAAACAGGAAAAAAAAAAGAATCATTAACCATAAAGAGGCACAATTTTAAAAATACCAGAGACTGAAATGTAAAGAATTTACAAAACGTGCTGTGTGACCACAGAAGGCGGGTCTCTGGCAGATACAGTGCATGTTATACATCAGACTTTGGGTGGGGGGCAGGACTCGGCGTGTTAATAACTACATCAGAAAGTTAATAAAAAACACAGTGACCACGCTGTCTCACAGGCCGGGACAGCTTCACTCATTTGGTAACGATAAGGATTATTGTGGGAGAACGTGAATTATTATATACTGTACACACACACACACACACACACACACACAATGTGAGGAAGCTGCACTCGAGCCAGAATTCATGTTTTTAGAAAAACGAAGGCTGAATCAACACGCTTATAAAAGTCAACAGAAGGTAACCAACCAAATGTGTTAATCAAAAGTGGCCTCACTCAACAAACCCCACGTGCAGATCCAAACGCACACTCCCTGTCTGTGGCTCGGGCGGGAAGGAAAGGGGCATTTGTTGGGGACTATTTTCGGCGGCGGATTAATTCACATTTGGTGCTCGCGTGAGCGTTTTGGGGCAGCAGGCCCGGGGGAACAGCGTTGCCAGATTTATACGATAATTCCGCCGTCTATACGATCAGCAATCCCAAAAGTGCCATTATGTACGATAAATCTGACCATTTTGTGATGCCTACAATTAGTTTGTTTTTAGTCTTCGCCGCCTCATTTAAATTCATTTCCCGACATTTTTACGCTGTTTACGCATCTCTTCTTCTTCCTCTTCTTCGTGGGGGCTACTTCGAGCTGACGACAGTTTGTGCAAGGGACGATAACCTCTTTGGCTGAATTTGATTTTGTACTATGAGGCTGTTCCGAGGCTGTCGGACCGATGAGCTTATAGGCACGCCCCCGTCACCGCCGCCGCGTCTGCCTGCTTTAAAAAACAAACAAACTGGCTGCGGGTCGATTTGTAGGCGAGTCAAAAAGCCGTTTAAATGGGTGTGTTTATTCGTCCTCCTGGTTTTGATTCGCGAACGATCGTTTTCCTCAAAACACGACAATTTCAGGCCTCTGGTTACGATCGTTTAACAGTTCCTATCTGGCAACGCTGACGGTGTGTGTGGAGTCAGAATAAACTGCAGTGTGTGCGTCCGTGGCGATGAGGGAACCCTGATGTGTTCCCTGCTGGTCGGAGTCTGAACGGGAGATTTGTTGAGTAAGAAAAATGTCGCCGGACTGATCCCAATCAGTTTGGTTCAGTGAAGATAAATCGTAGTGTTGTGAATCAATTACTCACGCAGACAGTGTCGATTATAGAACTCTTACGTCATCTCTAAGTCCGTCAGGGCATATAGTACTGCAAACCTTCCCCGGACTCGCGCCAAAACCGACAACCAGGAAGTTTGGCTGCTCGCATTAGCCACACGTTTTAGTGATAGAGTCAAAATAGCTCAATCAAATGAATCACCCGGGCACATTTGGACCCATCGCTTCAGTGTTTCAGAAATCCGAGTTAATGTGAGCCAATTATATTTCAGCTGAACGATGCTCCTTAAGCTCTGTAATTCCCCACGCCCACGCTAACTCTTCCCAACGTGAGGCACCAGCTTAGGACCCGTGGGCCTTTCCGTAGCGTGCGCTGGGACAGCTGCGACGCTGGTGCGTGACCGACCGGACAGCGGAGAGCTGCGTTGGCGGAGAGCACTGCTGTAGAATGTGGAATGGGATTGTGATCAAAGCAGCCGACATCACTCCGAGGTGTTTTACTTCGGTCTACTACAAAGCCAGACAGTATCTTCTCCTTTGTTCACGTCGACGGGTGACGTCCTTCAAATCTTTGCTTTATTGAACAGACTGGAGTCGTGTAGATGGTGAACCTGGTGTGTTTTATATATATATATATATATATAAAAAACACATATATATATATATATATATATATATAGGTAGATATCTATATAGGTTTTATAGATATTATGATTATAAATGTCATCTCTTCCAAAAACCCTCCTAAATACTGTTTCCCCGCCTGAGCTCCTTCAGTTACACGGAGATCTAAGGTGAGGTTTTGTAAAGGTGAAGTTTTACACCTGATCTGAGCTCAGCGTTTCTCTGCAGGCGAAGCCCGGTTAGTTTCCCATTGAACAAACGCACACGGCGGTTTCGTCTTCTACTGCACAACGTCGCCAAACACTTTTCTCCCGCTGAAAACAACCTGCCGGACTTTCCGGTACAATCAACATCCAGGTGGAGTCGCGGCTGTGAGTCTAGCACATCAAAAGCACACAGATGAACTTTGGTTGGCTGGGCCTGGCTCCCGGCGGAGGGACGAGGCTGACCAGAGGCGGCCCGGAGTCTGCTTCTGGTCAGCCTGGTCTCCACCACTGTAAACAGGACTGGACTGGTTTAGACTGGGCCGGGGCGCCGCGTGGATTTCGTCTCTGCACGTTGCTGAACTCGATCTACACATTTTGACGGACCTTTTCTGTGACCACAGCATGGAGAACTAAAGCAAAGTTGTTGTGCTGTCATGGTGAACGCAATAGACCGGGACCAGAATGACGATCTGACCCTGTAATGAAGTGACTGCACAAAGAATTTACTAACTCCGAAAAGTGGAACCCTGTGTGGAGGAGGATATTCTGCTCCTGTCTAAAGGCCAAAGGCTTGTTAGTCCACGCTAGTATAGCGGAGCTGCTTCAAGCACAACTGAAGATAGGTTATATATTGGTGTTTGATGCATGCATTTTTATTGTTTTATCTGCCCAGGGACTGCAGATGGAAATTAGCTGTAGCTAAATCTGGTGCAAAGCATCTTCTCTTTTGTTAGATTAATGTATTTGCACACGGTGTGTGTATATATATATATATTTATTATCCCAGTGAGCGGGAGGAGGAGTTCTTTTTGAAAATGTCAATACTTGCAGAGATTTATAGAAATAAAGTTTTGCATGTTGACATTTATCTGCTTCCCACCTTGTTGGTAACTATTAATAACTATTGTGAGAAATCATTAACATGATCAGGGTCTTCACATAGATGAATATCATTAATTATTTATAATAACATATAATTAAATTGAGCAAATCTGTCATTTCAGGAGTGTGTATCACACTGGTGGCCCTTCACATTAAATCCGTACCCGAGAAGCGGCTCTCAGTGTCAGAACGGCTGGTGACGGCTGAGCCCGTGGGAATCAGTGGTAACGTCAGCAAGCAGGGCTTGATGAATGTTCTAAAAGAGCTGGATGTCTTACACCACTAACTGTATAAGCAACGCTATGCGAATAAAACGGCAAATACGCCCAAAAGCTGCGTTATCCTCTTTTGAATAACAGACAAACTTGCAGTTATTGTGCACATTATGTTTCCTCGCGGGAACAAATGAGCTGCTAAATGACGCGTACGGTCACTTCATTAAACTACCAGCTGATCCTGGTCCCAAGCCTTACTGTTCGGCACGACAAAAGCTATTTTCCTTTTTCCAGAGAGAGTCCGGTAATCCCGTCCTCTGGACCCCAAAACGACACCCCCGCGCCCCACACTTCAACACGATGTCACGTTCACCCCCCGACATATTAACACAGAAATCAGCCGTCATACAGCGGATGGAGTTCCAGCAGGGCGTGAGGTTGCTCTTTAGAGCAGGGTTTCTGCGGGTCCTTAACGTCTAAAATCCAATAATCTGAACTTCAGGACTCTGACAGGTCTTAAGAATTGTTTGGGTTATGAAGTTACTTTTACGAAAGCCGCATTAACTTCGGTCTCGCTTTTAAAAGTGTTTTTGGGAAACGTTAGTGTCGCTCACGCTGCAACAGCTACAAAACCAATAACCAATAACCACTGAAGCGAGCTGGGCAGCCCGGGCAGCGTTCATCGGCGCACGCGAAGCAACGAGTCAAAATTGTTTCGGGCTTTTAAAAAGCTGTCGGTCAAAATGTGCCTGTCGGGCTTACAGGTTTAATTCTGGGACTCCGATTTCCCGTCACACTTTTTTTTGCCAGAATGGATGTGAAATAGGTTTTAAAAAGTCGTAGCAACCCGCGGAAACCCTGTAGCGGGACCTCTAGCCCGCTGATGTGCAGAGTATTTTAGTCCAGTCCATCTTGGCCTGGTCAAGTCTACTTTGTCAGATCCGGTCCTATAGTAGCGCCCAAGCCAGTTTAGTCTAATCCAGTCGAGCCTAGCCTGCCGTTGTGTAGTCCAGTCCCAGCTGTCTATGGAGTCCAGCCCGGTCCGGTCCGGTCCGGCCTATGCAGCCACACAGTGGTTCGGGCGGCGGGACATGACGTATCCTCTCCTGCAGACGCAGCGGAACGAGCCGTCGGTGTTCACACAGCGAGCGTTGACACACGGGAACACCACGCCGGCGCCGTCCTCACACTCGTTCACATCTGCAAACACACACACGCAGAGTTTTAACAGCGTTGTGTGCGATCGGGGGATTTGACGTAAACCTGCGAGGGGTTTTTGCGTCTGTCTGGGCGCGGTTGACCCGTGAGGGAGGGGCCACGCCGGTTTAATGTTCCGGAAGCAACAAAAACCACTTCACACATCACAAATCTTTCTCCACAGCACGCCGCTTCGCACGTTCAGGCGCCGGATACACACGAGCCAGAGCGGCTGCCCCTGCGTACCTATACACGTCATGGAGGTCATGTCCAGTTCGTATCCTTGGTAACAGTCACAGGTGTAGCCCTCGGCGACGCGAATACACCGGCCGTTCTCACAGCCGTGCAGTATCCCACAATCCTCTGCTGCGCTCAGGCCGGCGTAGGACTCATAACGCCCTGAAAGACAAGAGAAGAAGAGATGTCGACGGGAGAGAGGACGGTTAAACATCAGGTTTGTTGTAACCGGACAGTAACTGGTAAACTAGTTAACTCTGAAGGGAACCGTGCCAAAGACGTCTCGCCACACAAACCCCGTGCTGTACAGCGACCAATAAATCTGTCTCTGTGTTGGACTGTGAAATCGCAGAACGAGTCAACGCAAAAAGTGCTTATAGAAGCCGACACGACTAATCAAAGAACGTCGTCTCTATTTTCTTTTTGGGAAACGTCCTGTAAAATAAAGTCACTCACTCTCATACACCCTCCTCGGTGCTCCTCCTCCGCTCCTCTCGGTGAAGGGAGGGAAGGGCGGGGCCGGCCTCCACGCCTCCTCCTCCTCCTCCTCCTCCTCCGGCTCCTGGTAGGGAGCGCCGGGCAGCGGCGCCAGGCTGAGAGGAGCGCCCTCAGGCCGGGACGGAGGAGGAGGCCGCGCCCCGAACGCCCTCTCGCCCCGGGGGTCCGGGGGGTGGCGGAAGGACGGAGGCCTGGGTGGGGCGCCGTCGGGGGGGGCGAAGTCTCCTTCAGAGTAGTAACCAGTGCTGAGAGACAGACGGACAGAGGGCTGTTAACGTCCCGCCGAGCTTCTACACGCGGCCCCTGCACTGCCCGAACACTGGCGCTGAAGCCGTCAGCTGATGCGTCGATGAATCGATCGGCAGTAAATTACTTTAGTCACTGATTCATCATTTTAGGTCATTTTCTAAAGCCCGGACTTCACAGCGGTTCCCGCTTCTCAAATGTAAATATTTGGCGGTTCATTAGTCTCCAATAAAAGTAAAAATTTAAGTAAAATGTGATGTGTTCATGTTTTGGACTTGTGACTGTGATTTTTTTACTACTGATGACATTTTATAGACAAAACGATTCGTTTAGATTCACGGATATAAAATATTAGTCGCAGCCAAACACATAAAAAGAGGTGACGTTTAGAAATAAAAATGTGATTAAACATTGACTTTGTGATTTGTAAAATGATCGGCAGGGATGTAAAACTTTAACTCTTTACCCAAACTCCGGCCTCAGATAGGCTCCGTCCGGCAGGCCGAAGGAGGACGGCGTCCTCCCCCTGAAGCCGGACCTGCTGCCCCCTGCTGGAGAGTAATCGTCATAGTCGGGAACGCTGAAGTCTCTGCTGGGAACCACAGCTGGAGGGAACGAGTCCGGACTGTAGGGAGCAAAGTATGGAGGAGCTGAGGGGGAGAAGGGAGGAGGGAGGAGGGGAAACAAGGAGAGGAGACGAGGAGAGGAAGCAGGAGGGGAGAGGAAAGGAAACGAGAGAGGAGAGGAGGAAACGAGAGGGGAGAGGAGACAAGGAGAGGAAGAAACAAGAGGGAAGAGGAAAGGAAACAAGAGAGGCGAGGAGACAAGGAGAGGAGGAGACAAGAGGAGAGAGGAAAGGAAACGAGAGAGGAGGAAACAAGAGGGGAGAGGAGACAAGGAGAGAAGGAAACAAGAGGGGAGAGGAAAGGGAACGGGAGAGGAGAGGAGACAAGGAGAGGAGGAAACAAGAGGGGAGAGGAAAAGAAACGAGAGAGGCGAGGAGACAAGGAGAGGAGGAAACGAGAGAGGCGAGGAGACAAGGAGAGGAGGAAACGAGAGAGGAGAGGAGACAAGGAGAGGAGGAGACAAGGAGAGGGGGAAACAAGACGGGAGAGGAAAGGAAACGGGAGAGGAGAGGAGACAAGGAGAGGAGTAAACAAGAGGGGAGAGGAAAGGGAACGGGAGAGGAGACAAGGAGAGGAGGAAAGAGGAGGGGAGGAGTTAAAGATGTGAAAAAAAATGGGGACAAAAATAAAAAATAAATAAACAAACTTCTATACTTCGGGGAGATTTTAAAGTTCTGCTTTTTGCCTTTCCCCCTTTTCTGTCCTGCTGGCAAAGTGAAAGAGCACACAGGGAGCTCCCCTCTCCCGCAGGGACCGCGGCTCCCGAACCGACAGGAAGCAGCTCGCCGGTCGGCCGGCCTCTGCGTCCGTAACGTATCTACGTCAGCAGGTAACACGCGTCGTGGTGCACAATTCCACAAGTTACGCCTGAACATATAAATATGACAAGGTCGGACCCTCCAGGCATCACGGGGTTAAAACGCTGCCTGTGTTTCCGTGGCCGAACCGAAGTTACCGGCTGAAGCTGGAGGGACTTTGCTTTGGATCGCACTGCCTTGCTCGTCGGGACCCGCCCTACTCGGCTTCCGATTGGCTAGTAGCCCTTACCTACTACGTATGCGCAACCCCCCAACAAAGATGGAGCAGAGGCGAGACGCCTCGCTCGGCAGCTGAAACGGAGCGGCTATAACGGGCGGCGTGAAGCTGAAACGATGACCCTGAAGATGAGCACGACATGACCACTTTCAAAATAAAAAATAGAGAAATAAAGGACACAAATAATCATCAATATAACAACTAACAATAAAACTGGAGAAAGTTTCAGTAAAATGACTCACTGACTCCGGGTCGTCTTCGCCCAGATCCTGGTCTCTGTCCCGTCTCTGGTCCGGTGGAGTCCGGAAAACCCTCCGGGAGCAGAGGAGGAAGAAAGGAACTGCACAGACTGGCGTAGTCCTCTACAGACAGACAGACGGACGGACGGAGAGGGAAACCATTCATGGGAATCTACAAACTCACACAGAGACCACCTCCTCTCCACGGACGTAAAACGAATCGCCCAGAAAAATCCGGTGACAAAAGTCGAGGAGCACATTTGAAATCAGGCCTTTTCTCTCGCTCTCACATCTTCTCGCCGATGATTGCGGTTCGGCGTATTGCGGGTTCGAAGCCTCTGAAGCCACCTCACCGCTTCAGCTGCAGCTGCGCCCCGATCACGTCGTCGCCGCTGCCTCCCGGGAACGGCTGGAAGCGATTGTCAGGTTTTACTGATCGCCACTGAAGCACGTCGTGGTTCAGCTCCCAGCTAAAACAGCTTTTCGCACACTGTTGTATTACCGACATGTCTTTTATCGGGTCCATTATTATTGTTTTTATTGTTATTTTCATTTTTTCTGATTTCATTTGCCTCATTGCGGTCAAGAGGCTAAACTTTTATAACTTTATTTTGAAGAGTGCTGTGTAAATAAAGTTTATTACCATCTCCAGCACCTCCACAGGTACAGGAAGTCTCCCAATTATTGACCAAGACGCAAACAGTAAGGCAGCTTTCACGCCTGCCTCCTGTAGTCCTGCTGAGTCGCGCTAGAGTTCGATTCCCCCTTTGGTTCGTCTGCATGTTGGTTCCTTTCGGCTGGTTCGGACCAAAGCGATCAGCGTGGCGTGAAGAGGAACCAAGAAAGCTGAGAAATGCTACAGTGTGTAACTGTTTGCCCTCGTTCCGACCGGACGAACCGAACTACAGGTGTGAGAGTTTAACTCCAGGTGCTGAAAGACCAGACGTGCGTCACTCTGTCCTGACTGAATCTGTTAGGACTGACGTCCGACTTTGAGTCGCATCATCGTCCTATTACAGCCGTTCCTCGGGTGATCACACATCTGTTAGTGCAGCTTTAATCACCTCGCTACGTGTTCTGATTGGTGGACGACACCTGTAGGTGAGACCACGGGGGGGGGGGGGGGGTTTCCCGGGGCGGGGGGGGGGCCGGGGGGCCCCCCCCACCCCCCGCCCCCGGCCCCTTTACCCCATCCAG
>CM022478.1:1368589-1382615 GCA_011952105.1 Coreoperca whiteheadi | reverse complement strand
ACTAAAACTGTCAGATAAATGTGGTGCGGAGTAAAACTACAATATTTCCCTCTAAAATATAGTGAGGTCGAAGTATCAGCTAACGACATTTGTACTGCCAGGCACCATTTATATGTTCAGTTATGCATTCTCATTTTTCTGCTCGCTCGTTGACTATTTTTATTTTATTTTCCTAATTCTTGAAATCGCAGTTGTATCTTGTAGTTTGTTGGTTATTGCGAGAGTAAATGCTCTAATGCTTATTGTCCTCCTAAACACACGGATGTAACCATCACGGACTCCTGCGGGTTCCTGCCTCTGATCTCTGCTCTGCTTCGGCTTTAAAGCTCACGGGGGGGGGGGGGGGGTCACCAAATCGGCCTTTAAAAACCGGGTTTGTAGACATTATTTACCTGTTTTACGATTTTATTTCCCCGTTAAATATTTTATCCAGTTTTTAAACTAACTTCTAACTATTTTCATCTTCTTCTTCTTCTTCTTATTAAAGCTTTTAATCCTTTTGTCACCATTTATATCTTTGTCCTCTGTTTTAATCTATTTTATCTCTCTCTACACTGCTGTCATATCATCATGTTGTCAGTCATGTGTGAAGCACTTTGAACTGCACCAACCTGTGTGAGAGGCGCTATGCAACTAAAGTCCGATGGACCGATGTGTCTTTACCTGTGCAGGTGTTGCCGCTGAGCCTGTAGCCAAGGCGACAGACACACCTGTAGCTGCCCGGCGTGTTGTCGCAGCGCCCGTTGCCGCAGGGGCTCCGCTGGCACTCGTCGACGTCTGAGGATGCAACAGAGTGAGCTTCTTTTAGCCGTTTGCGGGTTGCTCCCCGCGCGACGCGGCGCAAGCAACGCGAACGCGTGAAAAGAAAACCAGAAACAGGTGGCGGACGTCACCTTGGCAGCTGGTCAGCTGGCTGCCGCTCCTGTATCCAGGCGGACACACACACCTGTAGCTCCCCATGGTGTTCACACACTCTCCCAGCGAACACACACCAGGAGACTGCACACACTCGTCCACATCTACACACACACACACACACACTCAAAATCATTTAAAACACATGAATCCGTTTTTTACTATCGTTATTATAACGTGTTGTGAATAACACTCATTCGGCTCAGAAAAATGTTTCCGATGTTTGGAGAACTTTCCTGGAAACCTGAACCAACACGGGGATTCATCTATGTTTCAGCGAGTTCTTCAAAATTACTAATATTTTTCAGTTAAGTATTTGACAAAAATGCGTAAAATGTCAGGAAACATATCAGCTGAATATCCAAACACTGTTAGTAAAAGACTGGAAAAATATTAGCAAAATATCCCAAAAGAATTTGCAAAATGTCTCCAACAAAAATTAAGAAAATATCCCAAAAATATTAGAGAATTATCAGAAACTACTAGTTACACATCCCTAAAAAGATTCTGGAAAATACCAGAAAAAAAGTAGTGAAGTTTTTGAAAGAAATCAGGAAAAAATCTGAAAAGAAATTACTAAAATCTATTTTCTATCCATTTAATAATAAAATAATTTTATTTCAGCGTGTGTGTGTGTGTGTGTGTGTGCGTGTGCGTGTGCTCACCTTGGCAGTACGTGCGCTGAGAGCTGGGCTGGTATCCTTGATCACACACGCAGGTGTGTTTTCCACCTGGCTGATCCACACAGCGGCCACGCCCGCACACACCTGGTCTGCTCTCACACACACCTCGCACCGCTGCACACACACACACACACACACACACACACACAGACGCAGACGCAGACGCACACACACACACAGACGCACACGCACACGCACACACACACACACACACTTTATATTCTCTTCTTTGCTTAGTTTGTTCCTGTTGGGGAATGTTTCTGACTGTTATTGATCGCGAGCCACAGCGTTGGATGTTGGTTATCAGTTTCTGACGCTGGGATCGTCTCCAGTGTTGCTGTGATTTCACTCCCTGTTGCTTTAGTATAAATACATGAAGTCGGTTCAGAGTATGAATTTGACGCTTGATGACAAAGCGATGTATTTCCAAGAAACTCGCTGCAGGAATTCAACACGTTGAGGTGAAATCTTCCTTTAAGATAGAAAACGCTGGCATTTTGGGGGCAAAAAGTCTTCCCGCTGAAATAGAAAAGAAGTTGGACTCTTTGCTCGGAGTCAGATTTCAGCTGGCAGAAACCTCAGGTGGAAACTGTTTACACGTGTGGACAACAGGTGTGTGTGTGTGTTTGGTACGTGTCCACTAACTGAACACAGATGCTGCTCAGAGTCTCTGAAGCCGATGTACAGATCTACAGACACTGAAACGTGAGCACATGCACTCTCTAGGCCGCGCTCCGCGTCTTCTGGTACTCACTCTGGACTCGGGAGGGTCGGGTCGTCGGGCTGACAGCTGGTCCGCTCTGCAGAGGAGGACCGAGCTCTCCGCTGGGCCTCGACCCACGCTCAGGGCTCTGCGGCTGGGCCGGCGCGGGGAGCGCGCCCCCTCTGGCTGCTGGCTGATCCGGCCGGGACGCAGAGGAGGACTGACGGCCTGCTGAGGACAGAGGACGAATCTGAACGCTCAGCCGACTGCTTTCAGGAAGCTTCGTGATAGTCTGAAGGTCACTTCCTGTGTCCTTCCTACTAAATACTCTGTATAGAGCGCTGCAGGAACGAGTCCTAACACCCTCGCCTCGCAGACAGCGGGTTGTTTGAACGGGTTTGTGGTTCGACGCCTGAAATAAAGTGTGTTTAACACTTTAACGATGAAGAGATTTTCACGTTTTGTTCTACGACGTAAAATACGTCAGGAAAAAAGTCCCTCATGCGTTATGAAGCTTTTGCGTATCTTAAAAAAGTCGGTTGCTAGCAAGCGGCTAAATGAGACGACAGAGGCTGTCGGGGACGTTAAACGTCGTCACGCCAAACACGGAAACTCATCCGCCCACTACTTCACAGCCTCGCTGTTGTCCAGTCTGTGTGACGTGTTACACATCCGCGGTTTGTTCTAGGTCACGCTGAGAGGGAAGGCTTCTGTAGAAGATCACAGTAATAATCTGACCAACAGTCTCTCCTTCTGTTTTAAATCTTCATTCCATCTGCGCAGATTAAGAAATTTACATCCAGCATGAGAGCTAACTGTCCATGTCAGATACAAAACAGGCAGCAGAGTTAATTCTCTAATAAGTCACGTGAAAATGAATCGGTGGCGTCACTGTGAGAAGGAGGTCAGACGTTACTGCGATTTTCCCTTTGCTGGAAAGAGTTCTTTTCCAAAGGCAGCTGTAATTTTGTGCTTCCTCCCTCATTAGCTGCTTTTATGGTGCAAGTAGGCGAGCTAGCAAGGCTACCGAAAACTACAGGGTCACGTGATTCTGCAGGTCGTAGCGGCCCGTCGAGGGGCTCCTTTGTGGACCGCAGGCAGCAGAAATGCTTTGCACCAGACAGCTTCAGTCAGGAGTTTGTCAAACCCTAACAGAAGGGATAGAACCCCCGCTGACTCGCTCTGATTAAACCAAGCAGTATTTGGCTCTCGGAGCCTCCGTTACCTTGACTCCCGGTGGACGGCGGCTGGGGCCTCGGTTGTGTTGTGAATGACGGAGCAGGGTCAGGCTGATTCTCCTGGATCCCGGGCCCGCCCTGGGCGGCCGTGCGAGGCGGGGGCTGGGGTCGAGTTGGACTGGGTCTGGCGTGGGCACTGCTGGTACCAGCCGATGCAGCGCTGGATCCGACACCTGAAGCAGAACTCGGTGGAGTACTCGCCCCGCCTGCTGTCGCTCCAGAGGAAGAGGGTTTCTGCTGAGACCCGGAGGCTCCGCTGCTACTGGACCCAGAACCAGGACCTGACGGAGGGGGGGAAGGGGGGATGGAGGTGTGCACAAATAGACGGACGGATGTTTGGTGACCTGCAGGTGTCCTGGGTGATCGGTTTGCAACTGGATCTGGTCCAGCTCTCAGCCAAAAAAGACTAAAAGGAATAACTCATTCTTCCTCTTACAAACTAAATGTATGAGATAGTAAAACACTTTTTCAATTCGCTGCAATACTACAATACCCATGAGCCTCAGCTGCTGTTGCCATGGAGAATCAGTGGGACAGAGCATTAGCAAATTCAAAATGCTTCGTCACTGCAGTTGGGAGCTAAAACCGGCCCTGAATCCTTGAGTGAATTATTCTAAGCTGCAGGATGTTTTCGGTTTTCTCCAAAGCTTCATTAGCGGAATCTGAAGCTCTGTGATCGGATGCTTCTCGCTGAAATGCCCCGTGGGAGTCGGCTTTTTAATCAAAGAACCAGATATTTGCTAACGGTTCATCCTTTGATCTGATGATTGAACCGGAGGAGCTTCACGTCCATCCATCAATGGAGAAAATGGAATGGGACCATGGGACCGAGCCATAACACGACCTCAAACTAAACCAAAACGGCGGCATCTTGTTGCTACTAGACGAAAGCACATACAGGTTGTTAAGACTCGGCCATCAGCAGGCAGTAGATTAAAATAAATTGGGTACCCTGGTTATCCTGGTTGCCGTGGGTTACCAGCAGAGCTCCCCGGCTCCCCAGCTGCTCGGTGACTCTCTGGTTGAACTGCAGGGCCGAAGCCGAGTAGTGGTAACCAGGTCCGGCTGGGCAGATCTCCTTAAAGGCCACTGGAGAAGGAGAAAGAGGGGCGTTAATGTTCTGAACGGGCATCATCTGAAACAAAGAGGCAGAATCAGAGGCTCCATGTACAGACGAGACTCAAAGAAACTCGTTCACGTCTTCGTCTCCGGCCGGGTGGGCTACGGCAACACCGTCAAACAGGGTCAAGAAAGGCCTTTAAAAAGAACTGCGGCACTAAAGCCTCCTCGAAAATTAGCGCGATGTCACTACGCACTCGCTTGCACGGGTGTGACGTCACTATGTAATGGTAAAAAGTCTACAGTCACGCTTGCGTCTCTATGAGGTCGTACTTAGGCACGACGAACATGAACATGAACGTCCAAACTAAGTTTCAAGGCAATCCATCTAATAGCTGATGACATATCGTAGTCTGATAGAACACCAGTGCCATCTCTGGAGCCGCGCTGCTAGCACGGTAAAAAGGAACTCACTTTGTGGTTAGGCTCTTTCTTTGGAAATCACTGGCAACACTGGAGATGGCACGCTTAATAAGTATTTTACATAACCCTGTCCTGCAGTTTTAACTGGTCCACAGAGAACCTTTTGTTCGGTTAGCGGGAGCATGCTATTGTGGCGAGCTAGTGGGATTATGTTATCAGCTGGCTAGCATGTAACGGGTCAGCTTGCCAGCCAGCTAGCAGATAATTCCCTGATAGCCAACCTGAACCAAAGTAGGGACATCTCTGGCAGTCGGGCCCCCAGGCTTTGCCGACTCGGCTGCAGCAGCAGATCTGCTTGGTGATGTTCCTGAGGATGGGCAGGGAGCAGGAGGACGGACCCTGACCCGAATCCAGAACCCGGTGACACTGACCCTTCTCCTGTGATATCACACTCTGGGCTGATGGGGGGGGACACACAGGAGGACAGGGACGAGTTACAAACACATCCTGGAGCTCGTCTGGGAGTCCAAACGCACCTGAAGGCCGAGGCACCGGCGGAGCGCTGCATGCAGATAGTGACATGCCGTTCCCGGGTCCGTTCGGGCTCAAGTCAACATTCAAACAGGTTTACAGCCTCGACGGAGACGCAACACAAAGCAAGCAAGCGCCGACATCGCAGCCCCCTGTGGTTTGATTGGACATGTATTTATTTAGACAAGTGCCGGTATGAATCTGGGCTCCCCATCAAGAGAAAGGATCCGATCTGACTTCAGACATTCAGAGGAAGGTCGTATCTCACAAACCTCACTGATATTTGTTTGCATTTTAATATGTTTGCGTCCATTATCAAGTATCGCAAGTCTCTGAAGATCTTCTTTGGCAAAAGCAACATTAAACAATTAAACTCCTTCCGTCATTACAGTGAGACTGCGTGACTATTAGCAACCATGGGCCACTGCTGCCGGTTATTCCACACCAAGAACGGTTGTATCAGCAGAACTCTCGAGTGTATTGAATTGAGGAAATCAGCGTGGATATCCATTTTGATTTGGGGGGAAGGGGGGAGCAGCTCCTCCCCGGCTTCCTGTAGTCTGCCGCAGTGTCGTCCTGTCGAGGCTCAATCCGATCGATCCGGGCATCCCCACCCAACAGTGATGTCACAGTGTACTGACGCACCCTGGAGTACACGTGTACGTCACTGCAGCCAGGTGAGAAGTGAAACCACTGGGGTTACGTTACTCAGAACGTACGAATTGTTTTTAATCAACATAGTCGGGGAAAAGTTTTGGCAACACTGGATAGAAACATGTAACCTGGAACCAATCACAGGACAAAAGGTACTCTGGTACTCGTCCAATCAATTTAACGGTTATATTTCATCGAGAGAAAAGAGAAAAGAGCAAAGTTTGTCACTTCCAGGAGGCGGGTTAGAAACAGAAACAACAACAGATCTCCATCACAAAACAAGACAGAAAGCGTATTTCACTCTGCAGGAAACACGAAAACACACACACACACACACTCACAAACTGCACACCCGTCCGCGAGCATTTCCAGCCAGTTTGGAAGCAACAGAGCGACGAGACGTTCTCGGGTTTAATAAATCAGCTTCAATCAGAGCGTTGTCATTGGTTACCAGGCTGACCAGCATCCTGCAGCAGACCCACCTCTCCTCCTCCTCCTCCTCCTCGAATGCCGGTCGGAATAAGCAGAGCACCAGTGGGGCTTCCCCAAACCCATCTGAGCACCAGACTTCACCAGGATCCCAGCGGCTTGCAGCAGAACAAAGAGGTCTTCTGACTTTACAGCAGAACAACGACTCTATTGACCTGCGACGGGACAACGAGGTCCTCTGATTTCTAACAAAGACGACCTTCAGAGTTTCCAGAAGAACAAAAGGTTTCACGAACTCGCTGCTTCTTCTGGCTGTGAACGTTAAAGGGCCACTGCACCTATTTTACACATCGAGAAAGATGCCACTGAGTTGCATTATGGGAAGTTGTCGTGCTCGGCGTGCAGAACGTGTGTGTGCAGCTTGTAACTCGTCTCCGCTCTGTGTGGAGTTTCCTGTTCTCAAGGAGATGGCCGTTTGTCCATAGAGGACACGGCAGCTCGGAAATGTTTGCTACGCGCTGCCCTGTGAGGTGAGACCACAGACTGTATCTGAAGATGGACAGCTCCTCTGAAGCCAGAACACCTGGCTCGCGCCCTGGTGGCCGGCTGCAGTACAGCTCATAAACCCCGCCCCCCTCCATGTCAGCGGGTGACCCAAACTAAAAACTCAAGACACACGTCAAGTGAATGTTTCCCAAAGGGGGTTTCTTGTCACGCCGACGTTTGTTCGAGTCTTCGTTTTTTTTCTGATGAGTTTGGTTCAAATTGAATTATTTGAAGCTATAAAAAAAAAAGGGGGGGGGTCATGATTGACAGCTGAGGCCAGGGCGTCGTGTGGGCGGAACTCTGATCACTACGCCGCAGACTCCGCCTCCAAATGCCCGGGATACTTTGGCTTCTGTTAGTACAGCGTCGCCCATCTTTATAAACAGTCGCCGGCTGTGGCGCGTTAACGGCGACTTACATCACCATAAAGCATCAGAACTAAACGCACCCGTCCTGTTAGTCTGTTCGTGGTTTGTGTTTATGAAGCTGCTGGCTGAGCTTTATTCCATCATGTTTACTTTGCACTGGAGCTTCACCGATAAACGATCCCGGCTGATATACTCGATTATTTTGGCAGTCGCCAGCTGACTGCAGGTATAAAAGGTACCGAGACAGTTTGTTTATGTTACGCTGCGTTTACTGGATTTTATCAAACTCCCAAATACTGATGTCATATATCGGTCTGGTTCTACGTTTCCCGTCCCGAGGCCACGGAGCCACCAAAGAATAAAAGCCAAAGCGTGGATCCTGCTTCTTGTAATGCAGCCGTTCAGAGAGCTCAGAGGGATTCAGGAAGTCCTGACCTGGAGTCTGCGTTATTCCTGATTTCATTCCCAAGCCGGCGGCTGTGTGTGTGTGTGTGTGTGTGTTACTTACAGATACAGATTCCATGCGAGGCATCGAGGATGAACCCCGCCCTACACACACAGCTATAGCTCCCCCTGGTGTTCACACAGATCCCGTTCTCACACAGCCCCGGCTGGAGGCACTCATTCACATCTAGACACACACACACACACACACAGGTTTGCGGCGCTATCTTTGTAGGGACCCGTCATGGCCATAATGCATTCCCTATCCCCTTACCCTAACCTAACCATCTCAACTAAATGCCTAACCCTCACCCTAAAACCAAGTCCTAACCCTCAAAAAGCCCTTTAAGCTGGTGGGGTCCAGCATTTTGGCCCCACACAGGAGGTCGGGCCCCACAAGTATAGTGTGCTCCTGGTTTTTTGACCCCACGAATATAGTAAAACAAGAGCACACACAGACATTACCACACGTGCATCTGGCCGCTGGTTAAACGGCACTTCTTCGCCCTTCTCGCTGACAGGTCTGGTTAGAACTGGATGTTTCCACGTCTGTAGAGCCTCTACGATCGGCGGCCGTTCAAATATCAGAGTATTATTATTATTATTATTACGTGTTTTTTCCCAAATCGACCGGCTTCACGTGTACGAACTTAGTTTCAGGACCTCGTCCCCAGAGCAGGTGGAGGACGAAGGACACAAATCGGAACCAGAGGCGATGGAGACTCCAACGCGATTGATTAGGAATCGAACCGCCAACCGTGCGATTACAACCTCAGCGAATGCGATCACCTGTCTGTGACCTCTGACCTGCTTCCTGTGTGCGTGTGTGTGAGAAACTTACCAACACACTGCGTTTCATTGGCTCGCTCGAAACCGGCAGGACAGCTGCTGTTGCTTTGACCTGACGATGATTAACAGCGGATTATTGATTAATAATCACACAGCAAGCGACCATAGAGAGAGGTAAGAAAAACAGAGGGGGGGGGGCAACCAAAGAATGAAGGAAAATATCCAGTAAATAAACTAATACGCTGTAAGGTGACGCTGACGCGGTCTTTTTTATTACATTAACAAAAGTAAACCAAAGCACACAATTAGTCAGTGAAAATAATTAATTTCAGAGAGAGAAAAGGGCGGGAAAATTTGGATAAATGTTTGTATGCTTGTGTTCATTTTTTTTTATTAACAAGCACTGTTCATTTCAGATAAGCTAACACGCGCACATGTGATTTGTTGACAAGCTGGAAAATATAGAACACCACCAGACTCTTTTCATTTTTTTACACATTTAAACAGAAGTACCAGACATACAGTGTGTGTGTGTGTGTGTGTGTGAGTGAATGTGTGTGTGTGTGTGTGTCTTTGGTTCTTGTTCGTTGACTCACTCGGTCGTCTCTCTTTGGCTTTTTTATAAAAGGTGTATTGCGTCATTTTTTCTGACTTGACAGACCGAACTGAAGGTGGACGCCAGCAAGTGAGCTAACACAACTTCCCGTGTGTCTGCACACACACCAAACATCTGCGTGTGTGTGTGTGTGTGTGTTGAAGGCCTACAGTCCCACAGAGCAGCATTCCTTTACTGTTAGTCAGCTCTGCAAGAACATGGATGAAGCATCGTTACTGACTGTGTGTGTGTGTGTGTGTGATAATGTCAGATAGTTATATAAGCAGCTCCTGGTGGAATATTTCCAGAATATTTCAGTCATAAAGTATCAGACCTTTGCAGAGAGAGAGGGAGAGAAATATGTCAGTGTGTGTGTGTGTGTGTGTGTGTGTGTGTGTGTGTGTGGTTGGCAGCACTCTGTTATTTTTGGTGGAATCTCTCAAAGTCCACATCACTGTGGTATTTTTGGAAAACAGTGTCAGTGCCTCAACAACTGTAAACACTTTGAACAAACTCAACTCCGCATGAAAATCAGTGGCTGAAAGTAACTCCGTACATGTCCTCAGGTGTGTGTGTGTGTGTGTGTGTGTGTGTGTGTGTGCACCTGTGTTATCGGGACAGCGGACACAGTCGGTGATCCCCCAGGCCTTCCCGATCCCTCTGCAGCACATTTCCCTGCTCCTCAGACCAGGCAGAGGAGCGCTGCACTGCACACACGCACACACACACACACACACACACACACAGGTGTTAACATACTGTTTATACTGCAGAAGTGAGGGGGTTTCTGTGAAGAACACAAATATAAGAACAAAAGTGCATTTTTGTTGCACTTACATGAGTATATATTTCACTACGGACACAGAACTAGACCAGAAGGAATGATTTTATTGTGGCATTGAGGTAGGGTGGCCGTTTCGGGAACCCCAGACAGGAGGACACTTTGCAGCATTTAGTGAGGCGAGAGTAACTGCCCAGGGCTCTGGTGAACTCGCAGCTACTCTGACACAGTTTGGTCCATCATGTCGACGGCGTCCTGATACAGAGACTCTGAAACAGCCTCCTCTGTTCAGACCGTCTGATGTAGAGCTGAGTGGGACAGAAGAGGGTTCGTTCACAGTGTTTGTGTTTATTCAAGACGTTGTGACGTCCGTTTCAAAAAGGTCTTGCAAAGGGCCTGAACACGCGACACTTCTGGACTTCTGGAAACAACAGAAACACATCAGCGTCTCTGCTGCTTTCTGCTATAAACTCGAGCTCGTCTGTCCGTTCCGGATCAAACGAGGTCCGACGCTTCGGCGCGTTGAGGTGATGACGTGACGTAGCCTGTAGCAGCGCGCGGAGGCTTGTTTACGTTGTTAACCAATGATACATCAGGTATTAATTTTTCAGCCAGTCACGTGTTTGAGCGGAGGTCTTACGGCAGTAGACGCCACACTGCTGCGTCCCAACAGAGGCTCTAGAGCGGCTTCTTCTAGGCCGACTACAGATTAGAGTCCGGCTCGAGGCTGCGCCGGGCGCCGGACAGGGGGCTTAGAATCCTCAGTTCATCCTGAGGGGAACATGAACCATCGTCACAGTCCGTCCGACAGCTGCTTGGATCTTTCAGCGCTGCTAGCATGGCTAAACGACGGCGTTACGGCAGCAGAGCAACGCACAGCTGGCGGTTGGGAAGCTGTGAAGCCTGTTGAAGAGTTGGACATCACGACTGCGTGGCAGCAGCTACTGCAGCCGAAGCTGCAGCTTATTATCAGCGTGAAATATGGCCGAGGAGGGACTTTCTATCAGAAAGCAGAGAAGCGCGAACACGCCGAACGTCCGCAGCCAGCGAGCTAATGTGAAGCAGAGTCCTTCGGTCTGCAGCCACAACTCATTACACGAGCAGACGCAATAAATCACTGCGTTACTGTCCCCGTGAAAAGGTCCATGCAGCACTATAACAAGCAAATAAAACGATACCACGAAGAACACCTGCCGCTCTTTTGATGTTTAACTCACTCGAGCTCATTCAAAGAGCATCTGCGCAGAGTTTTTCCCAAACAAGAGCAGAATAATTCAGTTTGATCCAAATGGAAATTCTTGTCACCATCTAAAAAAGGAGACACACGAACCGAGACGGTTTGTCAACGCGGCTCAAAAGCTGCACGTTTCCACGGCAGGCGGTCGCTCCGTGTATTCAGAGGGTGAAATGACTCCACGAGCTCCCCTCTCAGAGCCACAATCCGGACAAAGTTTACACTTTGAGCTCCGTTACCGAAAAGCTCCCGATCCATCCAAATGGAGCAAAGCCCACGTGAGACTCCTCGTGAGTTTACGGGCTCCGTGTGGACACTGTTCCCTCGAGACAGGGTGGCCATACGCCCGGATTTTAAGCCCCCTGTCCAGCGTCCGGCGCTGCCACGCTGATGTGTTTCTGTTGTTTCCAGAAGTGTCGCGTGTTCAGGCCCTTTGCAAGACCTTTTTGAAACGGACGTCACAACGTCTTGAATAAACACAAACACTGTGAACGAACCCTCTTCTGTCCCACTCAGCTCTACATCAGACGGTCTGAACAGAGGAGGCTGTTTCAGAGTCTCTGTATCAGGACGCCGTCGACATGATGGACCAAACTGTGTCAGAGTAGCTGCGAGTTCACCAGAGCCCTGGGCAGTTATTCTCGCCTCACTAAAGTGTCCTCCTGTCTGGGGTTATGAGAAACGGCCACCCTACCTCCAGAAGGTTCAACTTTAAGGTTTTTCAGATACCTTACGAGTTGAATAAGGCCGCTAAAAAGCTCGTTATCCATATTTCATGTCTTGCAAACCTACGAGGCTACAGAGGTGTGCGTGGGCGAGATTAGCCTTGACGTAGCAACATAAGCTTCGCTACAGGTGTCTTGAGTCCTGCTGGTGGGATTTCTATAAAACCCGCTGTAGCTGTAATTTGGGTGGACTGTTAACTTTGGCCCTCAGCTCGAAACTCAAGGCGCCACCTACAGGACAAACTACTCAGAGAAGAAGGTGTCGGTACGACGGGTGGGTCTCGTCCCTCTCACCTGTCCGTCTTTCACCTCTCTGAAGCAGTACTTGAACCCGGACTGCTGGGTGTACGTGCCGCCCCCCCTCAGCGTCTGGGCCTGGCCCTCCACGCCTGCTGGAGCCGGAGCGCCCGCCGACCCCGAGGAGGAGGAGGAGAGCGTCCGCAGGGTGGGGCTGAACCCGGACACCTGCAACGAAGAAGAAGAGACCAACTGCTCAGCAACCGCTGAGACATCCGTCCGCAACGCCGTCAGACTGAAGCGTTGTTTGTACCTTCAGCACCTGGTGGATCTTCACGCTGGCCTCCGGGGGGTGCTGCACTCGGACCTTCACCATGGAGGGGCCGGGGGCTGCGCACACGCACACACACACACGATGATGTATACATTTCAGTTTTGCTTACAAGAGAAACTAATGATTTCTTGAAGCAAAAAATCCTCTTCTCAGACTGATGCCACTCCCACGTCTGTACGCTAAATATGAAGCCAGCAGCCGGTTAGCTTAGCTTAGCATAAAGACTGGAAACAAAGGGAAACAGCTAGCCTGGCTCTATCCAAAAGGTAACGAGGTCCACCTCGCAGTACCTCTAAAGCTCCCTGATACAAGCGGTACACGTGTTCATCTGTTAAATGAATCACACACTTTATGTACCAGTTTCATTAATAAACTGAGGCTCGTGGATTAAAACCTGTCCAGCGCAAAGGTCAGAGGTCAGACTCACCTCCTGACCTCACCGTGTCCTGGCTCTGCCCCAGAGGCAGGAGGAACTCGGACTGGGTCAGCTCCTGATTGGCTGCCACGGCGGAGAGAAGCGCGGGCTTGACGATCTCATTGGTGGAGGAGGGCGAGGCGGCCGCAGCGGTGGCGGCGGCGGGGATCTGGCAGAACTTCCCGGTGAAGTTTGGTGGGCAGAGACAGCGATCCTTCTGTAGGCAGACGCCTCCGTTCTTACAGAGCAGAGGGCAGAGGACTGCAGGAGGAACAGACAACCATCTTTGTTTATTAGCTTGTTTCTCTGGCTCCCCATCACGCTTCCTGGGGTCCAAAGGAGACAAAGCGGGGGAGCCGTGACTCCCCAGGGGCCCGAAAGTTACCTGCAACTTTTAATTTTTGCTCTCAGCCAAGTAGCAAGTACATTATTATTTGTTGCTGAATAAACTATTGAAACTATGTCCAACTATAAAAAACTTTGGCAAGTTATTTTGGTTGGCACCTCCCCCCTCCCTGAGAGCTGCACATGGTCCACTTCCAGGTTCTGTGCCAGGAGTTAGAAAACGTAATTTTAAAATCCCACTGACGTTTGCAACGACGCTAATAATTAAAAGTCTGGCAGGTGTCAATTCACGCGACGCATTCCCACCTCCTGTGTAGGAAACTAACAGCGTCGGAGTCAGACACAAACAGGTCGTCTCAAAATGTGGTGACGGCGCCGACGAAGCTTCAGGTAATCGTGAGTTTAGGAAAGAAATCTGGGGGTGGTGATTGATGATCAGCTAAACTTCAAAAGCCATGTCTCCAGCACCACCCGGTCCTGCAGATTCCTCCTCTACAACATCAGGAAGATCCGACCTTTCCTATCTGAGCAGTCTACACAAGTCCTAGTCCAGGCTCTGGTCCTGTCCAAACTGGACT
>CM022478.1:1339820-1361671 GCA_011952105.1 Coreoperca whiteheadi | reverse complement strand
GGAAGAGGAGGCATTTCTTTGAGGGTTACAGCAGACATTATTGGGATTTCAGGCTGCGTCAACCTTCATCAGTCCTCTGAGCTTCAGCGACGGTCAGGTTCAGACGTTTTAAAGCCTCGCACACGTTTGTACTTCTATACTTGTGAGGACTTTCATTGACATAATGCATTCCCTAGCCCCTTAACCATCACAACTAAGTGCCTAAGCCCAACCCTAATACCAAGTCTGAACCCTCAAACAGCCCTTTGAAGGTGTCTTGAAAAGTGAGGACCGGCCAAAACGTCCTCACTCCCAAAGCCTGAAACGCAAACTGGTCCTCACAAAGATGGCTGTACAAGGGCGCGCACACACACACAGCAGGTAAAGGGATGATGGTTGTGCAGCACATGTGTGCTGATAAAGTTAATTCAAAGAAAGAAAAACAAAGTGAAAGGCCGACAAGAGACCCGGGGGGGGGAGGGGGCCTTTTGACCCCATGATGTCATCACCTCCCCCCTCGTTCTCTGCAGCAGTGTGTGTGTGTGTGGCTGTCCAGTCTTACCTCACTGTTAGTTTAAACATTCACACATCACCAACAAAATATCCTGGGCACGTGTGTGTGTGTGTGTGTTCAGTTAATGATAAATGAAAGCCACATGTCCGTGGTGTTTCTCCCCGCTCTGCCCCTCTTATTCCTCTGTTTCTAGTCAACTTTCCATCCTAAACGTAGCACAACATTTTCACCAAAAACACCCAGAAAAATCTGCACAAAGACAAAACAAATGCGATTTATCAGCCGCGTTTATTCACGGAGGTACACGGCTGGGGGGGCTCTGTCTCCAGCCGGGCGCCATTTAAACCACCGCAGAAGAAGAGGACACAGCGAGATGACGCAACACCGTTAACCCCAAGATTGTTTTTAGTTCCACTCAGAAATGCCCTCAATGTTCGTGTGAGCTGTGCGACTCATGCTGTAGGACAGATTTATAAAAAACAGTAGTGGGCGACAACCCGTTTGTTTTAGCCTCTATTTGGTCAAACTGTCCCTCATTAAAGCAGCTGAACGAGCCGCCGGCAGCTCCTGCCTGCAGCGGACTCGCGGACGGACAGACAGCGGCCACTGTGACACTGTCAGACTGAAGGGAACTTAGAAACAGGGGGGTTGTCAGGCAGGTTCTGCAGCGTCTTCCTTCTATGATGTCTAAGTGGGCTTATGGCGGTTTATTCGAGACGGACATCAGAGATACCGATGTCCTCGGACCGCGCAAGTCAGACTGGATCTCAAAACGTGTGTGTTTCGCGTCGGTGTTCAGAGTCGACGGAGTTACGACTCCGAGGAGACGGAGTCTTCTGTCAAGCTTCACAGGTCGCTGTGAGGAAGGTCACAGCCTCCTCATCGCTGCATACAGACGTACCCACTCCGTCTACCTTCCGTTTGCTTTTAATCCACTCAGCGGACACGTTCACGTCTCGCCGTTTCCAGCATGGATATATTAAGAAAAACTGGGTACCGCGTTCAAACATGGCGCCTCGTTTATTCACAATGAAAGTTGCTCACGTGGTGACGAAAAAGCCTCCACGGGCTTCCTCACACTTCTGCAATTTTTGGGCCAATAGAGCATGCTCAGTGGAGCCTCCCTCGGCAGGAGCCGGGCCGGCTTCCTGTTTCAGCTCCCCGCACACGGATGGATGAAAGGATTCCCCGACACTGCTACCTACATGTTTTTTTCGACTGAGGGGATCAAAGTGATAATACAAAGAGTCGTTTCGGAAGAACTACCCATCATTTTACAGCTGATCACAGTCTACTGACTGCGTACAGGAGAACGTCTGAGTTTGACCCCTACGCCAGGATCACAGGTATGTGACTCAATGAAACGCTCACCTTTAGTTCACTTGGCTGCGACGGGCAACATAAAGTGGGACGGATCACTTTTTTATAGAAATGAAGTGAAACCAAGTTGACCACCTGCAGGGAAGGAGATCAGTCAAAGAGCTGACGGGTGACCTGACAACACTGACCTGGGATCAGTTCAGACTACACAACTATTCACTGGCTCCGCTTCAGATGCCAAGCTTGGCTGACCACCAAACAGCTGCCGGTCACATGACACAGCTGGAGCGGCTTCCCGCGCTGCACATGTTTAACTTCACAGTTTGGTGAAGGTCCCTTCAGATGAGGCTTATACTTCTGCTTTACGGGGGCCACGTTCACGGCAAAACAGCCCTCTAACTCTGCGCCTGTACCTCGTTTGATTTATTTAGATCGGCTGCGTTTGCCTCGTTGTTGTTGGCGCCCGAGCACGAGAGACGGCTCATTGTGGTCCACCATCCGCTTCTGTATCTGTGGGCGTTATGATGGCCGTGATCAGTCGCCCTGATCGGACTGCGGTAACTCTTCACCTGCCTCCGCAAGACCTCCCCGGATCGTCTACAAGTGGTCCAGAACGCACCTCCGCTTGTCACTGCATCGAATTCAGTTCCAGGTTCTTGGGATCCCTCAGGGTCCTGCAGGGTCAGGCAGCTGCCTCCCTCCGCTCAGCATCTGTTGGGCTGCTCCTCGACCCGGGTTTAAGACTAAAGGAGACAGGGGCGCCTAAACTTCTGAACTGTCCTTTGCTTTGGACCGCAGACCTGAGGACACCTTAAAAGAATCTTTGAATTTAGTCCCATTTTACGGTGTTTTACTCGTCCTAAGTCTGTTGCCTCGTTTCCTTTGGGCTGCAACCCCCTTCACAGTGATTAGCTGATTAGTGATTAGTTACTGTCGCAGCGTTCGAGTTGGGCCTGTCAGTTAACCCCGACTACGCAGTCAGTGATTGATTAATCAAGATATCGGCGCTCTTTAGCGTTGAAATCCGGCTCAGAGTAACTGGCGAGAAGTGTTTCAAACGCAATGACGCCTGCTATCTTAGATACGATTTAATTGGACAGAACCGCTCATCTCAGGCTCACAGATTTAAACTCTCCTTGTCGTCACTGCTGGCCACCTGAGGTCAGGTGAGCCGCACCTCGACTCCGCGGAACACAGGAGACGCTTGGCTGGTAAGTGGAAGTGAAAGGTTAAACTTACAGACTCTGAAGCCCGGTCCGTGGGAGCCGTCCCTCCCTCCTCCTCCTCCTCCTCCTCCTCCTCCTCCTCCTCCCCCCCGCTCGCTGCTGCTGTACAGCGTGGTCACGTTGCCTCGCTCGCAGTAGTTGACGCAGCGCTCCTGGCTGCAGCGCACCTTGCAGACGGTCGGCGTGAACATCACCTGGATCCTCTCCACGCCTCCTCCCCCTCTTTCGGCGGCCGTCTGCCCATCAGCTGGCAGAGGGGAGATGAAGACGATGAAGACGGACGACAGAAAACAGCGGAGTCGAGGCTGCAGCATTTCGAGTGTCGCAGTCAGAGTTTGTGAGCGCGTTGCATCGTCCAGACTCCCCTCTAGCTCTCCCTCCCCCTCTGTGGTTGAGTGAAAAACGAGCGTCGCAGGGAGAGAAAAAAAAAAAAAAGAGGAGGGAAGGAAGGAGAGAACGACCAGGCGCTTCCCCCTCTCTCCGAACTCTGTTTTCCCCTAAACGCCCCTGTGTGTGTGAGCGAGCAACAGTGTGTCTGAGCAGAGAGCGAGAGATAATTGAAAGCAGTGTGCAGGACTGGGCTCGGCTCCAAACTAAATGTTTAGCAGGGATCTGGTCCACACTGAGAGACCGAGTCTCTCGCTCTCCTTACTTCTCTTGCTCGTATCTCTGCACACAGTTTCGTAACGGAGCGTAAGAGGAAGTCCTGCCGATGACGCAACTCCCTGGCTTGGGGTTTCAGGGGCCGAGGTCCACAAAACACCTTGAAGGTAAAAGCAGCTCCCGACTGCAGCGCGAGACGAAACGTCTAAAAGCCAACTTTCAAGCTGCACTAACTGATGGGGAAACCAGCTGTGCACGCAACACTGACACACGGGGTTAACCACTTTCCACCTCCAGCGGCGACATGAAGGTTCACCAGGAGTCGTGTCTGTGGCGCCGGATGAGCGATGCTGAGGGAAACGCCCGGCTCTCTGGCCGTCTGCTGCTCAGCAGGTAGAGCTTTGTGCAGCTTCTCCTCTGCAGGCGACGCTGTGAGAGGGAACCAGAACAGCGACGCCGTGGGCCGGCCAGTCGGCCTGAGAGATATTCGACACGCTCGAGGTTCCCGCTGGTCGCCCCGGAGGGGTGGGTTGCGTTACTGAAGTCCTTCATAAAGTGCGTAGATGACCTCAGGCTGTGTTACTGCTGCCACAGAAAAGAAATTTAAAAAAAAAGTCCCCGTTTATGCAACGTTACTACGGCGGCGTTCTGCTCTCCGCAGCAGCTGCTCCAGACTGAACAGCTGACTGATCACTGCTGCATGGGTTTAAAGGTGGAGCTCATTTTAACTGCTTCACACACACACAGAGCTGGGTAGTTTAACGTACAGCGATGCATCATATTGTATGACGCCATCATGGGGTCTCTAAGTGCAGAGCATCAGGACAACGCCGCACTGACGGAGCCACACTTTAAACCTGAGTTGGTCGACTTTGATTTCATTTCAGAATCAGCTCAGAGGTTTCAGCCCGCAGTTTGAGCTCTTCCCCCCCAAAAGACAACGGCCAACGCGGCTTCTGTCAAGAGACGTGTAATAAAACTGCTGGGAGCTTGTTTTAATATTAGAATTCTTAATATTCTCATGAACTCAAACCCAGTTTGCGATGCTGTTTGTGGCCAGTCAATGTATTTGCAGTCAGTAATTTTCACCGTTGGCGGCGGAGTCTGCATTCAGATTACCTTCACGCATGAGGGACTGACAGGAAACGACGCAGCGTGTAATCCAGGGGTAACGTTTGTGATGGGATCAGAGCTGGATCAAGTTAATGCTAACGCTGCTTCTTATTCAAAGACTTCAACTGGACAACTGGTGGCCTTTATCCTGAAGCTATTACGCTTTCCTGGCACCTTGTTCTGCCAGACCTTCAGTGTTTTTGAAAGACGTTTATTTTCCCCCCCCGTTTCAGCTTTGGTTTACAAGGCATGAAGTAGTTATTACAAAGCGGTAATAAACCAGAACGGTCCTTTAAGTGCAGATTTAAAAGAAGGGGGGGGGGTCGTGGGGTCACTAACATCATGAGGATTCGTCCTCTAGGGACGCGACAAAGCCAGCTCCGTGAAGAAATGCTTTTCCCAGTTTGGCGTGGAGGAAAGAGGCCGCCCTCGCAGGCAGGAGGACGCACGAGACCGGTCGAGGTCAACCACAGTGTTTTTTAGGTCATTATTAAAAGCAAAAAACTATGTTTTATGCTTCCAGTTTCTCCAATGTGGTGCTTTTCTTTGTCTTAAAATGACGGCAAACTGACAGCTTTGAGCTCGGGTCGGGACTGAGGCGTCGCTCTCTGGTGCTGCACACCAATCGCTTAATCCAAAACGTAATTAACAGGATAATCGATGATTAGCAGCAGCCCCAATCCAAACCACCACCTTTCCCCTAGCCTTGGCCTTTCCTAGCCCCGGCAGGGGCCCCTGCGAGGTGTTGTTCTTGGTGGAATAGAGGCTGGTTGCTGCTGCGTGTCCATGAGCTCATGTGCCGACCGACTGCAGACACACAGTGACCAGTGTGAGGCCGAGCAGCTACAAAAACACTCCACCTGCGGGCAACAGATTTGTTTCTCGATGCTTCGCTCTGGTGACCCGAGGGAGGAAGACGGAGTCAGAGCTCGGCTTCAGCAGCTGACGTTAAAGACCACAAACCAGGCCAGAAAGGTGGGTGTAGTCCTGGACCCAGAACTAGAAACTCTCACTTATGTGAGAGTATATGAAGAATTAAAGGACGTAGCGGGATTTCGAAAAACTTGTCCACGCGTTCACCTTCTGTAGGCTTGACTACGGTAACGCTGCCTTTACAGGTCTCAGATCAGACAGCTGAACCCGAGTCCTCACTAAGACCAGGGGAGACCACAATCAGTCCAGCTCCCGGACCTTCACACTCGCTTCCCGTGCGCCAAAGATTTGATTTTAAAATACTGCCGTTGGTTTACGAAGCGCTGAGTGGTTGGTTTCTGACCTGCTCCCCCCGTAAGGAACCTGGTCTGGGGTCAGGTCTGCTTCCTGGTCCCCCAGAGAAGCAGCGTTCAGTGTTCACGCTCCACATGTCTGGAACAAACTCGGCTCCAACGCTCAGTTACTTTTTTTTATTCAAGTTAAACGTGGGACTATTTATTCATATCTTGTCATTTTTGTTCTGTTTAATCTTATTTCATCACCAAATCTATTTACGTGTCTTTCTACATTGCCTAGTTTTTCCTTTATATCTCGTCTCAGTGCCTTTTATGTCGTATATAAAGCACTTTGAATTGCCTTGTATTTGACAGGTGACCCAAAGACTGAGGACACACACTGTCCAACAACAAACAGGAGTAAAGATATGAGACTGACCAGGCGTATTTAATGACCCCGACTCCACATATCACAGATGGTTAACTGATGAATTTCCCCCCCCATCAATGCTGCACTGAAGTGGACTGCTGTCCAGGCGGCTCGCTCCACAGCTGGACAATAGCAGGAACTGGTTACTGGTCTAATCGCAGTGATCGAGGCTGGACTATGAGACTGTATTCACCTTATCTGAAGCTCACACGCAGCCATTCCAGCTCCATTAAGCCTGTTTACTTTCCACCCCCAACAATGTACGGCTGACAGACATGTGCAGTTTCCCTCCCAGCGCCGCCACAACACGAGTTATGGTCCTAAACAATGACCCGCGTGTCGCGGTATGCGTGTTAAACCCGCCGTAGGCTCGAGATATCAGGTCCAAACGCGAGACCGCTTGATTATAAACGCCTGCTGGGGCTGTGTTAAAATACCGATTTGCGTAAATTTACTTCCACATTAAATCCCAACCAGGCTAAAAACAGAGCTAACCGGCTAACTCCAGGGGAGCTGGGAACACGCTAGCGCTGTTTTTTTAGCTCGTTGTGTTAGTAAAGTTCACAATCAGCGTAAACAGGTAGAAGCGGTTTCCAAACTGTTCCTATGACACCTTTTTTCTACTGTTAGCTTGCTAACTAGCAATAGGGGTCCTTTGGCAAGCAAACGCAGGCTAACGTTAGTATGCTATCGTTACATTTCTTTAAATAAAAAAGGGCCAGCGTGTCACGTTCAGGAGCAGCTGTTGGCAGAAATGGAATATAATACTCAGGAGTGTGTTTTTATTAGTGTAGAATCACCTCAGAATAAGAATCGTTATTAGAATGAGCTGTTTTTAAATCACCAGAGGGAGCGGATCCCCTTCCATGTAGCACCGCCATGTTTCTACAGCAGCCCAGGACGGACAAACCAAACGCCGGCTGTAAACAGGGCCTTCAGGTGTTTCGGCCACCGTAGTTTCTCCTACACGCTTGGAAGGGGAGGGTGAGGCTCACTCTAATTTAAAATTTGCGTTCCCCTACGGGATGAACGGTTATGGGGCGTTCACGCCGGACGCGAACGAAGCCCTCAGCGCGAGTGATTCACATGTTAAGTCAACGCAAAGATGCGAGGATCTCGCGAGTTGAAAAATCTGAACTCGGGCGGATATTCGCGCCGTGTTAACCAATCAGGAGCCTGCTCGAGTAGTGACTACGAGCGGAGGCAGAAATCCAAACAACAACAACGGCTGCGTGTCCTCGTGTCGTTATAGAAACGGGAATAAAAAGGATCTCGCTTGGACAAAAGTGAGCGAGGAGGTCGGACAGTCTGGGAAGTTTGAGAGAGATTTACATCGAGACTACGAGTTAGCTAAAGCCGCCTGGCAGAAGCCCCTCCCATGACTGTTGTGTAGTGATGTCACGCACGAATAAACTCAAAGAGTTCAGGCGTCCAACTTCACGCCAACAGCGCGCTTTTTTCGCGTCTGGTGTGAACGCCCCGTAATGGCTTCCCATCCAGCGCCACCACCAGGTCGACATGGTAACGCGTCCGACACTTTAGTTCGTGACCAAACACCCGCAGAGCTGACGACGCTCCCATCGGCCTCAGCTGCGCTCTGTGTTAGCTCATGTATGCTAACACGTTAGCACTGTCACCGTGAGCATGTTAGCATGCCGATGTTAGCTCAAAGCATCACGGGGCCTAAATACAGCCTCAGAGGTTATTTCGGCTTTCGTAAGTAAACAGTTTAAGCTCCTGTAGCGTGTGAGGCGGGCGTTAACTGACCTGCGGGCGCAGTGACGCGGGCGCCGTACCGGCCCGTCACGCTGCTTTTTACTGACGACGATGAGGAGTTAGAAGAGGAGGACGAGGAGGTCACGGCGAGAAGTTTCTTCCTCTCCTTCTCAATGTGCTTCATCAGCAGGGCGGCCATCTTGTCTCCTCTTCCTCCGCGTGACAGAGTCTTCCTCAGCAGCACTGCCTGGGCCTCCCTCAGACTGCGACACGCAGAAACACAGCGTTATACCTGGAGTAGGTAGCTTTAGCCTCAGTCTGCTATGACCCAACCTGTTAGCATTAGCCTCAGTCTGCTTTACCTGACCTTTAGCCTCAGTCTGCTACAACCTGACCTGGTAGCTTTAGCCTCAGACTGCTACCTATGACCCGACCTGGTAGCTTTAGCCTCAGTCTGCTAGCATGATGTCATGGCGTCTTTGTTTGGCTTTAAGTCGGCCAGAAATTGAATTCAACAAACTCATGAAGCTAATGTTAGCTTAACCAGCTAGCTGCTTTTATCTACTTCAGTCGGAAATCAAACACCCACTGTTAAAAATGAGTTAGTTAATGAATGACTTAGTAATAGTAGTTGGCTAATAATTGTATTGTTCACATGGTGGAAGATGGTCTCTGGCTTCACCACATCATGTTAAAAACAGTAACACAGACCTATGGAGACAAACAGCAGGGAGAAAGTACCAGCAAACATTAAGTATGAAGGTCTGTAGGATTGTAAACCGGAGAGAGTAATGTGGGAGGGTTATTTATCGGTGTGTTCCTGAGAAGTCTGGCTGGAAGAATGATTTAAACTGGCGGTGAAAAGGCCTGAGGAGAAGCAGCCCAGCGAACAAACAGCCCAGATTAATCGGCACTGGAGTCCAGAGCTGATAACTAACACGCACTCCGAGACGCCCGCCGGTCTGACGAGAGTTTATTTTTCATCTGAACTCAAACGTTACAGCTGCCGGTTTGTTGAGAGGCCGTCGCTTTTTCTGAGTTACACAATGCCAAGGTCAACCGTGCAGATGAAACCGAAAGGGTGGGCTTTTATGAACAGCGTGC
This sequence comes from Coreoperca whiteheadi, assembly GCA_011952105.1. Taxonomy (NCBI): domain Eukaryota; kingdom Metazoa; phylum Chordata; class Actinopteri; order Centrarchiformes; family Sinipercidae; genus Coreoperca; species Coreoperca whiteheadi. The sequence continues at coordinate 1,352,458 of CM022478.1, read as the reverse complement.
AACTGCTTCTCCAGAAGAGAGAGACACAGAATTAACACACATTTGTCCAGTTTTTCCACCACACCGGTGGCCTGGTTTCATTCAGCGTGAAACAGCTCCAACAGCTGTCGGACGGACTGCGATGGAACGTGGTTCACGTTCCCCTCAGCATGAACTGTAATAACGCCGCTGATCCTCTGACTTTCCATCTAGCGCCACCATCAGGTCGACATTTGGCCAATACTTTGGTTTATGACCAAATACCAGGTTGTCATATAAGAATAGTTTTTCTCCCAGGTTGTTGGAAGCGTCTTAGAGGACTCCGTAAATAACAGAACTATCGAATGCCATTTTAGTCAATATTAAATGTTTAAAAAAAAAAAGCACAACTGTGTCTACGAAATTAATGAGTTAATATAGTTCGATAAATGAATAGGTTTTTAATTAAAAGGACTACTTTTATTTGTTTCATAATGCCATAAGCAGTCAGAGTTGTTTAAAACACCTTCTTGGTTTACACGAGACACTGAGGCCTGAACTACACTACCCAGAATGCCTCCAGAATCAGCTGCCTGTGGTCAGCTTTCCCACAGTCTGTCCTGACCCTGGCCTCTGACTCGGTGGTGGGGTTATGTTTATTCTCAACACGGGGGGGGGACTCGAGGGAAATCTGGTGTCACACGCTGACAGAAGAACGTCGGGACATTTCACCGTCTGTCGGGCTTTTCAGACACGGAACACGTAACGCTGCGGCCTGAAGCGACGGCCTCTTGTCACTCAGACGGGACATTTATAAAAAGAGCGAGCACGTATTTGGCACCTGGTGTACTTTACTGCAGTAAAAGTACTGACGCCACGCTGAAAATACTGCACTACAAGTAGAAGTACTTTAGTAAAAGTGCGCGAGTATAATCCGCAGCGTGTAACTGCAGTACTGCAGTATAATCCGCAGCGTGTAGCTGCAGTACCGTGCATCTCTCTGCTGCATTAACGTGGATGTTGCATTTTCCTGCTGCAGATGTTTCACTGCTCTATATCCTGTTGGCTAGTTTAACCTGCAGCAATGCATCATGGTCTATGAGGTCATCGCGTGTCTGTGGCGTCGCCGTCCTCTGAGAACCTCGTATCTGTCAGAGAAACCGCTGTTTTCAGCTCTGACGCTGCAGCTGATCCGAGGGCGGTTTAAAGAGTTTATTCAGCTTCTCAGCAGGTGAAGGAAACTCGCCCTCCTTTTAGCGCGTCACAGACGCCTGGAGATACGAGGTTTCACTGCACAGGAAGCAGCTGAAGCTGTCAGACGAACGTAGTGGATAGGATAAAGTAAAATACTTCCCTCTGAGATTAGAGGGAAATACTCAAGTAAAGTACTTGTACTACTAAGTGTAGTTAGTTACCTGTCATCACTGGAGTAAACGCCTTTTTGTGGTCTGTTTTCTATTGTTAGTGTGATTATTTTCTGCAGTCCACCACTACAGCCTGTGGTCCGCTGTGCAGTATTTACAGGGTGTAGAGCTCCACCTGCTGCCGCCACAGGAAACTGCAGAGTTCTTTTCTTGCATGTTATCACGTACTTTTACCTCAAGACTTTAAGCACACTTTCCTGATTATACTTAGATTTTTAATGCAGGATGACAGTGTGGTATTAGTACGTCTACGCCGGTAAAAGGACCTGAATACTTCCTCCAACGCTCATTATAAGCTTGTTATTCTTCATGCATAATCTTAATTTGAGAAGTAACTAAAGTGCAATGGAAGCGTAAAGACGGAGTGAAGTAAAAGTACCTTAGTGTTTGTTTTAGAGTACTGATACTGGAGGACAGAGGAGTTCTTACCTCAGCGACCGCGTCGCTGCTCCTCCGGTCTTCACCTCCTTCTCCGTCACACCAGTCTCGCCCCTCGGCTCTGGATTAGACTCGAGATGAAGTCTGTCCCCCACTTTAGACCCAGAACGTTGTCCGGCCTCCACTTCGTGACTCGAGCTCGAATCCAGATTTGGGTTATCAGACGGTCGGATTAATCTTCTGTCTTCAGTCTTGGAAGAACTTCCTTTTCCCTCGGGCTCAGACCGCGAACGAGACTCCAGATTTGGGCTTTTGGTCGGTCCCCCCGGAGTCTGAGAGCCTGGAGCTTCTGAATCCGTCTTTAAGTTTGGGGTTTCTTCTGTTCTGACCCCTGTGAGGTGAGCTGTGGTCTCCGCCCCCCCCTCGCTGTCTCCTGGCTGGAGGAGGTTAATCCTCTCGGCTCTCCGTCCCACCTGTGGACGTTTTGGGGAGGCTTGTCTCTCCTCCTGGATCGGGAACACCTTGGAAACGCCCCCTTTGTCCTCAGCGTCACCTCCAACGTCTCCAGACTCAGCGGGACCCGGGTCGGGGATCTCAGCGTCCTCCCCTTTGCTGTGGGTTTCGGCTCGAGCAGACGATGGCGTCAGGTCTGACGCTCCCGCAGCAGGTGCGGTGGAGGCGGGTCGCGTTGCCATGGCAGCAGGAGCAGAGAGAGCTGTGAGGGCTTTCATCCCTCTGAAGACGCTGGCGGGTCCTGGGGGGCTGAAGGGGGCAGGGCTTCGGGGGGGGACGCTGCTGGGACGGATGGAGGTCAGCGAGCGTCCGGCCAGAGAAACAGTCGCCGTGGAGAGCTCACAGCGGTAACCGTGGAAACCTCGACGACACGCACAGCGGTTAGACTGCCGGCACAATGCGTCGTTATGGCAACGAGGAAGACATCTGGCTACAGGAGGAGAGGAGACGAGGAGGTGAGAGGAAACGTGTAACTCCTATTTGATGCTTTTACTTCAGTGACTGCAGATTCCAACTGTGTAAACAAGTGTAAAGAAAGCAAACTGGTGCCGTTCACCTGACAGCAGCCGGCACGATCCCTTATTACCTGACATGACTACGCAACGCTGACCTGTAACGTGCCTGTTCACACGGCAACGTTCAGCACGACACGTTCACAATATTCAAGTCAACTTTATTGATAAAGCCCAAACCCACCAATGAAAGAGCGTCACAGTCTGAGACATGACACGGCTCCGGCTTCTCGCGAGTGTTTGTGGCAGAACGTGGTTTGGGGGCCAGAGAGAGTCGCCGGGGGACTTCCTGTTGCAGAACATGTACGAGGTGTCATGTAGTCTGAACGCCCCGACGCCGTCAGCAGCACAGCGGTCCGCTGACCTTTAACAGCCGACCAGAGCGCAGGCGTTAAGTTTAGTGGCATCCTGTTAGCAGTCAAACTAAGCTAGGCTAACAGTAGCTTTGAGCAGCATGGGTCAAAGGTCATCCACCAACAACAGCTTTAACAAGCTTTACTCTGCGGCTTGTGTGTGTGCCCTTGTACAGCCATCTTTGTGAGGACCAGTTTGTTTCAGACCTTGGCAGTGAGGACATTTTGGCAGGTCCTCGCTTTGCAAGAGTCCTTCAAAGGGCTGCTTAAGGGTTAAGACTTGGTTTTAGGGTTAGAATTAGGGTCAGGGTAAGGGGCTGGGGAATGCATTATGTCAATAAAAGTCCTCACAGGTATAGCTGTATAAATGTGCGTGTGTGTGTGTGTGTGTAAGCCTCCAGACAGAGCGGCTAAATCTGTTTCCATTCACGAGTTTCTGCTCTCTGAAGGACGTTGACAGCCGAGCGGTTTAATCCGACCTGAAAGAAACCAGTCGGACCTGCGTGACTGCGCGCGTTTCGCTTCACTTTCTATTATTCTGGAGACTAAACGAACAGTTTGACATCTTGGGAAATCCTCTCGATATCGTCTGCGTGTGTTCAGTCCAGAGCTGGAGTCAGGATGTGGGTAGCCTAGCTTAGCATCAAGACGAGTTATCCTGCGGTCATCAGTTGTTCACTGAACCTCCCACCCCGAGGAGTGGCTGTCCAATCACAGCTGAGAAACCACGACCAGTCGCAGTTTGGGGAACAGCAGGAGGAGTGTTCGGCCCTGGGCTGCTTGCAGGCGGCCAGGAAAGCGTGGACGTTCGTCTACGTGCGTTTTGGCTTCCTGACCCACAGTTACCCACAACACCCCTCTCTGCACAGGCTTTCAAAACCGGCGTTTACAGGGCTCTTTGGAGAAGCACAACGCCAGCTTTCTGCGCCAAGCGAGCAACTTCTCAGATGAACGGCCGCCATCGGGGAGTCCTTATGATCCATCTGATCCCAGCCGCCGTGGTTTCATAACGCAGCCGAAACGTTAAGATCGATTTTTACCAGCTGAACACTAAAAACAGACAGAAGAGCACTTCACTGTCCGCATGTGGATCAGATAAACTCAGCGTTCACACGCCAGCCTGTAACCGCACAGTGCAGACTCACTGTAAATCCTCATAAATCCTGCAGACGGACTCTGGAGTCCACCGCAACGTCCCACTTTGAACCGAGTCGTAAAGGAGCATCAGTCGGCTGCGTGTAACCAGTCACACCTGCAGCGACTCAGGATGCACGTCTGCAGGTCTCTCGGGGCTCGTACCGGTTCTCGACCAACCTGCTCGAGGAAAATCAGTTCACTGGTTCACTGGAAACAGTCGTACCTGTAGCTGCTTCCAGGTGCTGGTTCTGAGCGAGCTGAGGCGACACTAACATGTGACGTGAGAACACGGCCGGCTGCTGATTGGTCAGAGAGAGTCATCACTGTTCACTGCACGTGCCAGACGGAGGATCCTGAGTGACCCCGCCATCTTTAAACCGTTTGGCCAGAGACGGCGTGACGTACCAGTTACGGCGACTCGGGAGAACACGGAACAACGTTTGTCTTCTCGCTGCGAGAGAAAGCCACATCCCGAGGGTCAAACACAGCACACCCTCCATTTCCTCCATTGTCGTGTGTGTGTGTCGCGGCAGTTTCCTGCGGCGTCACTATGACAACCAGGTACTATTGTGGAGGTACTATCTGTGATGGAGAACGGACCAAGAGGCGAGCCGAGCTGGTGATTGTGATGGAAAAGCGCCAATACATGCCCATGTGCAAAAACCAAATTTCTAATTAACTTGTTTTAAAGACTTTAAATCATTCTTTTATAATAATAAGCGTCCGTCGCAGCCCTACGTCGGAACGTTAAGTACATTTTGCTCTATTGCGTTTGTTACAGTCCGGCAGCAAAGCCCAGAATCGACCGCACCGACAGTCAGGTTTGATGTACATGTCATCTCTCAATACTACAGTTCCCATGAGCCTCCGCTGCCATTGCTTTCAAGACGAGTTATAAGTTATACCCCCCCCCAACAAGCGCTGCAAACGTCAATCTGTAACTTCAGAGTCTGAAGCTCTCTGATTGGAAATAAAAGCAGAGTATTTTATTAAATATTTGAAACAAGCCAACACACTTTTTAATAAATGATCAGTACAAATCACTAAAATGACACCTCATCATTTACACGCGAGGCCCAGCCGGCCTGGTGTGCTTGGCGAGTGATCACGCTCGGTGTTAAATCAGAAGCACAAAGCTGATGTTTCTGTGCTCCACATTTTGAGGCCTGACAGCGGTTTAATATCTGCAGCAGGAAGCTCGGGCGTTTCACTACAACGTGACGGCTGAAACTGAACACGGATCAGCGATAAAAGTACAGATGTGCGCCGATCGAAAACCCACCTAACCATCAAGTGTTTGAGTAAATCTCTCTCTGACTGAATCCGTGGCAGTTAGGTGTGAAACAGAATCCCTTTTCTAACGCTCGCCCTTTATACAATGTGACCACACAGGCTTGTCCTTTAAAAAGACACCAACCGACCAATCAGGAAGCCCTCTGAGGCGGTTCCCCTTCGCGTCTCAGGTGTTGGCGCCAATTTGAAGCCCAAGCGAGCGAGTCTGCGGTTCAGAGTGGGACAAGAGGCGGGGACGGCGGTCCGTACTCACGTCTGGTGCAGCGTCTGGTTTCGGGCGACCAAGTCCATCCGACGCAACAGCGGCCTCCGCAGACACGAGGGCTGCGGGGGGGAGAGAGAGACAGCTTACCGTTTATCAATCAGACGAGACCGATTCAAAACCAGATACTCCAGTAAGTTTCACATCCATCAGCATCAGACCCGAACTCCAGTTTCCAAAGTCCCTTCCTACCGTTGGAGGCTCGAGCTTCGCTGAAGGACGTCCGTTTCCGCCTCCACCTGCTGAAAGCTCATCTTTGCTTGTTTCCTCCTGTTGTCTTTATGGTCTTTGTGACATCACAAATAGCCATGATTGATTTTAGCACTCACTGTATTTTGAACTTGTGATAACGGCATTAGTGTCTGAGACTTGTAGCTACATCTGGCACAAACACATCTCACACTTGAGCTTTTTAAAATAAATAAACCTGATTACCAGATATCTGCAGGGTCAACCGAGTCTAACCTGTCGCGTTTAGGTGCTGAAAGTGGATCACCTACTCCGATCTGAAAGGAGAATAATAATAATAATAATAATGATAATGAGCGGACTCTGTGCTGACTGAGATGTGATCAACTGAAATGCGAGCACAGGATGGGGGGGGGGCGGCCGACTTGTAAACGTAGCGTGAACCCAGCGTCTCTGCAGAGGATTTAGTCATTACTCACAGTGAGCTGGTTGTATTGTAGCGGCGCAGGAGGCCCCGGCCCGCTCACGCCAACACAGTACTGAAGCTGTATACACACTCCGGCCGCTGAGCGAGACCGGCCCAGACTGCCGGAGTCCCAAACCACTGCCCGTTTAAAGAGCAGCGCTCGACCAGTCCGAGTGTGGCCCTCTATAGGATTCATTTACTCCGCTGTCCAGAGCTCATTTAGGCGCCCGCTTTGAGTCTCACGTCCTCGTGCGTTAGTTCAGTCAAAAACACAAAAGACATTTTAGGGAAATTGAAGTTCCATTGTCCAATATGTCTAAGCTTCCTGAGCATCTTTGTGGTGCACAGTTACCATGGTTACAGGTGTTGCCCTTGGGTGGAAGGGTTACTATGGTGGATCCTTTGCGGAAGGGTTTTCGGCTCCCGTGACACGTGACAGATGACGCCACGCGTCGTATTTAACTGACAGCGAAGCGACGAGGTCCCGTTTGCTTGTCTCCGTTGCTCAGGAGAGGAGTCGAGGAGGGACAGCCTTAGAAATCAGACAGGCCGCATGTTCCCACAGCGGGGGGGGGGTCCATGTTTGTAGTTCTGTTGCTGCAGAGCTGAGCTCACTCAGTGGAAACACTGGCTGTAACAGTTGGTCTGGTCCAACATTAAAACACCTGCGTGATCATGGAAATACCTTTAAAGAGATGCCAAAAGGCTGCCGGATAACGGATGGAAAAAAACCCCTCACATTTCCTGCCTTTAGTTTGAGCTGAGACGTGACGGAGAGTCGCAGAGGGACGTACGGAGCGCTGAGGTCACAAACGGGGCTGTTTAAATCAGCAGTGAAGGTAGTATTCTGCAGTAAAAGTACTAACACCACACTGAAAATACTAATAAAATAAAATACTGAAAGTCCTGCAGTGGAAAGGTTCCTTCAGTGAAAGCCCTTACAGTGTTGCAGCAGCAGCGTCCCTGTTGTCCTGTTCTATCTTCTGTCCTCAGGTTGTTGCTCCTCAGCGTTCATGTAAAAGCAGGATGGAGCTGCAGCAGGTGGAGCTCAGGTTACAGCAGAGAAAGCCCTTACAGTGTCGGAGCAGGTGGAGCTCAGGTTCAGCTGTTTGGTGTCGGACTGCAGCTGATGATTATTCTCATCATGGATCCGCCTGCTGGTTATTTCCTCCATCAGGCCGCTGAGTGTTTGCTCTGTGAAACTGGTGGAAACAGTGAGAGACGCCGTCACAGCGACGCTTCGCCTTTATTAACGCTCACATTATTAACATCATCCAGAGGAAAAGCAGCAGATCTTCACCTGAGAAGCTGCAGGGAGAGTTTTTACAGGAGCGATCACTTGATTGGCTAATGGACTAATCGCTTCAGCTGCACTTTGTCACATTTTTACGAACTTAATACGTTTTGTGCAAAAATCTTAATCTGTAAAGTAACTAAATGCAGTGAAGTAAAAAGTATAATATTTCCCCCTCAGATGTTGCAGAGTAGAGAAAGAAAGCGGACTCAAGTAAAAGTACCTCATTTGTACAGGAAGTACTGGAGTAAGTGTACTTGGCTGCATTCCTCCACTGCTCCTTGTTCTTTAAGGCTGTCACAGATGAGCTCTTGTTCTGCTCACTACGACCGTCAGCAGAAAGCTCAGATACTCCTCCTTCTACTTCTGATAAACCGTCCTCGTTGTTCCTCCCCGCAGGAACACTGAGGCGTCTGTTGGCTCCCACGTTTCATCCCATGGAGCCTCCTCAGATCCGTCACCTCGCGGCTGCAGGTCAGACTCAGGCGACGCCGTCCCTTTCCGCCGCAGTTTAGGAACCGCTCTCTGATCTCACGTGGACATAAAACTAAAGAGGACCCGTCCACTCGGTGGCTTGACAGAAGATTATCAGCTATGACAACAACGGACACAAACCCCCCCCCCAACAACCGTTTGGTTCCTGCTTCTCAGTAAACTGGATCTGTGGGTTTGAGACGTTTAAGGACATTTAGCTGCTCAATCAGGACAGCTGGATTAGACAGAATTATTATGAGCAACATGTACTTAAAGCAAAAGCACTGGTTTTACAGGCAGAGTTAAAGATGTGACGATGAGGAGGAAGAAGAGCTTTGTTCTCAGGCTGCAGCACTGATGGGTTTTAAAGAGCCGTATAGCTGATGACCAGCAGAAGCTCCTTTACGTCATTAACCTGTAGGTGGTCTAACGGCCCCAGGTGAACGAACACCTGAGGCTCTCTCTCACAGCCGGCAGGTGTGGATTAAAGACGGCACCTTCCCAGGGCAGATGAACATGAGGTGCAGAGAGACAGGTCGCGTCCCGTCACGTTGACCTCCAGTTCAGACCCTGCAGAGGGCGGCAGCGCCGAAAGGGCCCTGATGATGAAGGTGCACGGTCCTGAGTGGCGCGCTCACCTCGCTCGTCACCTGTGTGGGGTTTTATCACGAGTCTGAGGAGCAGAGCCGGTCCTCACAGGGACACAAGAAACAGGACCAGAGAGAGCAAGTGTGTTGACGGCACTTTGAAGTCGAAGGACTCTTTCCTCTTTTCACACACGGATACAAACCGACATCTTACCTCTATAAACCGGCTCTGTTTACACACACACACAGTCAGTTCACAGGGTTAGTGTGTGTGTGTGTGTGTGTGTGTTGACTCTGCATCCATCCCTCGACCGTCAGTCAGCCTCGCTCTTGTGCCTGGTCACACACACACTATTTCGCACATTCCTGAGGTGTCTGCAGTTCGACACACCTGACACACACACAGCCTGCATTAGTTACAGGCTACAGGCGGAGAACAGAACCACCAACCAGATCCAGTGTCCAGGTGAACTAGGTCCCTCTGTCCGTGGTCCACACGGAAACATCTCGACAGCTATTGGACAGATTGTGATGGAACACCTGGCATCCAGACTCGTGTTGCATGAAGTGGGTTTCAACCGGGACCAGTTTCCCCCACCTGGACCACCTCCACAGGTGTCAGAACACGAGCAGCACATGCACTGTGTGGCACCTGCTGCTCAGGTGTCTGGCCTGACAGGCAACTTACTGTACGTGTGTGCACGCACATGAATGCATCACCTGGTTGTAGCATAATATTATTTTAACAAACACAATTGTACTATTTTAGTTATAGTTGTCTTAAAATAAAAAATCTGCTGCGTTTCCTGCAGACAAACTGTCCCACTGAACCCGAAAGACCTGACTGGGGGGGGGTCTCTAATTTAAAAAACAAACAAAACTCAGTGAGGTCCTTCTCTTCCATGAGTGTGTTCCTACAACATGTGTGTGTGTGTGTGTGTGTGTGTGTGTGAGGAGAGACACACACCAGTGTTCTCACCCTGATTGCAGCCAGGCTTCTGCCTCTTTTCTCTGCCACACAACACTACAACAGTTATGGAAATAAGCCTCCGTGTTCCTGCTGCTCACCCGCTCAGAGCCGCTCTCCTGCCGCCGAGCTCCTCCCCGGCTCCTCTCACCGCCGCCGGCTTCGGTCTGCCGGCGCTCTGCCTCCTCGGCCCGGGCTGCACGCCTCCCTCCTCCCGGTGAGGAGGATGCTGAGCTGCGGTGTGAAGAGCTAAAATCCAGCTCGCCCAAACGCACCAGAGCCTGAGCCGCATGCTGGAGGACGTGAAAGTTTCAGAATAAAGCTTACAGAATAAAACTCACACCAAACGCATCGCGTGTGTTTCAGGTTCACTGCGAGTGTCGAACATTTGACTTGCTGCAATCTTTACTGATTCAACAAAAACTCTGGCCACTGGCTTTATACTGCTGTCAGCCAATAGGAGCCGAGAAGGGCAGCTTCTCGGCTCCTATTGGCTGACAGCAGAAGCGCATCTGAATAGCCAATAGAAGCCCAGGAAGAAGGGACGGAGGTCGCCACACTGATGACAACTGTTTTTCACTTACTTTGTAATTTGCTGTCTTGCAAATAAAGTAGCATGACATGATACTTATGTGCAGTATTTGAGTGAACACTTGGTTACTTTTTATGGCTGTCAACAGCACAAGCAGCGTTACTGTTTTAGGTTCGACGTTATTTGATTATTCATTACAAAAGTTTTTTTTTTCTGTATAAAACAAAGCATCAGGAAGGTCAGTCATGCGTTAACCTCTCGTACCAGGCCACTTAACATGATAAAATACCAACAGCTTATTAAATATTAAAGAACAAGCGATAAATTCACATTACTGCATCGTTATTTCCGCTTCTGCTTTTTATTTCCTCGTGGGGGCTTTTGTTTTGTAGGCTGCGACCGGAAGTGGCCTTTGACGTTGTCGCTAGCTTGATGCTAGTAGCGGGGAGCCAAGCTAGCCCTCCGGCCGGAGCTAACGGCCAACGTTTGCTAAGCAACGACGTTAGAGGAGCTTGACCCGCTTCGGGAAACCGCCCGGGACAGTTTAACCCGCGTCAGCTTGCACTGCTCACCTGCGCCGAGCTGCGCAGGTGCATGCAGGTAGCTAACTGGCGTCAGCGCGTCCCGGCAGCTAGGTTAGTTAGCTAGGTGACTAGCACCGGAGCTAACCGGGCGGGATGGATCTGTTCGACGACCTGCCGGAACCGTCGCGCACCGCCGGTGAGCCCAGATGAGTTACCGTTAACTTGTTTTTCCACCTCAAGACAACAGCAGCCTTTATTACAAGTTCACGTACAAGTGGGACGCTGAAGTCACCGGGAGTGACGTTATATAAGATGAGAAACATTTAACCTGCACAGGAGCCGTTAGAATAACAAGGAGCGGGAGATCAATGCAGCACCGCAATCATCTGCATCGGTATAGAAACAGGAAGATAAAACAGCATATTAACATAAGACAGTACAATAAGATATATAAAGTGGGATTTTAAACATATAAGGTGAACCGTAGTCATACAGTATAAATACTGTATATCATCACTGTTTTATTACTTAACGTACCACATTAATACAGACAATGCAACCGCAGGGGGGCACAAGCCAGTGTCTTCATGTGCCAGTCCCAAGTCTGGATAAATGCAGAGGGTTGTGTCAGGAAGGGCATCCGACGTAAAACACACGCCAAACTAAAAATGCGAATCATGACAATGACTTCCATACCGGATCGGTCGGGGCCCGGGTTAACAACGACCGCCACCGGTGCTGTTGACCTACAGGGTACCGGTGGAAATTGGACTACTGTTGGTCGAAGACGAAGAAGGAGAGGAGGAAGGTGTGTTCGTAGGCAGAGAGAGAAGAGGAAAGCTAAGAATGTAGGACTGACAGTAGGGACTTTGAACATTGGGACTATGACAGGGAAGGCTAGAGAGTTGATTGACATGATGCAGAGAAGGAAGGTGGACATACTGTGTGTCCAGGAGACCAGGTGGAAAGGTAGCAAGGCTAGAAGCTTAGGAGCAGGGTTCAAGTTGTTCTACCATGGGATAGGAAGAGAAACGGAGTAGGAGTTATCCTGAAAGAGGAGTTTGTGAGGAATGTTCTTGAGGTGAAAAGAGTGTCAGACAGGTTGATGAGCCTGAAGCTGGAAATTGAAGGGGTGATGTCCAATGTTGTGAGTGGTTATGCCCCACAGGTAGGATGTGAGTTAGAAGAGAAGGAGAAATTCTGGAGTGAGTTAGATGAAGTGATGCAGAGCATCCCCAGAGGTGAGAGAGTGGTGATTGGTGCAGATTTCAACGGGCATGTAGGTGAAGGGAACAGAGGTGATGAGAATGTGATGGGCAGGTTTGGTCTTCAGGACAGGAACGCAGAAGGACAGATGGTGGTAGACTTTGCAAAGAGGATGGAAATGGCTGTAGTGAACACTTTCTTCCAGAAGAGGCAGGAACATAGGGTGACCTATTAGAGCGGAGGGAGCAGCAATATGGTTTCATGCCTAGAAAGAGCACAACAGATGCAGTGTTTGCTTTGAGGATGCTGATGGAGAAGTACAGAGAAGGTCATAAGGAGTTGCATTATGTCTGTAGATTTAGAGAAAGCGTATGACAGGGTGCCGAGAGAGGAGCTGTGGTATTGCATGAGGAAGTCTGGAGTGGCAGAGAAGTATGTTAGAGTGGTGCAGGACATGTATGAGAGCTGTAAGACCGTGGTGAGGTGTGCTGTAGGTGCGACAGAGGAGTTCAAGGTGGAGGTGGGTCTGCATCAAGGATCGGCCCTGAGCCCCTTCTTGTTTGCTCTGG
>CM022478.1:1302149-1313261 GCA_011952105.1 Coreoperca whiteheadi | reverse complement strand
GTGGGGGGTGGGGGGTGTGGGGGAAATCACACAGACGTACGGAGCACGGTGAGGGACGACATTACGGTCACTGATGACACATTAGGGCTGCGACTGATTCATCTGCTGATCACTCGTTCAATGAATGGTTTGGTCATCCGTCTCAGTTTCTCCACGGCGACGTGTTGTTTTGTCCGACCAACAAAACCCAGAGATTCAGTTCAATATCACAGATTTGGCTTGAACAATTTATCGATTATCAAAAAGGTTGTCGATCGACTAACGGCGTCAGCTTTCTAAACACGCTGCGAATGAAACCCTCAAAGGGAACACAGAGAGAGAAATAGAAATGAACCAATAAATTATGAAACGATGTAATTATTGAAGCAGAACTCGTTATTCTAAACAGTTTTTCTTTTGTTTTCACCGTGGAGAGTTTTATCACAGTTAATATTTCTGATAATATGAAGACGTGGGGGGGGCAGTTCACACCAAACTCACCTGAGGTGTTCACAGCGTTGGCAGCTGAAAGACAAACACAAAACAACATCAGGTTTTATTTCACCGCTACACAGAGCAAATCGCCTGATTAATGACGCCTCCACAGACATTATAGTAAAAACCATAGACTCTGTGAGCTGGAAAGCCTCTGCCTCTTCAGGAAACACCTCTCTGCACTGGTCAGGGGTTAACTGAAGGATTTCCTGTTTCTGGAGAGCCGAACAGGAAACGCCTGCGTTGGCGGATGGAGCGAATACTAACAAGCGTCATGTGACCAAGCCTCAAGCTGGCCCTTCCTTTGAGGGTCTGTTTGTCAAACATTTGATTTCTACATCAGCAGCGAACCTGCAAGCGCTTTTTTCGTTCGCCTTTTTTTTTAACGTCTGCAGCTCATTTCTGAGGGATTCAGTGACAGATACTTGCTGCGATTAATTCATTACTTTATCGAGGTCACGTCCCTGTGTATCGTACGACATCTCCCGTTGTCACCAACATTTTAACCAACCTGGCGCCAGAACAAACAGCAGGGTTGGAGGTCAGCCGATATCACCTGTCTTCTGTCTTTAACACCTGGTCAGTTACTGATTTGTCTGGTTAACTTTGGATAAATATTTTAGTTTAATGTCGTGCACGACATGTAAGATTGGAGAGACGGTTCAAGTCAGTGTTCGATAAATGAAGTTTAGAAATGCTGTGCTTCCACTTATTATTAGTGTGACATTTTATCTGATGAAGGGGAAGCATTAAAGACATCGGCCGCACATGTCGGCTGTAGAAAAACCCACATCGGTCGACCTCTAAGCAGGTTTTCCCTACACTATAAAGACTTGTATTATTATGCTATAATCATCACATCAGAGGCATAAAATGCTCTTGAAATGACGATGATGTCGTTTATTTAAATGTTATGGCCCAACAACATGTTTTAGTGACTGTACGCATGTGACGTTGTGTGGAGGTGTCACGTTCTGTTGTTTGCCAACAGGGACGCTGGCCTGGCGAGAGCCTGTAGGCCGAAACGCTGCATTAATGAAAGCCTCTGTTGCTGCGGATCGATGCACACTGGTCACCTGTTCTGCGGATCAGATCGAACCATCAGCTGACTGTCTCCTCATGCACAGACCCGGAGCAGCAGACTCACCCAGCAGGTTCCGCTGGTCCTGGTACTGACCCCGTGTGTTTCCTGGTACTCACCCAGTAGGTTCTGCTGGTCCTGGTACAGCCGGCTCACTCTCTCCATCAGCTCCCACTTCTCACAGCAGCCTTTGTAGTTGACAAAGTTCCTGGCGAGGATTTCCTTCAGCTGTCGGACGCTGAGCGCCTCGATGTCGTCCAGGGAGCTCAGGTCAGACAGCGAGGCCCTGCGACCCGAAACCGGGGCCTCCTCTGGGTCCCAGGTCTGAACCAGACAGACAAAAGACACTGAATCTCCAGAATCTAGACTCAAACACAAGACCCTGACTGAGTCTCTGAAAACTGCTTTTGAACATCTGTGACATCTAAAAACAGCATTGTGAGCTGGTGGAACATTTAACACTTTTCCAGGACAGCTGTCTGGGTTTCCAGGACTTTTCCATGACTGTGGAGATACTGTATATCGACAGTAGAAATTCCAGGTTTTTCAGGCCCCCTGATCTGGTTTTACCTGGTCTTCGTCGTGAACGTCGGGCTCCTCGGGGGCGGTCTCTGCGGGCGGGGCCGGGGCTTCGGGCTGTGCAGCGGGGGGGTCAGGGGCCAGGGCTGGCGTGGGGGGGTCATGGGTCAGCTCTGGGGGGTCAGAGATCACCGAGGGGGGGTCAGCAGCCAGGGTCTCGGGGGAAAAGCCGCTGGATGGTGAAGGCTGCTGACTGAGGACCAGCTCCACCAGCTCCTCCTGAAGAACAGGAAACACTGGTGTAACTGGGGGGGGCTCAGGGGTCAAAGGTCAGGATTCAAGGACTCTCAGGCTTCTTGGTTCTTAGGACAACATCATTCTTTTCTCAGAGTAAGACAATAAGTGACCTTCTCTCTGCACAGGTGGGTGGAGACCTCGTGAAGGTGCAGGTAGTCCCTGAGCTCCTTCACTTTCAGCTTCATCAGCTCCGCCCGCTCCAGCAGGTTGCCGTAGAATCGCTGACAGGTGTGACAGAGGCGGGGGCGGGGCTCCAGCTGGGCGGAGCAACGGCTGCAGTAGTTGTTCTTACAGTCCACGCACACATGCTGACAGACAGACAGGTAGAGAGGCAGACGGGTACAGAGATTACCTGCTTTTCTTACAGGTTTCTACCATCCGACAGCAAAAATTCTAATTATTTTAAACTGTTTTTTTGAAAAACTGCATTTCGGCGCAACCTCATTTATCCTGAAAATAAGCTACGACGTGTGGTGAGACGTACGAGCAAAAGAACGGTTCAAAGGGTTGAACTTGGTTTAAGATTTCCTGGGGGTCGGATTTAAACACGCCGGTGTGGCAGTCGTGTAAATGCTTACATCGTATCTACTGGGTGGGGGTGGTGGAGCTGATTAAGCTACTTTAAAAACACTTAACGCACTCCTCCTCCTCCGAGTCATAACTCATTCATCGCAAACACACGTCCTTCAGTCTGCTTCGAGATCACAGAATAAAGACGCTCCTCATCACTGCAGAACCTGCCTGAGAACCCTCCTGTGTCTACGTTCCCTTCAGTGTCTCAGTGACCCAGTGGCGGCTGTCTGTCCGTCCACGGGTCCCCTGCAGACAGCAGCTGCTGGCGGCTCGTTCAGCTGCTTTTAAATGGAGATATTTTGGCAAAATGTAAACACATATGCTAACCCATGACATCGTGTTAACTGGGCCGAGACATTTCTGGGGACGCTGATATTTTAGACAGTTTGCTGTGGAAAAGTAAACCTTTTTCACCGGTTAACATGTGAAATAAAAAGGAAAATATCATCCCGCCTTCCATGTTTTGTTTATGTTGTGTAATTCCAGTTACTTCAGGCGCCCCTGGTTCCTGCAGTAAACCTCATTTTCCTCACAGACAGTGTCTACTGGAACTCGACTCTTAGGCTTCGACACGTGATTCGGTCTGGACTCAGGAGTGTCCCGCCGTCCTCAGACGCCCTCAAGACCTCTTTAGAAAACCTCTCAGAAGATTTAGGAATGACCCAGAATTCGTAGTGTACAAGTACCAGAAATGACAACTGGGAAAGCAGCAACCACATGTGCTTCACTTTGAAGACGAATACAAACGGGAGCCCTGCAGGTGGGGCAGATCTTTTAGGATCTGTTTTGCACACGAAGTCTAAAAAAAATGAATAAAAATGTACTGAGTCGTGTTTCAGTCTTGCTGCATCTTATAACTTGGCCCTGGCTGGGTCAGGGGTCTTCACACCTGTGCTTCACATCCCCCCTTTAGAGATGAATCCAGGCTGCAGCTGGACGTAAACATCAGCCGCATGCGTGGGTGAGCCTGTTTTGACTAAATCATAGTGTAACACGCATGTTTTACACTCCGGGCAGCAGAGCGTGACCCCTGACCCTCACCAGAACAGGGGTGGAAATCAGACGGTGGGCGGGGGTTACCTCCTTGGTAGTTGTGTCGAAGCACCCCCCGCAGGCCTTACAGGTGTGTTCAGGTGCACGAGGAGACGGCTGACCGCTGAAGGCCGAGTTAGTGTAGGACTGATGGTGTCGCTCGCCTCCACCAGACTGTACATCAGCCGAGTCCATACACAGCCAGTTACAGCAGGATGCAAACATACCTGAAAAATACACAGAAATACTGACTGTGAGAAGTATTAAATACTTCAGACACAACCGGTTTCTGGAACGATTCCGACTGTTACTGAGGTTTGGAATAAACAAGCTTTTACTTGAATAAATGTGTTTTTACAATGTAGTTTTGTTTCCTCCTCTAATCTAAACACTTTAACACAACTCTCTTCTGCGTGCTGTAGACCGACGCACAGTCATCCAGTCTCGTGGTCAGGCACTCAGAACCTAAATTACCTGTAAAATAGATATTTACACATTACTGAGGACTTCTGCTAAATCTGGCGTTGCATTTCCCATATTATAACTTTTATTTAAAAAAAGAATCAGTTATTAAAATGCCTAAACTGGATCGTGAAGGCAGACTAGCGCTATTTGGGAATAAACTCAAGAAGAACATTTTTCACATTTTACTGATAAAACTTGTTTACTGTTAAATAAGTTTTGAATGCAGAAATTTAAATTAAATAAAGTATTTTTTTTAGACATGACATTTTTACCGTCACTATAAGTATCTACTTGAAAGTAAGTTACTTTAACAACAACTTTCGTTGTGCACACAGATGGCTGTAGACCAAACTACATAGTAAAAACCGACATGTTTTGTGTTCCGGCCTCGTCGTCAGACCGCTGTGATGTAAATTACCTGGTTAAACAGACTTTTACAAATCACTGAGCTCTTCTGCTAAAGTCGGATTCAAGAAGCAGAACTCTGATTGAATAAATCCGGTATAAAACATGCGTGAACGTGCCTACCAGCGTTATTTGTTACCCCTGGAAACGCGTCTCCGCTTTTGTCAAGGTTAGCCTAACTTACATATACTTACAAAGTAAGTAGTGTTTTGTGTTAAATGTCAGCCGAGTGGACAAGTGGCTTTTGGTGATTCCTAAAAAAAACTTAGCTTGTGTTTTGGGATGAGCACCTGTTGAGCGGTGAGCCGGGCTCCGTTAAATCTGACAATATTTTAATGGACGTTTTGAACCCACAACAGTAAGGAACTCTAAAGAAACTATCAGGGCTTTATCTGCAGATGTTTGACTGCATTTTATTGAGCAGAACTTTTATTTAAAAGTACTTTTACACTATAATATTGTTACCGCCATAATAAAATGATCTAAATACTTTTTCCACCTCCTTCGTTTGTACACAGACGACTGTGGGCCACACTGCATAGTAAAAACTGGGATGTTTGTGTCGCATGTCGTCAGACATTCATAATGTAAATTATCCGGTAAAATCAAATTAGACATAATTTTTCTAAGACTTTCTGATAAATCCGGCATTATGTTTCACCTATTTAAATGGATCTCAGGTATAAACATGCGTTGGCAAACCAGCGTTGTTTGTTACCACATGAAAGCGACACAACCTAACTTAGCTACCACGATAGTCAAGTTTACATTTAATTAAAATAAGTACCATCTTGCGATAACTGTTAGCCGAATGCTTAGGCACCTCCAGATAATACGTAACATTATATTAAATTACGTTTTAGGAGGATTATCTGTTTACCGGTGAGCCGCGCTCCGTTAAATCCAAAAATATGTTAACGGAATCTGGCGCGTCGGCGTCTGGAAAGTAGCCTGGGCTGCTAGCAGGCTAAAGTCTAGGCTAACATTAGGCTAGTTAGCTAGTGAAGTGAATCAGCGTGAAGTTTAAAGAAACTGAATAGTCAAACAAACACAGAAGACAACAGCGGCGACAGTTAAAACAGGTTAAAATAACCCAGTTAACAGCTTAACTAACAACTTACTAGCAGGATTATTAACATAATGACCGTCTTACCTGTTAATGACAGGGCTGCTACAGCTAGCAGTTAGCTAACTTAACTAACCGACGAGTCGCTGCTAGTTAGCAAACTCTCAACTAGCGGTTATAACCTCCTCCAGCGGTTAGCTGCTCAGCATGACGGGTCAGTAGCGTTAGTGAGTCCCGACGGTTAAAGAGAAGAAACACAAACTGAAGCCTGAGAGGACAACAACACAGCTGAACCAGGAAGAGTTCAGCTCACAGTACACACAGTACACACACAGTACACACACACACAGCACACACACATACAGTGAACACACACACACACACACAGCACACACACATACAGTGAACACACACACACACAGCACACACACATACAGTGAACACACACACACACACACGCACAGCACACACAGTACACACACAGTACACACACACACAGTACACAAATGTTTGTATAGCTATATTTGTGAGGACTGTCATTGACATACTACATTCCCCAGCCCCTAACCCTAACCCTAATTCTAACCCTGACCCTAAAACCAAGTCTGAACCCTCAAACAGCCCTTTGAAGGTCTCTTGCAAAGTGAGGACCGGCCAAAATGTCCTCACTCCCAAGGTCTGAAACACAAACTGGTCCTCACAAAGATGGCTGTACAAAGGCACACAGTGACACACACACACACACACAGTAGTAACTAAGCGCTGCAGCCTAGTAAATACAGGTTTGAGGTACTTGTACTTTACTTGAGTTTTTACCGCCTCTCCGCCCTTTTCCCTGCACTACTTTTGTCTGACAGCTTCAGTTACTTTGCACCAATAGATGATGATGTATTGTTATAGATCACCCCCCCCCCCAGCATGTAAAGTTATTAAACAGATGAGGAGCACGTTAATGCAGCAGGAATTACAATCTAACAATATAATATATATTATTCTGAAATGGGCCGTTCTGCATGATGAGTACTTTTATTTTTGGTACTTTGAGCATATTTAGATTTTAATACATTTGTACTTGCTACTTACAGTAAAAAGATAAATATGTTATATATACAGTTTATATACAATGTTTGTGTATTTTTATTTCTATATTAAGTGAGAATGTTGGGCACAAAGATACTTAAAGTGTGTGTGAATATACAGTATACACACACACACACAGACGTTTTCCATGCTAAACTTTGTTCTTCTACATTAAAGATTTTACAAACAAAACGTGCAATAATCTAATACAGTGTGAACTTTTACAACACTAAACATGTTTCTTCCATTGTTAATGTCAGTAAGGATCCATTATTACAATCAACGCCCAGTTTTAGCTCTTAAACTCGCCCTCTCATATTAAAAACTAAAATGTAACACCTTTAAACAGCTATAAGTCGGCTGATTTCATGTCTCGGTTTTTGTTCGCGTCCTGCGGTCCAGATCGGAGCCCGCGTGATGTCATCTGCTACTCTTCCCACGTATTATTTGTGGTGTTTATGTTTGTGCTGAATAGCTGGCAGCTGAACATAAACAGGAAACACACACACACACACACACAGAGGGAAGTGCGACATGAAGCAAACGTGTCCATATTTTCATGCGGCAGACCAAACTACACAGTAAAATGCGGCATTTTTGTGTTCTCAGCTCTTCATAAGTGATTCATCGAGTAAATGACCTGTTAACACTGATTTCTACGCACCACCGAGACGTTCTGCTGAAACAGAACTCTGATTCAAGACATCACCAGTCATCAAAGTGAGTAAACTGCCCAATGTTAGATACTGACGAGCTGCTAATTTAACATCATGCAGAACGGACATTCGCCGTCCTCGCACGGTGAACCCTGGTCCTTTCATGACCTCTGCTCTGAAGCCACCACGAGGACAAATGTTACACGTTTTGCTCCAGTGCTTGGCAAAGTGGCAACTTTAAGACATGATGACAATAAACCTGTAAAAAGAAAGACAGAGAAGTCACATTTTAACAGAAAGCTTGGTTCTGGGGCGGTTGCATGTCTCGTTGGGGTCGAGAATAAACCCCGCCGGCCTCCGTAAACTGGAGAGAATATCAACGATGAAACAAAGGAGGACAAACTCCCCAGACTGAGAGAAAGAAAGAGAGGGGGAACAGGGCGAGCTTCATTCTTTATTCTTCTTTCATTTGGAAGAAAAAATTAAAACGAGGCATCGACCCCGCCCACCCTGAAATTAAACATTCAGGTTGATGTATGATGATGATGATAGTTTTATTGCCATAAACAGTGTAGGAAAAAAAATGAACAAAAAGAAAAGAAAAGTTAAAACAGCCGTTTTTATTCTATAGTACAGTAAAGCAAATAAAACTGTTTATCAGCGACACAAATGTTCTCAAAGCGACGCAGACCGAAACCGACCCAAACCACCGACTGGAGGTCTCAAATCTGTTCTCCTGATCCTCTACAGACCAGATCCTGATCCTGATCCACACTGACACGCACACAGAGGCCTGGAAACGTTCACCGGGACCAGGTTTGCTGTCCACACTCTGTTCAGTTTTCAAATATTATGCAAAAGTTACAGTTTTAACTACAAACACAAACGATAATTTGGACTTTGCAGGTTATTCAAAACTGTTATCAATTTTTACAAAAAATAAAATAAAGAGAGAAAACAAAACAAAACAAAAAAAGGTGGCTGTGGCAGTCGGCTTCTACATGAACTGAAATGACAAAACAGCACAAAAAAAAAATAACCTTTAAATTTCTTCTTTTCTGTTGGGGACACGATGTGTTAGCGCCATCATCTGGTCAGGAGTATGTGGTTGCTGACTTAAATGACTCAGGACTGCAATCAAAGACAGGTGGAAGAAGGGAAGAGGTCGAGAACAGAAGGAGATGAAGAAAAAAGGGGGCAAAAGGAAGGGAAAAAATAAAATTAAGCATAACAGGGAAGAAAAACATTCTCTTATCCCGCCTCCCTTTGCCTCTATTTCCCCTTCTCTTGCATTCTTTCTTCCCCTCTTGCATTCCTGCCCTCCCCGAACGCTGTGCTTTCCCATCAACCCCCCCCCCCCCCCCCGCCGGCTTGCCGCTGCCGATGAGAAACGTGGCCGGATGGACAGAGCGAGCTAATCACTGGAACGCCCGAGAGAAAGGGGTGATGGGAAGGACGGCGGAAAGACAGCGACAAAAGGGAAACAGGCGGAGATGGGGAGGGACAAAGAAGAGACAATGACGTGAAGACGAGACGCTTCCTTCGGCCTTTTCCTCTCATCTCACTTCCGTGTTTGTTGCGGCACTCGTTGTCTTTTCTGCCGTCGAATCAAAAAGCAAGACGGTGCAACGGCGCCGCCACCTGTTAGGACGGATATGAGATATTTAAATCGCGTGACGAAAGAGAAAAGGGATGAAGGGAGCTTAATTAAAGGAATCGAAAAAGGAGAGACGCACGGAAGGAAGAACCTTTCGTCCGTTGCTTCCTTCTTTGAGTCTCTCTCTTGTTTTCTGAACAAAGGTGTTCGGTCTCGGCGTCTTCATCGCACAGAGACACCAACGAACAAGAGCTGCAGGTGGAGCAAAGGAGAAGAGGAAGAGGAAATAAGCCATGAAAGACAAATAAAGACACTTCTCTTTCTGGATTCTTTTCCTGCGTTTTTCAGATGGTTCAGGCGACGTTTTCAGGGTTCAGTGTGGGCGTCTCGTTCTTAAAGGGACAGTTCACCGCAAAATCATGACCACGGTTCCTCGAGATAAGATGTGTTGGGAGCAGTTCCACGGAGGAACTGGGAGCAGTTCCACGGAGGAAGAAAGTAGTTCCTCCGTGGAACTGCTCTGTGGATCACCTTCAGGAACCGGGTCCTGATTCCCGGAAAGAGACGTTGCTGTTGAGTTTTCCAAATGTTTTTCTTTTTTTTTGGCGCTCTGAGCGCCGCGCAGCCCCGTCACACTCGGAACATGCAGACGCCTCTGCGGCCGACACTTGCAACACCATCGAGATGGATGAACAGCTGTGCAGGTGAGAGGAGGAAGGTGTGTTTGGGGTGAACTGTCCCTTTAAATCTGATTGGACAGGACAGGTTTGGCTCTCTGAATTATGTCTCAGATTACCCATCAGCGGAGCCCTGACTGTAGGCCACGCCCCTCGCCGCTGCCTCCCGTTGACCCAGCTGTTTAGGCTGTGCCGCGTTCAGGGTGTGTGGGACAAAAGAAAAAAAACAAACAAGTGTCAGCTGTAGATCCTTCCGCATCGTTTTTTGGGGTAAACTGTAATGAAGGAATTTCAAGCCAAATGGAGTGAAAGCAGTGCTACCAGCAGTGCATCATGGGAACAGAAATCAGAACGTCACCACTCTAAAGCTTCAGGTGTCTTGAGTTCTGTTTACCTCCACCAGGTGGGGGTGGGGGGCCAGGTTAAACCCCGCCCACCTGTGACGACAAGCAGATTGAAAAAACAAACAAACCCCGAGACGAAGGACAAAAACACGAAGACTCTTTCTGATCAAAGCTGGAAAATCTGGAGTCACCACGGCAACGAGCGACGGCAAAAAAAGACAAAGAAAAAAACAAACAAACAACATTCATCTATGAGTCAACCAATCAGGATGAGGGGGGCATGGCCGCAGCTGAACGACTATAAAGTACAAAAAAAACATAAGAAAAACTTCACAGGTTTAACCTCTGGGTTTCTTTCTGTCGGAGAGTACATGGTGGGTGACCTTTGACCCGGCAGCAGGGGGGTGTGGGGCGGGGCAACTGGACGAAGCAGGTATGACATCACAGTAAGCTGAGGGGGGGGGGCACAGAAACCCAAAGCTTGGACATGCATTCACAAGCTGCTCGTTGTGTTTGTGTTTACAGGTTTATTATTCACCAGCGTGTCAGAGTGTGTTTCATCTTTTATTCCAACTAAGAATAAATATGCTGAACTCAAACAGGAAGAGTACGAAGCAGCAGCAGGAGAAGAAGAAGAAGAAGAAGAAGAGGAGGAGGAGGAGGAGGGCGGCATCCGCTCGCTGTCTGTCAGGAAGGAATGCTAACTGTGGCATTTCTTTATATTTTTGTTTTTCTTTTTTTTATCAACCTACCAACTCACTCCCCCCCCCCCCTCTCCCCCCCCTCCACCTCCTACACCTACCCCCTCCTACTCTTACTTCCTTCTTTTTTTTACCTTTACACCTC
>CM022478.1:1253678-1299011 GCA_011952105.1 Coreoperca whiteheadi | reverse complement strand
GGAGGAGGGGGGAAGGAAAGGAGGAGGGGGGAGGAAAGGGGGGGGGGGGGAGGAGAGGGGGGGGGGGGGGGGGGGGGGGGGAGGAGGAGCAGAAGAAAGGAGGGGAGGAGGGAGGAGAGAGGGGGGAGGAGGGAGGGAAGAGGGGGGGAGGAGAAGAGGAAAGCAACAGAGGAGGAAACAGAGGAACGGGAGGCGGAGCCTCCTTCTGAAGGAGCTGGAACAGCACTGAAGAGGCGGAGCTTGTTAGTCGTCCATCAGCCAATCAGAGAAGAGATGTTAGCGAGAAGCTGCTAAAGTGACTGAAGGAGGTGGTCCTACCGGTTACCTGTCTGTGTGGACCAGTTAGCGGAAAGGAAAGGGGGGTGTTGGGGGGGTGGGGGTGAAAGGATGAAGCATGAGAGATGAAGAGTCCTCCTCCAGGTCAAAGGCCAAACACTGACTGCGTATCAGCTGAGCTCACACACACACACACACACACACACAGCTACACACACTAACACAAAGCTACACACACACTAACACACAGCTACACACACACACACACACACAGCAACACACACACACACTAACACACAGCTACACACACACACACTAACACACACACACAGCTACACACACACACTAACACACAGCTACACACACACACTAACACACAGCTACACACACACTAACACACAAGTACACACACACACTAACACACAGCTACACACACACACACAGCTACACACACACACTAACACACAGCTACACACACACACACACACACACTAACACACAGCTACACACACACACACACTAACACAGCTACACACACACTAACACACACACACACACACACACTAACACACAGCTACACACACACACACACTAACACAGCTACACACACACTAACACACACACACACAGCTACACACACACACACAGCTACACACACACACACACTAACAGCTACACACACACACACACACACACACACAAACACAGCTACACACACTAACAATAACACACACACACAGCTACACACACACTAACACAAAGCTACACGCACACACACACACTAACACACAGCTACACACACACACACACACTAACACACAGCTACATACACACACACACACTAACACACAGCTACACACACACACAGACTAACACACACGCACACACTAACACACAGCTACACACACACACACACTAACTAACACACACACACACAGCTACACACACACACACACACAAACACAACTACACACACTAACAATAACACCCACACACAGCTACACACACACACACAGCTAACACACACACTAATACACACACACTAACACACACACTAACACACAGCTACACACACAGCTACACACACACACACAGCTACACACACACACACACACACACACACACAAACACAGCTACACACACTAACAATAACACACACACACACACAGCTACACACACACACATAGCTACACACACACACAAACACAACTACACACACTAACAATAACACACACACACAGCTACACACACAGCTACACACACACACACACTAACACAGCTACACACACACACACACTAACACAGCTACACACACACACACTAACACACACACACACACAGCTACACACACACACACAGCTACACACACACACACAGCTACACACACACACACAGCTACACACACACACACACACACACACACACACACAAACACAGCTACACACACTAACAATAACACACACACACACACACAGCTACACACACACATAGCTACACACACACACAAACACAACTACACACACTAACAATAACACACACACACTAACACACAGCTACACACACACACTAACACACAGCTACACACACACACACTAATACACACAGCTACACACACTAACACACACACACTAACACACACTAATACACACACACTAACACACACTAATACACACACTAACACACACACACTAACACACACAGCTACACACACACACACAGCTACACTCACACACACACTAACACACAGCTACACCCACACACACACACACTAACACAGAGACAGCTACATACACACACACACTAACACACAGCTACACACACACACACACACACACACACACACACACACACCGGTCGGTGTTCGTACCTCTAGCGTCGTCTTTCCTGAAGCCGAAGCCGCCGCCGCCGCCTCCCGGCCCTCCTCGCTCTTGCTTTCGTCCCTCCGCGATGTCCACCCTCAGTGACCTTTGATCTAGCAGCTGCAGGGGTCAGAGGTCGCGTTAGACTCACAGCGGACACACACGCTGCTGCGGACTGAACTGAAGGAGTGGGGGGGGTGAGTGCGACCCCTCGCCGTGCGGCCGAAGGACAAAGCACGAAGAGGTCAAAACTCCGACTCAACTACTGCACTTTACTGTCAGACCGCCGCGCGTCCCGGCTTGCGGTCTCCGTCGGGGTCGTGGGCCAGAAGAGGCGAGTTTGTGGAGCTGTGACCCCTTCGCCGCCGCCGCCGCCCCCCCCTCCCGCTTCTACAGACCGAAAGCATGCGATACTCACAGCGCCGTCGTACGTCAAAGCTTCTTTTAGAGACTCCAGATCTTCAAACTCAACGTAACAAAAACCTTTAAAACAAAAACAAAAGAAGGGGAGACACAAAACACACGGTCAGCCTCAGGTTCACGCCACAGACCAGCTGACACGCTCTGACCACGGACGCCACCGTGTTCGGGAGCCAGAATGCAACTGACACATGCAGCACTCGATAGCGTCGCTACCTGCACCGATACTAACCTGAGTACGTGGACGGGACAGGTGCGTCGCTACCTGAGGCCTAACAACCGATCTCGTCTAGCTACGGCGTCCTGGTTGGACCAAACCAACCTCTCTGCTGTCTTTTCTTGTAAGTGTGTGTTTTTTTTTGTTTTTTTTTTAGATTAAGCTACGTTTCTGTGGACGACGACTCAGAAAGCAAAATCCTCTGACCTTTGAACTTGTCTGTCTCTTTGTCTCTGACCAATCGGACGCTGCGGATGTTGAGCTCTTTGAAGATGATGTCGATGTCTCCCTGCACCGTGTTGAAGGGCAGGTTCCCCACGTACGCCGTGAACGGGGGCTCCGACGGCAGCTCCTTCTGCTTCCTGGGGCCTCCGGAGCCGCCGCCGCCGCCGCGGGGCCTTTAAAAGGGGGACAGACAGGGAGCATCATGGGATATGGAGTGCAGACCAGTGTCAGGTTGTCAACTCCTGTGAACCGATTTACTGCTCAGAAGAAAACATCTGTTTACAGAGTAACTTCCCCCTGAATCCCCCTCTGAGTCCCATGTAGTCCCGTTATTACCCGGCCCGTTTAAGAAGCACAACAATCCTTTTCCCGACGTACACATCCATCTGCCAAGGAAAACTGACAGTAAACATTCAGTGCAGCCGCTGTCGGACTCCTGAAACGACATCAAAGCTCGGATGTAGGGCTGCAACTAACGATTATCTTAATACTCCATTAATCTGTCGATTCTTTTTTTCCATTAATCGGGTAAAAAAACCAACATTAATATTCTAACCCTGTTATTCAAAAGCAGAAGTGTTCAGAAGGTGCCCCAACAGGTTGCTCCTTGAACCTCCCTGAGCTGGTCAGGTGATAAAAAACACGAAACAAATGGACTAACACAAAAACACACACGCGTCTGCGTTACGTCTGCCACATGTACAGGCTTTTAGAAAGGAAGGGCACAAAAACATGGATATTTCTGTTTCAAGGGAGCTGAGCTGTCAGAACAACAAATCTTTGTCTTTCTGAGGCTATGGTGAGAGTGCGTGTGACTGCGTCGCTATTTGTTATCGACTTTTGTGTTTGTTCATTTGGTGTTTTTATTCTGTTCAGCACTTGGTTGAATGTGCTCCATAAATAAATTTGAAATTGGCGTCAGTTGATCCAGGTCTCATTTTATAGTCCTTTATTCGTTATTTTCCTTTTTCCAGGTCCAAATCCAGCAATTCTGTCCTCTAGACAATCTGTGAGGCAGCCTGAGACAAGCGGCATCACATTCAAAACTATGTAAGTATAATCAGGAAGATGCTGCTTTAACTTTCAGACGGTATAAAAGCGAGCGGTTACGTCTGGTGCAGACGTTAAAGCAAAGGTTACAGGTGTAACAATGGCTCTATGAATCCTGGGTAACCAATATGTGTTATATCTTGGTATTAAACCGTGAAACTGCTCGCATAACATCTGTGGACCATCTTCAGTAGCCGCGTCCTGGTTTCTGAAAAGAGACGTTGCTGTTTTTTTGGTTTTTTTGTGGCGTTTGGAGCGCCACGAACCGGGCGCCGCGTAGTCCCGTGATATTCAAAACACGCAGACGTCTCCACGGTCTCTCACACAGAAACTATCCAGACGGATAAACAGCTCTACAGGAGAGAGGACGAGTATGTAGCTTTGAATTTAGTGCCAACTGTCCCTTTAAATCTTTCTCTGCTAGTTACTTTGCAGATTCAGATTTTTAATTCAAAATCTAATCAACTAATAAATGATGTATTATTATAGATCAAGCTACCAAGAGGGATATAAAGTCATCGTAATGATCTCCACCTTAAAGTGACATTAATGTATCAATAATTATAGGTTTGATTGTGAAACGGGCCATAGTGCATACTTTTACTATTTCACTGCACCTCTATGGAAACAGCAGCACACCCGCGGCCAGAAGCAGGGAGAAATGCCAACACAGAAATCAATCCATAAATTAGAAAAAATAGAAAAAAACACTAGCTGATGTTCTTTACCAATTTATTTTACAAAAATCTAAAAAACAATGGAATCTATACAGAGTACATTTTTCCAAGTGCCCACCAGTGTTTCCAATACTGGGGGGGGGGTGGAGGCTACATACATATATATATATATATATATAGAGAGAGATATAATCAGATACAGTCGCATCAATCCTTCCCCTTTTCTCTGTTGGTGTAAAACGTCAACACAGCACTTCAGTCTAATTGGCTGAATTGTTGTCACGTGACACTTGGTGCAGAATTTAATGTT
The DNA here is from genome assembly GCA_011952105.1 of Coreoperca whiteheadi. Classification (NCBI taxonomy): domain Eukaryota; kingdom Metazoa; phylum Chordata; class Actinopteri; order Centrarchiformes; family Sinipercidae; genus Coreoperca; species Coreoperca whiteheadi. The sequence goes on along the minus strand of CM022478.1, from coordinate 1,293,977 downwards.
GGTGCAGGATCTGGTTTGTGCCAACGGTTAATTTCTTTGCGATTTTTTTGAACTAGACATGTAGAATAAAGCAATTTTGATGAACTATCACGGTTTTAAGGTCAGATTTGGTCGTTTTCCTGACGGATGCCTCGTTCGAGGACCGTCGGAAACTCGAAAATCCGACGCTCATTTCAGTTTTTACAGCTTGCGGCTGCTACGCTAAACGGTGTAATTTTGGCGAAGTTTTCGAGAAAACGACAGGTAAACCTCTTCTTCTCAATCACAGCCGCAGCGAAGACTCATTCCACACAGCGTCAGCCAGCCTTTTTGTCTTTGCAGTGAACGTTAACGCTGTGAACAGGGCACAGAATATGCAAGTGGCTGGTAGCCAGCCAAGAAAAACAATGCTAATCCACTGATTCACTAGCCGTTTTGGCCCCGGTGGCCAGAAAGGTTGGAGGGTTCCTGCCCTCTGCTGGACTGCAAGACGATCAATATCTGTGTCCGATTCACGCGAAGCTCCAACACCTTTGACTAAAATCATAATTTCATTATGTGCTGGGAACATGACAATGCAGCCGAAGACCAAAACCACCTGATGTCGTGTCTGTTTCACTGTGGAGCCGAAGCGATTAGCCGATTCACTGATTAATCAATCGACGGAAATATAATCGACTATCTTGATCATTGCTTCAGTCATTTCTCCGGCAAGAATCGCGAGGGAAAAAAAGCCAAACATTTTCCGCTTCCAGCCGCTCAAACGTGATGATTTGCTGCTTCTCTTCGTCATTATGTCGCTGAAAACTAAAATATATCTTTGGGTTTGGGACTTTTGCGCTCGCAAGACAAGACCTTTACAGACGTTTTGACAAAATAATGAATCAAAACAAGAAGCGGCAGATTAATCGGTAGTCTGCCTGCAACTTCTCGTCTCGACTCAAAATATTCTGCAGCCATAAATCTGTGGAAAGTCCCCACAGGAACAGAAAGAAGCTGTAATGTAATAGAGGCATCGTTAAAGCTCCCATCGCTTCATATGAGTGAGGACCTTTTACATTCATATGTAGCATTATCCAAAAAGGACTTTCATTACTCTAACTGTAGTTTTGGGTTCTCCTGAACTTGAATACAGCTAATTAACAGCCGAGGAACCAGAGAATCCATCTTCACGGCTAAATCAGTTAATCAATCCGCAGGGAATTACTCAGCAGCATGTCAAGAGGACACCATGGACTCTGAGAACAAGGAGGCAAACTATTTTACTGTGGTGTGATGTTTACTAGAGCAAATCAGTACTCGACAACGGTTTGATAATGACAACTACAAGAGGGAATTATAAAAGCAGGTTCAGGACCTAAAGATCGGTGTATCAACTTCAGGTCTTTTAAACTTCTGAGCCTGAAGGAAAACAAAAACAACCAGGAGCTTGAATATACCTCCCACAGGTGCTGCAGACATCCTGAAGAAACCCCCAAAACTGGTTTTTCACTGTTTGTTACATCAGCTGACAAGACAATTAAAATAACAAGCCAGAAAACAGCGATCAACCTGATACTAACTACATAGATCAAAACATATCCGTAGCCAATACTCCGGATCGATATCCAGCCTCCTGTTTGGTAACTACGTGGATGAATCTGCAGCTACAGGCACATGATGCAGCCATGCGGGCAGCCTGCAGCTGCGGCGCCGCCGCCTCCACCTGCTGCGGCCTCTCGTCTCGCCTCTCACCGGGACCAGCTCGTTATTAAAAACACTAACCGGACGAGCACGATTTCCCGGCCGAGCTCCGGGGGCGATCCCCGTCACATGGGTCCGTTTGTTTCGCTAGCGCCCGGCTAACAGTTAGCCTGATACCTCCGGGACCGCGGTGTTTCCCAGCCGCTCTCAGCGGCCTCCCCTCACTCCTGTCCGGCCTGCTCATCAAGCGCAAGGCGGGACGAGCTCCGGGGCCTGGCCGTCTCGGTGCGGACTGCAGCGGGAAACACGGCGACGGTCCGGCCGGGGTTTGCGTTTGAGGCGCGCGGCACAGCTGCCGTGTGGAGCGGAGACTCACCCTCTACCGCCGCCGAAGCTGCCGTAGGCCCGGTCCCGCTCATCGTAGCTGTCGAAGTCCGCCATTGCTGCTGCTGTGTGTCGGAGGAGGAGGTCCTACACGTCACACACAGAGCGGGTTTAGCTGTCCGCAGAGCGCCTGACCGGGAACACCGATGTGCTGACAAAAAGTGTTTGTAATTTTTATTGTTCACTGAATTTAAAATGTTATAAATACAAAAGTACAAAGAGATCAAATAAAATAAGTTTAAAAAAAATACGAGGAATAAACAACATTGTAGAAAACAAAATAAACTACAAACATAAAAAAACCCACAAACATTAAAAAACTAATTCTCCTTAAGAATTAGCATAGGCCTATGATAATTAAATACATTAAGTGATACAGACAGAATAGCTTTTTAAAGCCTTTTTGTCAATGGACAATTCAATATTTCTGATAAATGTTTGTATTCCTTTAAGAAAACAGAAAGGTGAGGTCTGAATCCAGAAAATTAGCATCTACACATATGGTGATTGACAACAGAATCACATTTAGAGGGTAGAATGTCTTTTATTTGTGAAAAGTATGTAATCCAAACAGCACATTAGGGTAACACAAATATCAATTGCAACAAATACTATCAATCATTTCTCTCATGCAAAAACGTTATTCGAGATGATTAATTAGATCACAGATTAAATCCATAAGCGTTGGGTATCAAAAGAGCTGAAGGATGTCTTAAGAAGAAGAAGAAAATTATTTTTCTAGCGATAACACTAAATTCTCTGAGAAAAGGAGAGAAATAAGATAAAAATATGTTGCATGTTTCTGAGCTGCTTTTATTCTATCCATTCTAATTTTAGGCTTTTCTCAGTTAAAGTGAAAAACGTTTATGTATCATTAAAAAATGTCTGTAACAGCAAAGTATGAAAACCAAACTCTCTTCTGTTAACTGTGTGTAACACATATGATTTTTTTGTTATTTTATTTTATGCTCTCCCTGATACAATTAAAATTTCATAGTTTCTATGTATGTATTCTACATGCAGACCTACACTATTTTTACTGATAATTCCCTGTTCTATATCGTTAATGTCAATAAAGTTTTAGACATTGGGGAGTACAGAAGGGATTGGTACATTTTGGCCTTATAGTGGCACAAAAGGAAAGCCAGGAGGTCAAACAAATCATTTGGGTTGATGAACTTCAGACTATCACTATACAGAGTTATACAAATTTCATGTAAATCTGGTCAGTTTCCTGCACTTAGTAAACAAAATCTGATCCTTTGGCTCTCACGTCTAGTGGAGCAGAATTAGAGATAAATCCACACGTGAACAACTAAAAACAGAACATACAGTAGTTCATCAATGTCTTCATTTGAGGGTCTACAGAATAATTATTATACAGTCTACAGTGTTCTTCCTGATACTACAGCAGAGAAACAGATCACTACTGCAGCCGGTTCTTTCTGGAGGTTCCTACATTAACAGAGCATGTGAATGATTTTCTGTTTCTCCAACATGAACAGCTGTTCTTTTAAAACCATCTGATGAAGTGAGAAACATCTGACTCCTTTAATAAATTTATTTACATCATACATTCAGCCACAACATTCATTTATCAACAAGATATTTGTTGGGATTTCTGTTATAATACGTACAACTATAAGTGCATAAAAACATATAAATCGGGTCAGGGATCTTTTTTGAATCTCTTGTCCATGTGATTTGGCATGTGATTGATTTTTAAGACACAGTATAGATGATAATAATAATAGTAATAATAATAATTATAGTCTGTCTACTCACTAACAGAGGACTTACGAGTTTATAAATTAATGTGCAGTGACTTGATGACGAATGAAGAAGATGTGCAGCAACAGGTCCTCAAACTGATTCATCTTGAGACAGAGCTGCACCATTCTGGACATTACGAGAATCAACAACAAACAATACAATCATGGCAAACATTCAAAAGTGCTTCTAATATTTTAACACCAACATTTTAGTAATCAGAGTTGAATAGACATCTCTGACTAAGCAGCATCGTAGCAGCTGAACATGATAAAGGATTTTTGTGATCTCCGAGGTTTTGTAGGCTTCATGCAGCCTTGACTAGTTTTTGAAAGTTTTTTTGGCTATAGTAAAGGTCTTGTGCTCTTCTGAAGCCCCTGCAAGTCCAGGTCTAGCATGTCAAAAACCTGGGGCCTAGGACTTGTGGAGTTCTTGGAAAGCTCATGCAGCTCTTTCAGAAATCTTGGGGGCACTGCAACTATTTTTAGAGATCTTGTCAGCCTTGTGGAGATGTGGTCTGGGCCTTGAAGGTCTTGTAGAAATCTTGCAGAGCTCTTTTAAGATGTGTAGAGGTTCAACTCAACCTTGAAGATTTTCTACAGGTCTAGCAGAGTTTTTGCAGATTTTCTACAGGTCTTTTACAGGTTTAACAGAGGACTTGCAGCTCTTGTTAAGATCTTACATACATCTTGCAGGTGCTGTAGGCCTTCTAGGATGTGTAAGGGTTCAGCATAACTCTAGTAGATCCCTTTCAAATGTCTTGTAGATTTTCTGCAGAGGTCTAGCAGAGTTCTTTTAGATGTCTTGCAGCTCTTGTAAAGATCTCACAGACATCTTGTACGCCTTGTAGGCCAATTGCAGAGCTCTTGTAAGATAAGATAAGATAGGATAAGCTAAGATATGCTTTTATTGTCCACTAAGGGAAATTTGATTTGGATTCTCTGTCCATTCTGCAGTTTTGCAAAACAACACAAGATAACAACAACTTAGACATCTCTGAACACATACTCTCATACAACACAAGCCCTCATATACATAAGACGGTTACTATAAATGTACAGATTTACATCTAGGATATGTATAAGTTTGGCACAACTTTAGAAGATCTTGTAGATGTATAACAGTGCAAGTGCAAGACCTAAGAGATGTAGATTTTTTTTGCAGAGGTCATGTAGGTCTTGCACTTCAGACCTCTTGTAGGACATGTTCCACACAACCCTCGTAGAGCTTGTACATGTCTATCAGAGGTATAGTAGATCATATACAGGTCTAGCAAAAGCCTTGTAGATCTTGGAGACATGTCGTTGGCTTTGTAGACCTCTTGCAGAGGTTCCTGTCGAACCAATGAATTTAACACAACCCTTGTAGATCTTGTAGATGTCTTGCAGATCTTGTAAACATCCAGCCGAAGTCCTTTAGATCTTGCAGACATCTTATACAGTTCTTAAAAGACATGTTAGGATTCAACTAAATTCTTGAAGATCCTGTAGACAAGAGGTGTTGCAGATCTTGTAGACCTCTTACAGAGAATGTGTATAGGTTTAACTTCAAAACTTTATTGTCACATACACAGTACAATGTCTAGTGAAATTCAAACTCTGCATTTAACCCATCCTAATTATTAGGAGCAGTGGGCAGCTGAAGCAGGGGCAATTGGGGTTCAGTATCTTTCCCAAGGACACTTCGACATGTGGCTGGGGGGAACTGGGATCGAACCAACAACCTTCCGATTGGTGGAGGACCCACTCTGCCACTAAGCCACAGCCGTCCACGCACAGCTCTTGTAGATCTTGTAGAGGTTTAGCAGTCTTGTAGATCTTCTACAGGCCTCGCAGAGGTCTGGTAGAAGTATTGTAGTTCCTGTAAATTTAGCAATGGTCTTGTAGATCTACATTGTGTAGGTCTTGCAATGTTCTTGTAAGGCCTGTCAGAGTGGTTGATCAAAAGGAGAAGCTCAGTCTAGTAGATCTGGATGTTGGGGGACATCCAGTGGGAAGACATCCAGCATAGAGTTCACTTGTGCTGTATTTCAGCTTCTGGCCGGCATATCGGGTTCCTCTGGGATCTCCCTCAGGTTTGGTGGAGGGGAGTCACTCTGCGGGGGTGGTGAGGGTCTGGAACCACGCTGTCGCAGGTCGCTGGACATGACATCCTTCTCACCAGGAATCATGGTTTTCCCCAAAGACTGGAAGCACAAAACCCAACACAGGAATAAACTAAACTATGATTGAGACTAAAACACACTGAGACAACCTAGAACTGTACAGACTGTACAACACAACCAACTATAATTTATTAAAGGAACAAACATAAACAACACAAAACACGACAACAAACTACGTATGACACCTTTATTAGAAAGTCTGTTGACTTTGATCAGTTTTGTGTGTACCTGGTTCTCAGCCAGTGCCTCTTTAGCCATGTAGTGCTCCCTCTTCATCTTCATCTCCACCTCCTCGGGGATGTCAGGGACCATCAGGTCGATCAGACGGCCGATGAAGAAGACAACATGCTGAGGAAGAAGGACAGGAAGAGCCTACATCAGGTCACAGCAGAAACTTAGCTGGACCCAAACCTGCTGCCTCTGTCCCTCATTAACTGAACACTCAGCAGGCTCCTTCACAGAGGGCTTTAATTCTTCATTTCATTGTGGGGGTTTTTCAGACACTGAATGTTAATTTATTGCTGACACAGCTCGTGTGACTCTCACACTCTCTAGATGTTTTCCTGAAACAAAACTTTATCAAAATAACCCGATGTGTGAGAGACACTGACCTCAAACACAATGACAAAACTGAGTTGTATGGCGAGGAGATGAAAGTACTCTGGGAGGTATTTACCGTCTTCATCCCTGAAACCCCGATACCTGCAGAGGACAGCAACAACGAGAACAACAACATTATCCACAGTTTCTGTTTAGAACAAATATTTGACAGACAGACAGAAAGCTCATTCATTGGACGGGTTGGAGACCCATCGTTCCGCTTCATCAGCAACATTGGCAACTTCAGCGCTGCATGGACCTGCAGCGCCTGCAGTGATGTTGCCTACCTGCAGGATGTGTGTTGGTGTTGCTGGCTGTAGTTGCGTGGTGATGTTGCGAGTGTGAAGTTGATGAAGCCGCTCAATGTGCTCTCTCTGGTGTAGCGGTAGTACAGACGAGGCAGGAAGGACGAGGTGAACGCTATGAGGAAAGCCTAAAGACACAGGTTTTAAAAAGGTCAGATTCTATTGGCTCAGTTCAGATTCAAACATCTCTTTGAAAAAGTGACAAAACGTCAAATCTCTAACTGGTCCTCACAAAGATAGGCATACAGGAACACAGAAAGTCTTACATTGCCGAGGACGGCTATATGTGTGATGAACTGCAGGATATGGAACCAGATGCCAATGTCCTGAGCTCGCTCAACCACCGGGCGGCGATATTCAGTCACAAATTTCTGAGCGTCCAAACGAATCTCCACCCAGTTATTAACGAGAGCGAAGAGAGGAGCGAGAGGACACGCCGCCACGAAGATGGTGATGAAACCAAACTGAAGCACTGAGGAGAACGAGGAGGATTTAAAGCGTAGAGTCATGAACAGTCAAGCCAGGTTTATATAAAACACTACACCTCACAGGATGCTTCAAGTCTATTCAGTCTCCCAGAACCCCTCATTTCAGTTAATCACAACACAGCACATGTATCCCCTCTGTGTTAACCCCACACGTCCGTCAGCCCCGGGAGTATAAATCCAACAGGACAGGACTTACCCATCTCCAGGTATTCGCTGAAGAGTCCCTCGCAGACCAGCAGCTGGTAGTCTGCCTCCCAGGGAGAAACCTCCTCCTCTTTCACCTCCTCTCCTTCCTCCTCCTTCACCTCCTTCAGCCGCGGACTCATATTCCTCCTCTGCCACCACGACTTCAACTTCCTGCCAAATAATGAATTTCAGTTTTCAGTCAGAAAAGAGTCAAAACTCTACAGCAAGTTTTACTAAACAGTCATGAGGTAAAAATAAAGACCAATGCACATTTTCTTTTGGAAATTGTACTCACAATATATCTTGTTCTCACAAGTTATTATATCGTTGTAACAAGATATCTAGTTCTCTCATGTTATTATCTTGTTCTCACAAGTTATCATCTTGTTTTCATGAATTATTATCATTTTCCAGTTAGTACCTTGTTTACAGAAGTCATCATCTTCTTAGTATCGCGTTTGCACGAGTTATTATCTTGTTCTCACAAGATATTATCTCGTTCGCGCAATTATTATCTTGTTCCCTCCCAGTGTTTGTGTGTTTGTGCTTGTTTTTACGGGCTGATGAACTCCTGGATGTTGTTGATCAGTTGTTTTCCCACCATGATGACCAGCAGCTCCTGAGCCAGTTCGATGAGACATCCACCTGCACCACACTGTAACCAACAAACAGAAATAAAGATATCTTTTAATGCTGTGATATTGTTGGTGCCCCTTCAATGAACACAAATTCACCCAGAAACAAATGTGAAAGAGAAAAGGATAAATAAAATTACCACCCAAATTTTTCCATTTAACATTTCCATTTTCCCTTTTACAGGTTTTTCAGGTTTACTTTCCATTTTCAAATTGTCAAATTCAAGGTCATAATGTCAACCAGGGGGGTTGACATGTGGGAGGCAGGTCCCCCCGCAGTTTTAAAATCCTATTGTTGCCCCCCCCCGTATTTTCCACCTTCAGTGTGATGTCACTGAAATCTCATCAACATGTTGATACACTCACTGAGTCTCCTTCACGTTTTACTGTCAGGTCACAGGAATCATATGCTTAGTGAAGAGCAGTGAGTGCTCATTGGAGGTGTCTGCCCTGGTTTTCATCTCTCGGGCTCTGTACAGTCTGTTCTAACCCTCTGAGGAACACAGCCTGAGAGTCACCTTCAGTCACTACCCAGGCCTGAAAAACAACTGACATCCCCTATGTGTGCTTCTTGGGTATAAAGTAAAAAAAAAATGTAATCTACATTTTTACAACATTTTCATAAAGACACTAGAATTGACCATCAGTCCAAGTTAAGGCCGTGAAGCACATAGCTCCTTGTAGTAAAGATGCAAATGCCACATTTTGATCATTACGATGTATATCATCATCATCATCAGTACCACGATGTGACAGACTCACGTCTTCGTTGCGAACTCCGAACAGAGTGTTGTAGTTTCCAGGGTAACCAACAAACCTGAACAGACACAAACAAACAAACAGCTGGTTAAACCCTTAACATATTTTAGCTTATTCCCCTCTGTCTATCAGTGTGTATCACGTTGTTTCCATGAAGTGACTCAGTGTTCTTATATCTACATCCCTCCATCAGACAGAAATATTCTACATATCTGCTGCGTCATTTTAGACACATTTCAGCCAGTCGATACAAACAGAATGTGACCTATCAGTGGGTCACTAAGGTTTTAAATTAACTTTGAGAGCAAACAGCTGGATGTTTTCATCATCAGCCTGCAGGAGGCGCTGTGGTTCCTCCTTTAATCTAACGTTTTACTTATTCAACAAGTTCACAAACTAGCTGGCAAAACTTGACAATGTGCCTCTACAGCAGCCCCAGCCCATTGAGTTTCCTCATGTTTCAGCCCAATAAAATTCACCAAATACCAAAGAAAAGAAAAAAAAAAAAAAAAAAAAGGCAGCATATAGGGAAGAAATAAAAAAAAGACGGAAAGATATAATTAAAAGAGGTAACCTGGAATTAAGGAAAGAAAAAAGGCCTCTGGTGATGAACCTCTGATTGGTTGGAGCAGCACATTGAAGTTAAACCCTGTTCTGATTGGTTGGACCTGTGAGCCTTGTTCTGATTGGTTGAAGCTGTTCTCACCTGCCTTTGAAGAATGCGATGTAAACTGGAGACGAGTAGAAGTTGACAAACTGGAATATGAAAACTTTGAGGATGAACATGTCTTCATATTTAGTCTGAGTCCGATGCATCTCTGGCAGAAACACACGGAGTGAAATGAACACGCCCACAGTGGATATATTTACAATACAATATTACTGCACACACACTGTAGACCTGGACAATCCACACATCACCTGTTCATTACCTGTTACTGTCTTTAAAGAACAGCTTCTTCCCTCCAAACCGTCAGGATAATAAACTCAGGAACCCCAATTTAAGAAACCCACACACTAACACCCATCTCCCTCCAATATACATTTAATGTACACATTATTTTCATACAATATTTAATTTGAACTCATATTCCTTCACATATCACATTGCTTAAGACTGCTGGTCAGCTAAATAAATTTAAGATAACATTTCTTTATTTAAACCTTTATAATTTCTGTTTATACCCTCTCTTTTTTAAAAGAAAAACATGTTGTCTAGTTTATATTGCACATATATATTCCTATTTGTAAAAAAAAATTTTGGGTTAATTTCAGGTTTCTTGTTTTTAACTTTGCCCAACATTAAGGTAATTAGCATGTAAAATAGCTAAAATGAGTGAGAAAAATAAAAAAAATTAAACAGTCCCAAAAACCCACTTAAGCTGAATTAACTACATGAAAAATATTCCTTGTTTTTCTACAAAGAAGCGCTTTGTATACAAAATTTACAGCAAAATGTCTTACAGTTTCATCACAACTTTCATTATCTGTTATTATAAGGTAATTATAAGAAAAGACAATTACAAAAAAAGCTCAAGTCAAATATTTCATAAACAAGTACAACTTCACAAATAAATGACTAGAGCAACAAAAAAAAAGAACTAAATTTAGACTAAAATGTCTTTAGTGTTTGTTCATCAAAACTAGACTAAAATGGTAAATCAAATGACTAAAATGTGACTAAACTTATTTGTTGTTCAGACTAAAACCAAGGATGAGGAGTGGAGGAAGATGGTGTGACTCACCCCAGCGGGTGAGGATGTGGGCCAGTGAGGTGTAAACTCTGGACAACATGAGGATGACCAGCAGGTTCAACACAGATCCTGAAATACTGGCTATTCTCCCAGCCTGAACACACACCCACACACAAACACAGAGAAAACACACTTTTTAATCAGGTAGATATAAAAACAGTAACAGAAATGTGAAGTCACAAGTCAGTAAGTTTTGGAGTACCTCAGGGAAGCGTCCTTGAGCCTCTGTTATTTCTATTAAACCTTACATAGATTTAATGAAACACTTTAGCTGTGTTGTACTCACAGAGAAACTGATGAAGCTGTTGCCAGACTTGTAGATAATGATGCTGAGGATGGTGCGATACAGAATGATGGCGATGAGGAACATCAGCACGACAGCAACCTGCACACAGGAAGTTTAACTTACACCTTTCTGCTCCAATATCAAACCTGCCACCCACTGATTTTCCTTGTATGATTTAGATACAATTATCAGAGAAGATGTATGTTTTTGAAGAGTTGGAGAGGAAAACAAGGTTGTCGACTCTGGCATCAGCAACACCAACAGGCAGGTGTATGGACCAATCAGAAAACAGTTCAGTCCTGTTACATCACAATTAGCTGATCAGGAGACTCACCATGATAATGATGACCATGCAGCCGGTCAGAGTTCTGTTGATTCGTTTATTCTCAGGAAAGTAAGGTTCCTCTGCTCCGGTCACTGGGTTCCTCATGGTCATCGGCGCCATGGCGGTGAACTCTGGACGAGGTCGCTCCTGTGGAGGACAGAGAGAGATGACATCAACTCCCCAAAACCCTTGAGATCAAAAATGTATTAGCTTCATTTACTTATCAGTTATACAACATAACCTAATTTAGCATTGTTACTTCTGTTCAGTGGTTGTCAAATATTCATACTCATAACGTCAGTTACTTATAATTATGTGCACAGTGTTAACTTGAATCACTAGTATTTTTTCAAGTGAGACAGGTACCTCGACGTCCTGGAATTCCGAGCAGTCCCAGCGGTGAGACAGAGCTGAACAACTCCTCTTCCAGTACTCCAAGAAGGTGACGGCCCACAGAGACATGAAGACACTGAGAAACACTGTTCCTCCGTTATCAAACAAAAGACCGGCCTACAGAGATATACAGGTGAACAGACAGACAGAGTCAGACAGACAGGTGAACTTACTGAGTTCAGACAGAATGCAGAGCAAATTTTAGAGGTGGCGATTGCATAGTAAATCTCAAGACGCAATTGGATGTGGATTCACCCAGCATGGGTCAAACTGACGCAAAATTGTGTCTGTACCGTTAATTTTTATGAATCTGTTTCATAAACATACAGAGATGAGAGCAAAATGGAGCGAGACTGGAGGGAAATGACAAAAAGAACTAGAGTTTCTGCTGAGTTCTGAGGTCAGTCAGAGTCTGACCTGAACACAAACACTCACAGTCCATTGCTAACTAGCTTACAGCTAACATCTGTACATTTGGTTCATTGGCTGTTTGGGGTGAATAAACACAAACGATGCATGGGTCAAATTCTTGCAAATGACACGATGTGAAAACTCGCTTCACTTTCTGTCCGAAGTGAACACACCTATAGGCCGAGCTCAGACCAACTTTAGAACTGCGTGAGAAAGCACAGCGCTCACATTCATCTGAATGAAGCGAGAGTTTTGAAGCTGAGGAAAACATGCAGGGTCGCCCATAGAAAGGTTGAACTAGGCACGACTTTTTGACACACAACACAGCACAGTGCCATCTGGCCATCAAATACATGTAGATGGAAGCGCACAATCATGGTGGTTTTCTTTGTAACATGAAGGGGGTATTTTTACTTGTTACCTCTAGAGCGTCATGAAGGCTGTCATAGGCTGTCATAGAGAGGAGGGGGGGCGTGATATCATTTGAATATGGTGATAACAGAACACATGTACAGACGGTCTCTCCTGGAAGACATTCACGGTGTTGCACTCAGCTGTTCATATGAAAAGTGGCAGAAATTGTGGCGTGAGGAATGAAAAAAGAGAGCTGAGCGAAAACCTCACCTACTTTCTCACATCCACACAGCTGACCAATCACTGCGTGAAGTGGGTGTGATGTCAGATTGACTCTTTCAGAAAGTTACAAAAATTGTTCAACACAGCCCCCATATTCAGACACTGGAAAGGGGTTGGGCAGAGGTGGCTTCCGATGCTGTTCAACCATCTGACAAGTAGTTCTGATGAGGCATACTGACACCACTAGAGACAGGTGCTTTGGTGGACAGACAAGTACCTTGTAGGTGAAACAGATGCTGGAGTAGTTCCAGTGGGAGCAGATGTTACAGAGAGGACACATGATGAAGCTGTTTCCACTGTCACACAACTCCTTCCTACACAAACACACACGCAGTTACCAATAAACAGTTAACGGGCATTTAACTCCTGATACCATGCTGGTGATCTGTAAGAGTCTTTACTATACTAAGATTACCTTGTGTAGATAAAGCTGAGTGTCGTCAGCATATTAGCAGAGAGAAATATATTTTTAAATAATTTGTTGAGGAAAGGGGAAAAATGTTTAAGAAAACAACATGTTTCAGGATAAATCCCTGATGTGATGATCACCTGAAGGTATCCCTAAACAAGTCACTGATGTGCAATAGATTGTGGGATACTGACGACCATATTAAATACTAGTTTTTTGCTGAATTTCTCAGCTCTATTTTTGTCCTTGCTCAACATTTATAAGTATTTGACTTTAAATTGAGAGCCTGACAGAGTTTATACTTACGCTGGAACATCAGTGGCCATGAGCCAGAACCCAAACAAGAAGATCACAGTTCCAACGAGAGACGCCGGCAACAGCCAGCCAGTGTAGAAACCTATTAGACATATTTACTTTTAAAACAAACAGTGGATAGTTGGTATTAGTTAGTTAGTTACTAGGTGGGTTGCTATAGTTACCGAGCCAAGCAAAGTAAAGGGCTATCTTCTCTCCAAAGTACTCCCTGATGTGATCAAGAGGTTGGTAGCGTCTATAGCAGGACCACTGGGCCCAGTATGCATACAGGATCTGTCTCAGACCTAAAGACTGGGGGGGCACTGGGGGGGTCGGGGGCTGGAAACCACCCTGCAAACACAGTATAAAAGTAGAATATAAGGTTGATTATTACAACTTGATATGTCAGAGCTTTATCAGATGGCCTTAAAGGTCCAGTGTGCAGGATTTAGTGGCATCTAGCGGTGAAATTGCAATTTGCAACAATTTGAATCCCGCTCGGATCATTCTCACATTCCAAGCGGGTAGGAGAAACTACGGTGGCCGTGAAACTCGCGACAAATGCAAATGGCCCTGTCTAGAGCCACTGATTGGTTTGTCCGTTCTGGGCTACCGTAGAAACATGGCGGTGCAACATGGTGACCTCCGTGGAAGGGGACCCGCTCCCTCTGTAGATAAAAACGGCTTATTCTAAGTTTATGGAAACACAACGATTCCTATTTTCAGCTGATTATACACTAATGAAAACATACTATATGTGAATATCCTCTACTTTTCCTTTAGTACATTAATGATCTTCCTCATGTGCTTCATTTTTCTAGTTCTTTGTTATATGCTGATGACACTGTTATTTTTCTGTCTGGCCCAAACATTGACACAATTAATCACAAACTTAACACAGATCTGCAGCATGTACATAACTGGCTGCAAGATAACCATTTAAAACTTAATATCAAGGAAACAGAATGTATATACTTTTATTCATCTAGGAAAGAGCTATCCATATCCAATCCCATCACCTATTCCAATTAAAAGCTCTCAATTGTATCCATGTACAAGTATCTGGGAGTCTCTCTTAACTCACATCTCACGTATTGTGAGACCCTAACCAGAAGGTTAAACCAAAAGTTATTTGTTTATAGTAAAGTTAGACCATATTTGTCGCTTTCTGTCTCTAAAACATATCTTCATGCCATCATTATGTCCACTCTGTCGTATTGTTTACCTGTTTGGTCACTTACAACAAACAAAATCCTTGAACCAGTAAGAAGACTCTATAATAGAGCCTACAAGATCCACAACAGGCTTCCAGGCTGGACTCACCACTGTGTTGCACTATCGTTGTCTAATGCCATGACATTTCAGAGCTATAAAATAAGGCACGAGATAAACTTGTATTGTCAAATCTTAAATGGACACGCCTGAGCAGCACTTACTTCGTTGGTTCCAACACCCAGCTCAAGGTTCGAGCGCACTACGAGATCTGTTACAAATGGACTTTTACCTTTACCGGCCTTTAGGAACCGCTATGGACAGAGATCTTTTTTTCATGTGCTCACTAAAGCCTGGAATGAGATTCCACAGCACATCAGAACTATAACATCAACGAGACTATTTAAAATAACATTTGCTCGCCATCTAATGGACGGGTGTATCTGTGACCACTGAGGTGGCTCCATGGCCTCCCCCAATGCTTTTTCTCTCGGTTTGTGTGTTTGTTGTTGTTTTTGTCTTGGAGTTTGTTGTGTGTGTGGTATTTATGTTCTGCAGAGCAGGAACCTGCTAAAAAACAGTTTTATACTGAGTTAGGTTCGATTTTTCTAAGTCCTTTCCTGCTTAAAAATATAAATAAATAAAATAAATAATATTATATTCCATTTTTTGCCAACAGCTCCTCCTAAATGTTACACACTGGACCTTTGATGATGAAACAGAATAAAAGGTGTCTCGGTGTTCTAGTAGTTGTCTCAGACTGGAGATTGGGGTTAGAGCGTAGGGTTATGGTTTGGAGCTCACCTCATGCAGCGGGTAGGCAGCAGTGAAGACCTTCTCACTCAGCAGTCGGTCAATTCCCACCTCCCCCCTTTTCACCAAACCGTACGGGGTCCTGGCCAGGATCTCATACAGCTGGAGGGACAGGACACAGTCACTGCAGGGATGCACACTGGACTAAAACAAACAAGCCTCTGGTTCTGATGTCACTTCCTGTCGAGCTGCTGTTCGTGTTCCTGGGGTTTACCTGGGGCTTTGAATGAGCTAGTCTAGGTGTTTCCCCTTTCTTTCAGTCTTTGTGCTAAGCTAGGCTAACCACATCCTGGAGCTATCTCAGACATGAAACTGATTATGAATCTCCTCATCTGATTCTAGAAGGATTAAGGACTGATCCTTGAAATTTCTATATGGTTTATAAAAAGAAAAAAAGACCCTCCAGGACGATTCCCTGAGGATCTCCACCACTAATTGACTTCACATTTCTATTTTTGTAAATCTTTCTGTGAAGTTCTATATTGTTTAAATGAACAAAATCTAAAGACAATTTAGTCAAACTTTCTATAATGAATACATTCTGAGATGTCTGTTTTAGTTTAAGTGGTCACCTTTATTGTAATTTGCACTTGCATCTAAAATATTTAACATTATCTTCAAAGAGATAATAACAGATAATGTTAGTTGTGATAAAAGTGGGATACATTTTTATGTAAGTTTTTGTATGTTTTGTTTTGCTTCATCTTGGAAAAACTAGAAAGTGTTCTCGTAGTTTCGGCCCAGAATTTCGAAACCGGTGCATCCCTAGTTATTTACTTTATTATATGGTCTATTTACTAACCTTTGAAAAGGATTATAGCTGTCGATTATAGCTTTCATTGTTGTGTAGTTAAGTTACTTAGTCTTACCTCTTCTGGAAAACCCGTAAAACAAGAAAATGGTTAAAACTAAACAGTTTTATGGGAATGGAAATTGACTGACTCGCTGTAATGTTGAGATAGTTATCTTCATTCCTGTCTGATTTCCTGTTTGTGTGTGTGAAGGTTTACAGTCTTTGAGAATGTGTGTATTTGAGGATGTGTGTGTGTTTGTAGATTGTGTTTGAGGAGAGGGCGTGGACGCTTGCGGCATCCGTCTGCTGACTGAAACATCCTGGAATCTGAGAGGTCAGTGGGTCTGCATCTCTCAACCAATCAGAGGAATCTGTGAGGACCACGCCTCTGTTCAGTCAAAACCAGGATCTAATGTTTCTGCTGCTCACGCCCACTTTACTGAAGATTTTTGGAAACCTTGCAAACATGTCGGACTTTCATTAAGTCCTCAGATCAGAACACATGATGTAAATGTAAATGGCCTGTACTTGTATAGCGCCTTTCTAGTCGTCCGACTACTCAAAGCGCTTTCACACTACATGTCACATTCACCCAGACACACACATTCATACACTGAAGGCAGGAGCTGACTGCCCATCAGTACAAATTAAACTAATCATTCACACACCGAAGGCGCACCGTCGGGAGCAATTTGGGGTTCAGTATCTTGCTCAACGACACTTCGACACGTGGATGGGGGAAGCCGGGACCGCCGACCTTCAGATTGGTAGACGACCCGCTCTGCCACGGAAGCCACAGCCGCCCCAATTGATTGATGATTAATATCTCTTTATTAATATTAGTGTTTAATTAATGAAGTAGAGATTAGGAGAAATTTGAGAAAGTAGAAAATGTATTGACTCCTCAAAAACTGGATGTTTTTGTTTCTCAGATCAATGGGAAAAAAATAAGCTGTGAATTGTCCGTTCAATCAGTAATTTCATTCAATCTAGAAAAAATGTAAAACAACCAATAAGTAGTTTTTTTCTGTACTTTCTGGGCATCAAAATGTAAATTGACTGTTTTTTTTGTACATCTAATCGAATTAACAAAACCAAAATCAAGTCTTATTTCTGTTTTGTGATTTTTTTTTGTGTTTCCGGATTTCTCCTTTGAAATCATTAAAATGCCTTAAAATCCATCTTATATTTTCCCTTTATTTTCACTTTCAAATTTTCTTAAAAACACACTCAGACATAAGACTTATTTTTTAGCGTAAGTTGTCTTTTTTTTTTAAATTCAAGATGGAAAAAGAAAAACACAGTGTAATTTTTATTTTATAAACCTGCAAAAAACGTAACTCTCGTCTGTGTTTTTGTTGTCCAGACTGAGTGAAGTAACGGAACGATAGACGGACTGATAACATGGGCACATGCACCAAACACAGGCATTTTCCATTTTTGATGCCTACAAAGACTGGGAGAACAACATTTTGATCCATTCCTTCATTTTCCTTTTTACAGATTGAATGACATAATTTAATCAATGGATGACACACATTTTGGAATTGTTAGTTTTTCTTCTACCTATGGACTGTTCGTTTGAAAAATGGAAATTGACAAATTCAAAATCCGCATTTTATGGTTTTGTTTGTGCAGTATGTTGACCGCGAGTGGAGGAACTTAATCTCCAACTGCGCCAGACCCCACGAGGGCCCCGTCAAGTCCCACGTTTCGTGTTTGTCAGTTGGTTTTTGTAGTATCAAGTTGCACTCTGAAAGCGTGACATCAACTAAAGCGGGTACTGTGTTATCACCTGATGATGTGGCCCTGTCTCATACAGGGCTCTGTGTCAAATCTAGTTTACATTGTTATCACATGGTGTTTTTTTCTAAATAAAGATGTGTTTAATTAACTGACTGAGACACAGAAACCTTGGGGCCAGGCAGTGTTATTCAAACACAGGAGTTCTGTTTGTTTTCTGGGTGTCTGGCATAATAAATAAGCAGCCATGTGTGAAATTCACTGTACTTAAAAGGGACTTGGAGGAGACAGGTACATATACAATGCAGAGATGGTGGTAATGGTGGGGGGTCAACAGGAAATGTTTGCCCGGGGGGCCCCCAAATACCATATCCTGGACATGGTCTGACATCTCGCCTGCTTTTAAGCACCGCAACGTTTATTTTTCACACTTAACTGCTGTGAGAAAAGGCTCTTTTTTAAACTAAACTGCGGAGTCTGAGTCCGAACTCACCACCTGGTGTCTCTGAGTCGTCTTGAAGAACGTCTCTTGGTTGTCGCTGCCCAGAAACCTGCGGACGGAAAACAGGTGAAACAGCTGCTCACAGCTGGAAAACGGTGCACTGCCACTTCAACTGCTTTCAGCACTTACACGTCACACAACACCCACTGATGGTTTCCCTGCTTTCATCTCTTATTCTTTAACTGAGAGACCAGTGACTACACCACAACCCACACTTCAACTCCTTTCAATCCGTTTACTTTAACTCACACTTAAAAATCCTTTGAGGTGTCAGAGAAACATTTTTAAACTTCTTCAGCCACACAGCTTTCACTGTTCATACACAATTTACCCCAACCTCAACCTTTTTAAAGTGACACATCAACTTCTTACAGTGCTTACACTTTATCTTCCTTTAGCCCTTTAATTTGAACTGTCATTTCAACTTCTTTCAGTATTTAAACTATTTTGAATGTTGCTACCTTTCTTTCAGCAGCGAGCAGACGTACATGAATGTAAATTGAGGCTTTTCAAGTTTAGACACCCACATAACATTCGACAACTTTGGCTTCTTTGGTTCAATGAAAATAAAAAGAGTTTTGCTCTAAAACATGTTTATGTTTCTCAAAGTAAGGTATTGAAAAGAAATATAATTTTGGTAACCCAACTGAAGCTCAGGTATTGTACGGAAACTGTTGAAAAATGTTAAAAGTGTCAGGGTTTTGGGAATATCTTCCCTCTACTTCCTCATGTTTCCCAGTGTTTTTCCCTGCCTTGTGTTTCCTGTCTTGTTTTGTTTGTCTGGAGCCTTCCACGGAGCAGACCAGTCTCTCTCTCCTCCACACCTGCAATCACTCACCTGCGCCCCGCCTACCTGCACACCTGCAACTCATCCCGGTTCATCACCATCTCCTGCAGTATTTAAACACCGGTTCAACCACCCAGTCTTCGCCAGATCGTACTATCCCTACCGTGGTATTTACGTCGGGCTCTTCCCTCTACAACTTCCTATGAAGATTGTTCGAGTGTTTTGTCACAGCAATTTATTGTTTCCCTCTGTCTCCACATCCAGAGATCCTCCCGTCTGCCTGTCTCGCTCCGTGGATCCTCCAACCACCTCTTGCCTGCCTGCCTCGTTCCTCCCCGCTCCTGCAACTCCTCCAGGAACTCTCAGCCTACCAGCCAACACCCTTCATCCCCTGGTTATGCGGACACGCTACCTCCACCTACCTGTCTATCTGGCTTCCAGCCGTTCCCGCTCTCACCTCTCTGGAAAAATAACAAATAAACCTTATTTGTTCCCCTACCGCCGACGTTGTGTCCTGCCTTGTATTCTGGGTCCAACCAAACAAACTACCTTAACCTTAACAAAAAGTTAACTATCGGTATTCTTAACAGTAAACTAACTTCTTTTTAAGATTATCTTTTTGACTTTATTTGATCGGAACAGCTGAAGAAAGACAGGAAATGTGGGAGACAGAGGGGATGATGCGCAGCAGAGGGTAAATAATAAATGAATAAATCCGATGCTGTTGCCTCTGCAGCTTGTTGGTCCTGAACTGACAGGTGTAGTAGTCAGGTGGGGGGTTGGGGACGTCCTGAGACAGAGGGTTGGGGATGGACAGCTGGGACAGGACCTGCTCAGACCAGTTAATGATTGGAGCGGTGACCACCTGCAGGAAGACAGAGGACACACTGAGGACACACTGACAGGACACACTGAGAGGACACACACTGAGGACACACGGAAAACACACTGAGAGGACACACTGACAGGACAAACTGAAAGGACACACGGAAAACACACTGAGAGGACACACTGACAGGACACACTGAGGACACACTGACAGGACAAACTGAAAGGACACACACTGAGGACACACTGAGAGGACACAGTAAGGACACACTGAGGACACAGTGAGGACACACTGAGAGGACACACTGAGGACACACTGACAGGACACACTGAGAGGACACACTGAGGACATACTGTGGACACACGGAAGACACGCTGAGAACACATAGAGAGGACATACTGAGGACACACTGAGGACACACTGAGAGGACAGAGTGAGGACACAGTAAGGACACACTGAGGACACACTGAAGACACACTGAGAGGACACACTGAGGACACACTGACAGGACAAACTGAAAGGACATACCCTGAAGACACCCTGAGAGGACACACAGAGGACACACCCGAGAGGACACACTGAGGACACACACTGAGGACACACTGAGAGGACACACTGAGAGGACACACGGAAGACACACTGAGGACACACTGTGGACACACGGAAGACACACTGAGAACACATAGAGAGGACATACTGAGGACACACTGAGAGGACACAGTGAGGACACAGTAAGGACACACTGAGGACACAGTGAGGACACACTGAGGACACACTTAGAGGACACACTGTAAAAGCAGCAGTGTAAAAAGTCCTACATTGAAAATGTTACTTTAAGCCTCAAAATGAAATAAATTTCAATTATTTTAATAATCTTTACATTTCATCCTACTTGTACTTGCACCTTTTCGTAAGTTTGGTGCAAAAATCTTAATGTGTAAAGTAACTATAATAAATAATTGTAGTGCAGTAAAAAGTACAATATTTCCCTCTGAAATGTAATGGAGTAGAAGTAGAATGTACAGTACCTCAGAATTGTACTTAGGTACTGTACTTTAGTAAATGTACTTAGTTAATTTCCACCACTGTAAATGACTGAACTAAATGTTTCCTCCTCTGAGAAAGAGGTGTTTTACCTGCAGAGGGACTCTGAGACTGATTTCCTCAGCGTAGTAACAGAGGACACTCCACGGAGCACTAAGGAGGACAAAATAGATCCTCGTCTTAGTCTGAAGGACCTCCTTCTGTAGAGAGACACACAGAAACTGGTTTGAATCTTCTCTGACCTAAAGAGCCTCCTCAGGATTAGCCGGCAACTCTTTATGCATTACTTGTGGAGTCCCACAAGGTTCCATTCTGGGTCCTCTTCTCTTCTCTCTTTATACGCTCCCACTGGGTCACATGACGCTCAAACATAATGTTTCTTATCACGGCTACGCAGACAACCCCCAGTTATACATACCCACCCACCAGAGCTGATGACTGCAACACCCTATTTGAACGTCCTTCTCAAACTCAAGTCAAATATTCGGCCTCGGAGTCGATTTGGAAAATTTTGATTCGGGTACACTCCTGAAAATTTAGAGCCAGAACCTATTGACTGTGGGAAACCGATGGACATTTTAATATTGTATGACATTTTATAGAAGAAATTTTATATATTTCTATGTCACATTCAAAGGTCCATTCAGCTGCTTAGTGAGCATTTTTACTTTTGATAAAAATTTAAGTAAATTTAGCTGATAATACTTCTACGTTTAACAATTTTTATTGGATTTTTCTTGAAACAAGTGGCATTTTCAACAGCACATAGTGGATCATATGCATACAAAAATGTAAGGATTGTAGAAGGAGCATTTACAATAAAGCTGATAATAATTTATACTTTTATATGCCTTGAACACGCTGTTGGGTACGCAAGCGCACTGCCTTTTTAATATCGCGGGGTTTATAGACACGTCTCTGTGATTGGGTAACACCTCTGACACGCCCACCAAACGAGAGAAAACGTACCCCGAAAGCCCGTTGCACACCATTTTGAGGAAACATGTCGTTCATCCCAGAAACCAGCAAAAAGGTGCACAACGTTTTCAGATTGAACGTGCCCCTGATCAGTTAACAGCCTTCACTGTTCAATCGCGTTTGTTCAGATGTCTCAGAGGTGTGATGTTTGACTATAACACATGACTGAAGCCCGGCTGTGTTTTCAGGTGTGCTTCTTGTACTCACCTGCTCCTGCAGCAGTCCAGAGCCTCTCAGTTTGTTCAGAAATGTCTCCCTCCACTTCCTGTGGACGTGGCTAACACCTGTGCTCTCCTCCTCCTGTGAGCTCAGAGGCTCCTCCCACACCAAAACAAAATCTGTCCAATAGGAAAACAGGATTCAATCCGTCACTGATATGATGTCATCACTGCTGACACACCTGCTTTTGGGCTTTTGTGATGTCACAGGAAGTTGTTTTTATTTCAACGAAACTGTTTGTGTGGAAGTTTCTTGTCCAGTTGATGCAGAATAAAACAAAGTTTGACACGGGAAGAATTAAATCTGAGCTCAACTTAAAGGGACAGCTCACCCCAAAATCAAAAATCCATCTTCCTCCTCTCACCTGTAGCGCTGTTTATCCACCTAATAGTTTCTGTGTGAGCTGCGGAGTTTTGGAGATGTCGGCGTAGAGACGTCTGCATGTTCTGAATATAACGGGACTACACAGCGCTCGGCTCGTGGAGCTCAAAGAGCCAAAACATATATCTGAAAACAGCAACGTCTCTTTCCAGAAAACCAGGGCCTGGTTACTGAAGATGATCCACAGAGCAGTTTTATGTAGGAACTATTTTCTTCCTGCCGATAGTTCCTAGTAGAAAATCATTCCTGCCTGTCGCCATCAAACTTATTAACTCTGTGCTATAAAATCCTCTTGTTCAGTTTTTATGTAAATAGATTGTGAGGGATGTTCATATTCATAGTTTATATTTGAGTTATAATGTAAATCGTGGGTTGAATTGATAATACCACACTCTTATCTAATTGTATTTTATATTAATTGTAATTATCTTATTGTATTACTTTATCTTTATTGTACATTATTGTATTTATTTAAAGCTTCTATTGTCTTCCACTGGTCGGCTGCATGTCTGTAACTAAAGGAATTTCCTCTTGGGGATGAATAAAAGTAATTCTGATTCTGAAAACAAACATTTCTTTGCTAAAAAAATGACTTGAACCAGTAATTGATTATCAAAATTGTAATCTAAAAACTAATCAACTAATGTCCTCAGCATTATAAACGTGAGACCTTCAGTTTATTGGCCTCTGTGGCTCCAGTACACGATGACATCATCTTCGCTCTGGTTTATTGTGCTGCTTTGTTTCATTGATTATTCTCAAAAATATGTCGACATTGATTCTGTTAACTCTCAAACTATTCAATGAAGGGAAAATTCCATAAAATAATCTTTAATAATCTGACTGCACTTCCTGTATGATTTGTCCAGAAATGGTCAATCAGACTCCCGGCTGCTGTCACACCTGTTCAGGTGTGTTCATTAAAGGTCAGAGGTCTGATGACAGTTTGTTAACTGTCCTTTCAGCTAATATTGACTCAGCCCTGCGTTTGTTTTACTCACCGACGCGCGTCGATCCGTCACTGAACACGTTCCTGTTCGGAGGCTGAACAGGTGCATTCTGGGAAACAACAACGGAGTGATTCAGCACAGGTTAAAAACCTCCGTGTTCACCTGTCAGAATGCAGAGACTGAACGAATGGGTATCAGTTCTATTTGAATTCTCTCACCTCACTGGCTGATGTTTTTCACCTGTTTTCTCTCATTTAACAAGGTTCTAATAAATAATACCTGAGTGTGATGCAGTGAGGTTTTAAATCTTATCTGCTTAAAAACATTTGTCTTAAACCTGCAATAACTGATGTTTTTTCTCCACTTGTTTGCAGCAGAAACTGGTTGTGAGGACAACATTAATATATCTTCACCATTTAAGCTGATTTTACACATCCAGCAGTTACAGAGCAACATGATCATTCATTAGGGGTGCTACTTTAGTCTCTGTACAGTAGCTTGTAAACCATGTATAAGCTTCTGCTCGGTGGTGGACTTGTTCTTCTGCAGATATATAGTCGGTAAGTGTGTGTGTTCTAATCGAGGGGTGACGAGCTGTTCCTACTATTTAGAAAAACGTCTTTCCCACTTTGAAATTAGACACACATTCACTGAAAAGGCCAGATGTCCCAGTTTTCCACCAGCACTTAAACGCAGCATGCATTTGTGGATCGGCGTGGAGCTGGAGACCCACGCACACACATTTAACAATCTGTAAATAAATGCAAAAGAACGTCGCAAATATTGTAAACACAGGAAGCTTTTCGAAAGCGACTGTTATCGGATTTGAGTCAAACACGCATTTGTGAGTACCCCAAAATTATGCACAAATCATTGTCCACATTTGTAAATCTTATTTTTTCATTTGTAGATCATGTAATAAACACTTGCGACGATTTATAGTCTAATAACTCCTCATACATATGTGTCACCTGAAGAATCTAAGTCCAGTATTCTCTCTCAGTTATCTCTGTTTTTGGTACCAGCTCCTGGGGGAAATATCTGGCTCTTTAGCTGCTAAATGTTCCACTATGTTCGCCAGCTAACTGTACAAGGAGAAACAAATCAAATCAAACAAAGGTCTAATGGGACATGTGAGTCTGCTGTTGCTGTAAGTTATGTATTTCCCTTCATCATTGCTGTTTTTCTATTGGCTACAGTCTGATGACCAGTGCTTTTATTCTTGTCGTTATACGGTTAATTAGTGCAGATTTGACTCTTCCTGCTGTTTCATGTCTCCGTCGTCGTTAATGAGACCGAAGACAAACACTGTGCTGAGAGGAAGTTAACAGAGCAAACATCTACTGTTCTCTGATGTTTCATCACCCAGTCAGTGTTAAACTGTGCGGAGCCACTCTGTCTGACTTCATCACACACTTCCTGTTTCCTGCTGCAGCCACACAAAAACAAAACCCGCTGAGTTTCACTAAAAACCAGCTGAGAGGCTAAAACGCTGAAGCTGTACTGTCTTTGTACTCACAGAGTTTCATTCTGGAAAGATTTGATGCCACAAATTTACCCTCTATCAGCTCCAGAGTTTTCTGGAAGTTTGATGGAACTAGGCTAGCAGTTTCCCTCTGTTTACACTCTCTATGCTAAGCTAAGCTTAAAACGTGATGGGTTCATGGTGTTAGCTTCCACTGAAGTTGTGTCTTTTGCATTTTCTTGCAATTTGAGGATTTTCGGGACCATTGGTGATTTTATATTCTGTAATTAAAAACTTACTTATTTTTTACAGGTTTGCTTGAGTTTTTTAATGAGCACCTAATTTCTAACTTTCTGCCTCCTGAGGAAAATAAAGTCCCCCTCATGCAAATTTGTGATTTGTGGTATTGAGCTATATAAATAAAATTGACTTGACTACTAATTTCCTAGAAAGTTGATGTTGATGTTGATTTCCAGAATAAACTTGAACGGCGAACCAAACAAACTAAATATGAAGAACCCAAATCATTAAACATTTTAGAAAACTTTGTATGGGTCGGTAGGAATTTGACTCCTTAATTCTAAACGACTGCCTATGGCTAATAACAGACCATTTCAGTTATCTGTGTTAGCAATGTTGTGGAAGGAAATCTTTGTGGTAATTTGCGTTAACAGATGTAATTCAGTATTTAAGGGTTTTAGTTGAGTTTCTGGAGCTGTTGACAGAAAACAAGATGATTTAATAAAATGGTGAGATCCTTTAAATCTATAAAAGGTTTAATAGAAAGAACAGAGGATCTAGGACGCTTCCCTGAGGAGCTCCTCATATGGTTGACTTCACTTTTCTATGAATTTTTCCTTCCGTTCTCTAGACAGACTTTTAACCTTTACAACATACAATCACTGTGTTATTGATCAGGTCATACACAGACAGCTGTTACCGTGGTAATGCTGCCATAGTTGTTCTCCAGCTTGGTTTCCATGGCGATGAGTGTGGCGCTGTCCTCCCACTGCTCCCCTTTCCTCCTCATCCTCCCTCACCTCCTTCTTCCTCCTGCAGATCCACAAACACTCAAAGAAATATGTACTCATATACATTTTTATATACAGGTAAATTAATATGTCAATGTCCACCACTAAAGCACAGTTAACAACTGAAATAATTAGTGCTACAAGGCAGCTCCTGCTTTTTTATCCAATCTTGAGGCTCTAAAAGAGGGGCCCAATGTCAAAATCGAGTTTTAATACCTTTAATACTCACAGTTAATGTTACGCTTACGTCGTGCATGTTCCTAATTTTATTTCATCAAATTTCTACAAACTAACTGACATACTACAAATTGTGAACATGATTGATACTCAATGAAACTGTTTACCAAGCCCCGCCCCCCCACAGTTACTGTTGCCAACCTGTCAATCTTTCTGCTCTTTCAGAGCACACATACAGTCAACGTTTCATAAAGTGAAACCATGAAACTGTGACAACAACAGAGACGTCATCTGACATTTGTTAATAAGTTAATAACTGCAGAGCAGCAGAGGTGTGGACCTGTGCAGTGGTGGAAGAAGTATTCAGATCCTTTACTTAAGTACAAGTAGAAATACCAAAGTAGTCCATTAGAAGAAAAAGTTCTGCATTCACAATGTTACTTACGTAAAAGTAGTATAAGCAAAAGGTACTTAAAGTATCAAAAGTAAAAGTATTCATTATGCACAAACAATCCTTCCTTTCTATGGAATGCCATTTCATTCAATATTAAATAAATAAATACATAAATATGCCCATGAAATAAATAATAGAGTCAATGTAGTTCAATAAATAAATAAAGAGCTTTTTATGTCATGGGACTTTTATTTCATAATGCCACATTTATTGATTTCATAATGACATTCCAATGTAATGGCATTCCATACCTTTCAGAGTGTTATTATGAGTCATACAGTAATATTACATTGTATTATTGCATATTATTACTCAAGGTTGTAATGTGTAGTACATTTTAGGTACTTTATACACTACTGCTTAGTTTAATAGTTAAGCACTGCATCATATTTTTTTATTCTTAATATGTTTTGTGTGCAAAAAAATCTGTATTTGTAAAGTAACTAGTAACTAGTCAGATAAATGTAGTGCAGTAAAAAGTACAATATTTCCCTCTGAGATGTAGCAAAGTAGAGGTAGAAAATAGCATGAAAAGAAAATACTCAAGTAAAGTACAAATACCTCAAATGTGTACTTAAGTGCAGTACTTGAGTAACTGTACTTAGTTACATTTCACCACAGCTAGTAAGCTAGTAGCTTTTCCCACCACTGGACTGGTGCCAGCAGAGCTCTGATTGGCTGCAGGGTTCACACTGATCAGGTGACGCCCGTCCTTCAGTCTCCTCCAACCTGTTTGTTGGATCATGGCGTGTTTAACTTTAATAATCCTTTTATTTGCATTTAACTTGACATCTGTCTGTATTCGTTGTTCTCTGCTTGTTTTGCTGTCTTATTATCCGTCTCCTTTCTGTGTGACACATTAAGAAACGCAAATAAAGTTTAATTCAAGTGTCCTGAAACCCAAACTGATTCAGTTTCTGGAAACGATCGGATTATTTTATTGAAATATTCAGAACTCTTCATCTTTTGTCCGTCAGCTGATCGTTTCATCTCTAATCACACGTGTATTTTAATAAACAGCTTTACTGACAGATTTATTTCCTGTGCATAAATAACCATCAATCAATGACAATTTATTTATTATATAAATCTCTTTTAAAATGTTTTATAGCTACGATTCAATTGTATCACTTTTCTCTTTGTTTTTAACGACTTTATTATTTTCATTTTTCAAATTACAACTATATATTTTTGCCATGTTGACCCTAGTTATCTCTTCTTGTCTTCTCCCCTGCGTCCGTTCGTCTGCTGTTGTTGTTATTAGCTTGTTAGTCAGACAAAGAGATTCAGTTTATACTGAGATGAAAACTAACTTAAATAAATAAATAATCAATATATCCGACTGAATATTCATACGGAACGAATGTGAAAAATGAGACCTCTTACATAACTACTTCTGCAGCTTTGATTATAGTACAGTATTTTCACATTGCTGTACTTTTACTAAAAGATCTGAGTATTTCTTTCACCACTGCTGACAAACTTTCAATAAGAAAATCAACTGTATTGATAACAGCTGAATGCCTTCCAATAAAACTCCAAATCTGAAGCTTTCTGATCACTTCAAGCTTTTAATCTGTTTGCCGGTTGCTCAGACCGAAGCAGCAGTTGGGAAATAAAGAGGAACATCCGCTTTCATTTGAAATAATGAAGAGACTAAATGACTTATTGATTAGCAAACAGGCCTCTGCTGACAGCAGATCATTAGAGAAAAGGAAGCTGTTAAAGAGACAGAAACTGAATGAATCCAAACAATCGAAGCATCAGTTCTTCCCGCCAGCGTGTAGAAGCTGAAATCAGCCTGAAACAACATGTCAGATAAACTAATTGATCAGAATTTTGCTGTTAAAACGTTTTGAAACATGATGAAGGTTTGGGGACGTTTAGAGAATCAAAGATGTCTGGTTGAAATATTTGATTGATTTTGTGTGAGACTGTGGATCAGCAGTGGAAAGTAACTACGTACATTTACTCAAGTACTGTACTGAAGTACAATTCTGAGGTACTAATTGACTATTTCCATTTTCTGCTACTTCCACTCCACTACAATTATTATTGTATAGTTTTATTGTATTATTATTAATACAAAATAGGATCAACAATTAAATTATTATGTATAAGATACAACCTTAATGCATCACTAATTATAGTATATAGTGATATAATATATATACATATATTATTCTGAAATGGGCAATTCTGCATAATGAGTACCTACTTTATCTATATTTTGATGTTGGTAGTTTTTTATTTTTACTTAAATAACATTTTCAATGCAGGACTTTTACTTAGAACAGAGTATTTTCACAGTGTGGTATTAGTACTTTTACTGAAGTAAAGGATCGGAGTATTTCCTCCACCACTGGCACGATTAATTAACTCCAATCAACTATCAGTATAACAGTTTCACTGAAGTCCCCATCTTTTAGTCCGTAAACAGCAGGCCAACTGAATAAAAGGGAAAGATTTGTCTTCCTGTGAAAATATAATTTAACTAATACAGAATAACATTTCCAACAAACAAACGTTTATTTTACTTTGGAGGTCTGGAAACCAAAATGAACGGAAGTTATGAAGGTTTACTGTTTCAGAACATGGTCTCTGTTTTTAATTATTAAAATATAATTATTATTCAAGAAACTGCCCCTGCACAGACTTTAGACCAAACACAGAACAACCTCAACTAACTGAAGAACCAAATAAAGAGTATTGATCACGTATTACTGAATTCGTCTACCTGTCTGATCTCTTTATAAACTGACCCAGTTTGTGTTTTTAGACTTTTGAACAGAAAGAATCCAGCTGGGTTGAAGTGCAGTTCACTGCACTACATCTACATCTACACTACAGGTCCCGGTCTGCTCCCACCGCAGAAAACCGCCAGTTAATAAGACACACCCGCGCGCGTCAGGACCCGTCCTCGCGCTGCGCGTCTCGTGCAGTCGGACTCACCTGTGCTGCAGGCGCTCGGGTGAAGCTCCGCTGGCTCTCCAGCTTCGGACCAGAGCAGCTGTCTGTCTGTCTGTGTGTGTGCGTGTGTGTGTCTGTGTGTGTTTTCAGTTTCCAGCTGCACAGTGACCGCTGTAATAAGCCCCGCCCCTCGTGTTAACCCCGCCTACGCGTCTCCTCCGTCATAAAAACAAACACTCACCTGTAGCCTGCTCCTGTCAGGTGTCCTCCTGATGAGGATTCTCATAAAACCACAGAAGTAATACAAACAGAAAAACTATGCAGGTTGTTTAATCAGCTATTTTAATTCAGTAAAAGTATTAATACCACTGTGTAACAATACTCTGTACAAGTAAAAGTATCAGTATCTTACTTAAGCAGCAGTACAAAAGTATTAGAATCCAAATATACTCTAAAGTACCAAAAGTAAAAGTACTCAACACAAACTTGCTGATGTGAAAAACTGTACTGAGTCGCACTGCGAGATTCAGTCCACACTGATGTGAATGGGGGTGGACGAAATAATAGAAACACCTCTCAGCGTATCAGGTGCAGGTGAACAGCAGCACAAACTCCATCAGCACGCGTCTAAAAGTGCTTCAACACAAACCGTTATCACCTTCATGAGAGAGGGTTCACCGCAGGACTATCAGACGGACCCCGTTTCAGCAGGTGTTCCTAATAAACTGGACACCGACTTTCTGTTTCTAAGGAAACTTCTTATTTGACAGCTGCAGTTACTGGTTACTCTACAGTCAGATTCTGCATAAAAAACACAAGATTTAACTACTTTATGTACTGTTAACCGCTGTATAAAATACTTTGAATAAATAATTTTCTACACATAAATCATTTTACTTTTTATACTTAAAGTAAATTTACTCATACTTGCTGTACTTTTACTGAAGTGACAGATCGAATGCAGGACGTGTACTGAGGTCTTCTATAATATTTTCCAGTGGGGGAAGAACTATTCTGCTATTTTACTCAAGTGAAAGTAGTAATACCACACAAATACAATACAAATACTCCTTTAAAAGTAAAAGTACCTATTAGGTGGCACAATGGAGACTGTTGGGGGGTTATTGTTTTATTATTACTGATAAATTAACACAATCAACATCAGATAAAAAGAACAATATTTCCCTGACGTAGGTGGTGGTGGTATGGTAGTAAAGTAAGTAAAGTACAAGTACCTCGAATATATACTTCAGCGCAGTGCCTCAGTAAATGTTACTTTAGTTAGTTAGTTACCCATGTATATCACCATGGGGGGGGCACATCACCACGGTAACCGGGGGAAGCTCACTATGGGAGCAGGTCACCACGGTAACCGGGGGCAGCTCACTATGGGTCAGGGCACCATGGCGATCCATGCTGGAGGTTAACTTCAGAGTAAGGTCAACAGCCCGACTCCAGCGACCAATCAGATCACTGGGAACAAGGAGTCATCATTCCTACGGGATCCCCGCAGGGACAAAAGTGCTGCGTTCTATTTTTGTATATTATAACATAGATGCTCCTCTTCACGCCTCCACTC
This sequence comes from Coreoperca whiteheadi, assembly GCA_011952105.1. Classification (NCBI taxonomy): domain Eukaryota; kingdom Metazoa; phylum Chordata; class Actinopteri; order Centrarchiformes; family Sinipercidae; genus Coreoperca; species Coreoperca whiteheadi. The sequence continues at coordinate 1,262,649 of CM022478.1, read as the reverse complement.
TGGATTTCACACAAAGATGATTCATTTCTTACAGTGCGTAAACATTTGAGTACTTTTACGTTGGATACTTTAAGTACAATCAGCTGACAGTGCTTTTGTACGTTTACTGAACTTTAGGTGGGGGACTTTCACTCGTACTGGAGTGTTTTTTATCACATACTTTGTTTTATAAATCAGGCTCACGACTGCGGGTTTCGTTATGTTCAGTGTTTATTATGTTTCTGTATGTCTGCACGTCCATCAGATCTGTGACAGCAGCCGTTTGCAACGCAGCGATCCGATTGGACGAGCAGAGTGGTGACGCCCCCTTCAGGACACAGACAGAGTTTGGAACAAGCGGAGTTTATTCTACATCAGATCTACTGTCGTCTACTGTACACACAGGTTATTACACAGCTGAGACCCCCCCCACACACACACACACACATCTACACTTCTATTCTTGTGAGGACCTTTAAAACAGTGAGGACTGTTTGCCAAAATGTCCTCACAATGCAGAGATGTCCTCACAACGATGGTGTAAAACAGAAACTGGTCCTCACAAAGACAGACGTACACGACACTCACACACACACACAAACCCACAGAAACTTCTTTGGCAGGAAGCAGCTTCTTCTTCTGCTGAACAAACAACGGCACACACAGGAGCTGCATGGGATTGGACGGTGATGTCATCAGGAGGTGAAGCAAACACACACACACACACACACACACAGATTGACAGTATACAGTGTGAAGTGTTGTGAGAAACCAACTTTACTCTGAATATTCTGTTTCTGTATCAGCTGATGGAGTCCAGGTGAGCCGACGGCTCCACCTGCTGTCTGCGTCAGGTACCTGCGCTGAACCGTCACACTAAGGGATTATGGGTAATGAAGTTGAGGTAAACATGTTTTTAAACTAAACTAATGTTCATTTTTAGTCTGATTTAAGTGGAACACTTTGACACTCCGCCTGAAACTCTTTAACACGTTTAATTTATTCAATATTATACGTTATATATACTTTATTTCTTTAACATTTTCATTGTGTTTCTCCATAATATATATTTCTCTCGAGGCTCTAACAATAAGGGAGTCGTGTGTTGTTCATTGTCTGTATTTAACAAACTGCTTAAAGTTTAATTCTGGGACTTTAGTTAAAGATAAAACTGTTGTTTTTAATGATTTTGCTATAACTATCTAACTTTTTGCTCGCCATGAGTCGCTTCACAGGATAAAACCAGAACCTGTCGACGGCCCACCCTCGCTCTAGTCCCCGAACGCCCCCCAGCGGTCATATCTAACCTTAACCCCCCCTAACAGATCAGGAGTGAAGTGATTTGACGTCTGACGGGACGTGATCATCGTGTCACGTCAGACTCCAGAGCTCCACAAACAGCAGGTCATTTTACTTTTTAAGGCTTTCATTTAAAACTTTAAGGCAATATTCCAAAGTCAGTTTTATGATAAAATCCAATTTTTAAGGCGCTTGTTTTGTTTTAATCAGCGTCGAACCCACCGATGTCAATTACCTTTGATTAATTAACAGTGAACCCCGCGGGTTTCTATGGATGTGAGGGTCTGTATGGGTTGCCATGACAACACTGGCGTAGTGGTTCGCGGTTACAGGGTGCTGACATGTTGAGGGGTTAAAAGTGTACAGAATGACTGAGTGAACAACAGCATTTACATTCCCGTAACATCCCAGATAATGATTCAGTTAAGGTATTTCTAATGGGTTCTGGGTGATAATTAACAGATACATTAATGAGAAGTAACACATTAAGGTATTTTTCATTTCCTTACACGTGACCAAGAAACACGACACCTTTTCTTAATTTACCTTAAAATTGTTTAGTTAAGGTAAAAGTTCAGCAATGGTTGTAATCTAAATTTTACACAAGTCTCTAATCCAGTAAAACCCTATTAATTGTTTTACCCATTAATTAACCCAAAATATGGAGTGAACCCCTTCGTTTGGACCTAAATTGAATTTTAAATTATTACGAAACAAAATCCCTTCATTTTTTACATTAAACTTTAATTTACCCATTAATACTGACTCAATTAAGGTCTTTTAATTACATAATAATAAATGTGTAGATGAATGAAGTTTAATATATTGAGACATTTGGGTTTAAATTAAAGGATCTCTACCAGAGAGCTTCATTTAGATGGTGTCACTTGTGTTTTCACAGTACAATTGAGGATTAATTTAGATTTTAGGTGACTGAGCATTGACATGTGAAGTGGTGGAATGACCGGACAACATGTTTCATTCTTACGTCACTGATATCCCTTAATTTTTACTTAAAATTCCATCAATTCACCCTTTAATACTGGCGTAATTAAGGTAATTTTAATGGATGTTAAAGGGATATTAATGGATTGTAGATTAGATTATATACATGGTTTAGGAACCTTCAAGGGGTAAAAGAAATAACAAGAAAGCCTTAATTTATGCCAAAAATGGCCTTTAATTTTCCAGTTAAGATGAAAATTCAAAGATAATTTTCATGCTATCTGGTCAATTTTAAAGTGTATTTAATCCTTAAAATCCCATAAAACCATGCAAATAATCAATTAAAACCCTTAAATATATCATAATCCATTAATGTATTGATTAATTCATGTGGACTGAACCCCATAATTTGCACCTTAAAAAAGGCCCTTAATTGAAAAACCGCTTACTCTGAGTGATCTGTGCGCACACCCGGCCATGACTGATGATGTAACAGTTCGACTTTGTATGAGGTCATCACAGTGATGTCATCAGAGAGAGAGAGATAGAGAGAGAGAGAGTTACAGAGCAGCACACACACACATGAACCAAAGCCCATTAATAATAATAATAATAATAATCAATAACGGTGATAAAGCAGAAATCAGCAACATCGTCCCATGTGGCTTCATCACCATCATCATCATCAGTCCTTCATGTCTCTGTGTGAAGTCCACTGAGTCCGTTTAGTTTCCAGACAGGAAGTCAGTCTGATCGTCTCTAATTAATTAACTGTATGAAATTGAAGATTACACCTGCAACACCCCTAATGAACACCTGATCAACTCCTAATAACCTCCGGATAAACTGCTGATAATTAACAGACCAAAACCCTCTACTTAAGACACTAACCAGTCGGTTAATTAAGAAACTCACCTGTCAATTAACAATCTGACTTGTTAAACTAAATATGTTTTGATGAATAACTGACAAGTTTCCTAACTAACATACCGACCTGTTAATTAACGGACTGACCTTATTAACCCCCCCCCCAATCCTCTTCAGTCTGTCTACCAGACCTCGCAGCGCTTCCCGGTGTTCATGGGCGTCCCTGCAGGACAGTTGAAGTGGCGGCTGAAGTCCGGAGAGTTGGCGAGCGTGCCGATGACTCTGTATCGCGGGGGGCTGTGGGGGTCAGTCACCAGGCCCTCATGAGCGCTCTCTGGTGTTCGAACCGAACACCACACCTGAAAAACACAAAACAGGAGTCTCACACTTTCGTTACACTGTTTATCAATATTTCTCCTGATAATCAGACTGAACGTCCACTTCATTTCTCTTCATTCTTCAATAAACTTTAACTCAAAGGTCCTACACCACTACAGGTGTTTTTACTAGTTTGCCTGATTGGACCTCTTCTCAGGATTATTTGGACGTGTACAGCAGAGGACTAATCAGCCAGAATTATACCCCATTCAGATGGACATGGTGACACGGGTCAAAACCAGGTTGGGGGTCTGGGCCAACATGTCCTTTACAGCTTCTGTTAAGTTTAATTAAAGGCTCGACAGAAACAGCTATGTTGTGATATTGCACATTGTGTTGCTGAGTTCGGTGGCAGCAGGCACATAAATCACTGTGTCATCAGCGTAAAACTTGAGTCTACATCAGGACAAGCAGAACGTGGGTCATCAATAGAAACAGAAGTGGGCCCAGTGTAGAATCGTGTGAGACGCCGTTCTGTTGAGATGGTAACTGAGATGTTTTTCATTGTCAGCACTGTCTCACCTGAGCAAATCCCACAAAGAACAGCTGATCATTGGTAAGGTTGACAGCAGGAAGCCTCTTCTCCTCTCCGCTCTTCTGGACCCACGACCGATAGGCCTGAAGACAGAAACATACGGTACGATGTTATGTTCTGGTACCTCAGAACGACACAGCTCAGAGCAGTATGTTTTGGTTCATTTGGATGCAACATGTTCATACTAACATGGTATGCAGCCTTCAGTCCTCCGTTGTCGGCGATGTTTTCTCCGAGCGTCTGTTTTCCATTGACGTGTTCTCCGTTGACAAGGTAGCGGCTGTACTGATCCACCATACACTCTGTTCTCTGACGAAACGCCTCCACTGACGAGTTCTGCCACCACGGCCTCAAGTTGCCTTCTTTGTCATACTCACGACCTGACGGCAGGAGGGAGGACATCTTAATGAACAGTAAGATGAGTTCACTGTCTACTGTCTGGAGTGGTTTTGATGGAATAAGTGACATATTTTTGACTGAAATATATCAAACAGGTTTGAATTTTCTACACAGTACAGAGTTCATTTTGAGCAACACCCTAAAAACAACCCTGAAGACCAAACTAACCCCCTTACAACCCCCTAGCAGTCACTTGACATCTCCAAATCCAACCCAAATCTCCACAACCACCTAGAAACCACTTAACGGCCAACCTCACACTAAGTGTTCAATGTGCATAGTTTGCGTGAGCAGAACTTTCTAACCTGGTATCTTTCTCCTATCTGATATTTCCTGACAGGCTTCAGATTTTTCTACCCAAGTTCAAGAAGGATCAGAGAGTAGAGATGCTGAACTCCATTCAGAGATGAACTAAATTAACTTTTCCCCCATTCCTCTACACAGTACAATTGTTGTCGTTAAAGTTCCTCTCGTAAATGTCAGAATGCCATTGGATGCACATTGTGGAGGTCAGTGTTTGGGGTCTAATCTATCATTAAATAAACTTTAGCCACAACAACTGGCAGATTCTTGTTTAAAAACCCTAACAACCACCTAGAAAGTCATATCATTGTCTTTCTGAACATATTGCCCTTTTCTAATTAAAATATCTTAAAACATCCTAACAAAAGGGTTGGACTGTCTTTGCCTGTAAACACAGGGCTGTACTGAGGACCCGGATAGAGTCTTCACATTTACATGCACAGTCAGAGTGCAGTGAACACATCGTCACCTCCAGCTGGACCTGGACATGTGACAGGAAGTAAACAGGCCCAGAGATCCAGACTCACCCTGATCATCGAAGGCGTGTGTGAGCTCGTGGCCCATCACCACCCCGATCCCCCCAAAGTTCAACGCCCTGGAAACACAAACACACACAGTTTAAAAGGTTGTTTCTCCAAAGACCCGAAGAGTCCAGAAACCAGAAACCAACAGTCTAAAGTCCTGCCAACGTCCCCTTCAGGCTGCAGAGGTCATTATAGCCACAGTATGAACAAAAAACATCCATTGTAGAGTCTCAACAGTAGTGGAGCTAAACGTGTAAAGTTTGCCCTGAGGATGGCGCTAGAGGGAAGATCATGCAGTCATTCAAATCTAAAGGATTCAAATAATGGACTCAGCTACATCCATACAATTATCTAATTATGTCAGGGCATCTCAAGAATGATGAAAGACAGGTGGACACACAGACAGGTAAATATAGAGGTAAACAGACTTGGGGTGGTCGTGGGCGTAGAAAGGAGCTTGTAGGATCCCAGCAGGGAAGACGATGCCGTTCTTAGTGGGCATGTAGTAGGCATTAACTGTAGGAGGAGTCATACTCCACCTGGAGGAGGAGAGAGGGGAGGAAACAAGGAGGGGAGGAAACACGGAGAGGAGATGAGGAGTTAATATGTGGTCCTTTCATTCGGTCAAAAAGCCCAGGGATCGTATTCACAGGTATCTTCAAAATGTCCCAGTTCCAGCTCAGATCTTCCTCTTCAGATCTTCTCACAAAGCTGCTGAGGAACTGCTGAAGCCCCTTGCAGGCGTCTCACGCCCACCCACAAACCCCTGCACTTACTTACCTGTGGCTGTGTTGTTGGTAATTCATTGGTCAGCGGTGCCAGCGACCCTGTGACTTCCTCTCCCACCTCCTTCCCAAACAATCAGATAACCGACGTATTAACAGTTTTAACCATCGACGTATTAAGGAAATCTGGACACCGCGTTAGATGATGGTGCTGCACTCGTTCATATGACAGTTGAGTAAACACTGAAAAAGCCTCTGTAGGCATCCTCACGCTTCTTCCTGTTGGCTTCCCGCACACGAGTGCCTTTCCAAATGTTGTTTGCCCTAATGGATCAAATTCTGATAGTAAAACGACTATCATTATATCATTTCGGGGGGTTTGTTATGCTCAAAAAAAGAGCATTGCTGGGGGTGGCGTAAATTGTAGATTGTTTCAGAGGACAACATGACATTTTAAATAAGAGAAGCACAGATTTTGTGATTTTTTACTGGACAAATAAAAAAAATCTTAACTGATATAACTGATGATTGAAATGATTCTTATTTGCAGCCCTTATTGGACTGTTTGGATTTGCTGGTGAGCCGAGTGGATCCTAATGACCTGCTACATGTAGATTCTGGTTGTATTTCTATAAAACTCTTGTGTTAAGGCAGGTTCCCTGCAGCAGCTGACGGACTGTGAGCAGGCCTCAGTGACTCAGGAGTCCCCTGGACCAAAAACGTCAGACTGAGGAGCTACTTTTACACAGAAAATACTCTCAGACCAACAACTGGAGAGTTTTAAAGTTAGGACTGACACTCCCCGTTTATCTTTAGGAAGTTATTCTAACTCGGACAGTTAGGAGGGACATTAAGCCTGAAGGTCTGTGAATACGACCCCTGATTGGATGTGTGTGCTTGTCAGTATGTGACTCGTTATGTCGGTGTGTATTACTGGACTTCGTCATTATTACTGGTCTTTGTTGGGAGTCTTTCTCAGCTGGTCGGCCATCACTCGGGATGAGAAGTTGTAGAAGTTCAGCATGTTCTGGAAGAAGCTGTCGTCTGACACTTCATACTGAAAAACATAGAATCAGAGCGTGTTTATAGTGGTGTCTAACAGCAGGGGGCAGCAGAGCACCACCTGCTGATGTCACACTGAACCCAAATATAAAAAGCAACCTCTTTTCAATAAAACCACTGCTGTCACCCTGTTCTACCTGTGTGCAGGTGAATGAGTGATGATTGACAGCTGTCACTCACCCCATCATAAACGTCGTCCAGCTCTTTGGGGTCCAGGATGAATTCTGGGAAACCGATCATATCGTAGATCGCATCTGCCTAACGAGGGACAAACAGAAACGGTTAGACCAATCAGCACTTTGAACTCTACCCGTGTGTCCACCCGTGTGTCTGTGTACCTTGTCTTTAGCAGCCTGTCTCGTGTGGTCGTCCATCCAGCGGAGTCGGTCCAGAGCGTCTTTAAACGCTGAGCGGATCTCATTAATCATCTCCTCGGCCTGAGACAGACAGAAGGACAGGTGATGAACCAGACCACACCTGTATCAGATCCAGGACCATCTGTCCCTGCTGTGGTAACCAGATTATGATAATTATTCATTCAGGTGTGATACAACGCAGTGACTCACGATCTCTTTGCTGTGTTTGTCGAAGGTTGCCTTAACGAACAGCGCTCCCAGAGCGAAGCCTAGAGTGTCATCAGTGTTCCCGATACAAGTCTGCCAGCGGGGGGTGCAGGACTGCAACAAACCACAACCAATTACAACCAGTTACAACCACTTACAGCCAGGTAGAACCAGTTACAACCAAGTAGAACCAGTTACTGCCAAGTAGAACCAGTTACAGCCAAGTAGAACCAGTTACAGCCAAGTAGAACCACTTACAACCAAGTAGAACCAGTTGCAGCCACTTAGTACTACTTACAGCCAAGTAGAACAAGTTACAACCAAGTAGAACCAGTCACAGCCAAGTAGAACCAGTTACAACCAAGTAGAACCAGTTGCAGCCACTTAGTACCAGTTACAGCCAAGTAGAACCACTTATAACCAAGTAGAACCACTTACAACCACGTAGAACCAGTTACAACCAAGTACACCCAAATGCAGTCACTTAGTACCAGTTACAGCCAAGTAGATCCACTTACAACCAAGTAGAAATACTTACAACCAAGTAGAACCAGTTACAGCCAAGTAGAACCAGTTGCTGCCACTTAGTACCAGTTACAGCCAAGTAGAACCACTTACAACCAAGTAGAATTAGTTACAACCAAGTACACCTAGATGCAGTCACTTAGTACCAGTTACAGCCAAGTAGAACCACTTACAACCAAGTAGAACCAGTTACAACCAAGTAGAACCAGTTGCAGCCACTTAGTACCAGTTACAGCCAAGTAGAACCACTTACAAACAAGTAGAACCAGTTACAGCCAAGAAGAAGCAGTTACAGCCAGGTAGAACCAGTTTCCCCATAGGTACCTGGACAGGCGTAGCTTCTTGGGTCCCAAAACCACTTTTACTTACTTTTACCTCTTTTTAAAACAAGAAAGAAATAGGTAGAGCTGGTTACAGCAGATTAGAGCCAGCTAGAGGAATTCACAGACCAGTTAGATCCTGGTTCTCAGGTGTCTTTTCTTAGTTTCCCCACCAATACTGGCAGGTAATGGCTTCCTGGGGCCCTAAACCAGTTACAGCCAGTTAGAATCAGTTAAAACAGGTTAGAAGCAGGTAGAACCAATAACTGACAGCTGGAAACAGTTGTTTGTGTCTTAATAATTAGCTTCCCCAGTATCACCAGCACGGGAGAAGCAATTTAGCATCTGAAGCCTACAAGAATTGTAAGTGTGTTTGATTCGTGTCTTGTTGTAAGTTTAGTGCAGTGTTATTTTTGTTCGAGACCGCCGCTTGATTGGTGACGTGGCGTTATTGCGTAATAGGATTTAGTATCGATTGGCCTAGTGGTTTGTCCAGGGGCACGGGAGGCGTGTCCTGCTGAATACAATCACTGACAAAATAGACGGG
>CM022478.1:1220800-1239496 GCA_011952105.1 Coreoperca whiteheadi | reverse complement strand
GCCGAATGCGGGTGGGTTTTCCAAAGACATTACGTCACCGTGGACTCTGCCGAGCCTCGTGCCGCCTGCCCTCTGCTGTCTGTGCTGGAGGTGGACGAACACGCGCGGCCGCGGGTCCAAACAGTGCGGTGGTGTGCGTGAAACGAACCGTCTCGAGGCTCCCAGCGCGTGAGACACTCCGCTAACCGAGCTCTTGTCGCCGTGTTCATTCACGCCACAGCGCGTGACACCGGTCCAACGGCGGCAGGGTCACGTTTTCAACACGTCCCGCGGTCAAGTCCGCAACAATAAAAACGCAACCTCCGGTTACACTTTCAAAATAAAGCTCGCTGAGAAACAGGTGACGCAGTTTGGCACCAAAATGACCCAGTTTAGGAAAAGATCGTGGTTTGAACGTTCCTTATAACAGTCACACACACAGGAAATGAACCTCCTGTGTTAATGATCGACCCATTACTTTTATGTTCCTACATTTAATAGCAAATACTTTAGTGGAATTTTGATATCAAGACGTCTTGAGCTGCATTCAGGCTTGCGTTGAGAAAAATTGTCTGACAAACCTTTGAACGCATTAACTGGCCTGAAAGTCTCCTCCTTCAGCCTGACGTCCTCTGCTGCTGGGGTATCCACCCCGCGGTGGAGCCTCTAAACACGGTTCCCTTGAATTCCACGTCCCCAACTCTCTTTACCAACAGCCACAGATCTGATGACACAACTACAAAGTGGACCACTGACCTTTGGCCTCAGGTGTTCTGGTACCAGCTACCATTTATATTGTAACGCACTGGGTGACTTGTTAGTGAATCACTGTGATGTTACAAGTGACACTGTGTTCAGAAATGTGTTCCGATAAGCCTTTAAACGCATTAATCTGTTACTCAACGTGGACTTCTTAGATCAGATGTCCCGTCTCTCATAGCCCCCAGCATCGCAGTCCCCTGCACTGTATGAACGCTGATTTCAGGCTGAACTTACTGAGGGACGCCACAATAGTTAAGGTATCACTGAGCGTCCCCCTGCCCTCTCGTTCTCCTCCGGAGAGCTGACATTTGTTGTGCCAAAGTGCCTGGCTGGCAGCGCTCCAGACCCCCCGCTGCTCCGGTCTTTGTGGCTGGTGGACCCACACGATGGTGGCCGTCCTGTTGTGTTTTTAGTCAGAGCCCCCCCAGGGTCTGGCTCCAGCAGCGACTCGGTCCCGGGGATTTAAATCTCCAGGACTTCGCCTGGGACCAGTTACCGGGGGAGACGGGAAGTTATATTTGTGAAACTCTTTCCTCAGCTTGGCTGAGTCCCTGTCCGCTGTGGGTTTCTCTGACAAACTAAATGTCCCGTGATTCAGTTCCCTACCGTCCCTGTGCAACCTTTGTGTTACTTCTCCCGTCTGCGTCTGTGTGTGCGTTTGTTGCGTTCACTGACCTCCATTCTGTCAGGAGACGAGGCTGCCTCAGCTGGAGTGTCCGACGCTTCCTCCTCCTCCAACGTAGCTCTCTTATAGTTGGACATCTGTAGCGAGAGAGACAGGCAGACAGACGGGCTGTCGGTTGCGTCCACACTAATGCAGAGCAGGTTGGAAAAACCATGTGGCTAAATCTAATCTGCAGGGTGGAAACACAACTTTAAACAGTGCAGCCATGTGATCATCAGCCTTCACAAATATGGTCACGGCAGCCTGTCCAGGTCTGAGCTGCCTCCCACCCAGACTCCAGACCCTCCCCAGCCCTGAACAGGATATGTGGGTATTGATAATAGATGGACCAGTACCGAGACAATACCGGAGTATCAGTGGCTACCTAACCTTCAGACATGTACACACATCTCAGCAACTATTTGTTGGGCTGCTGTGTTTGTACAGACCTTCGTTTCCCCCCCCACTGAGCTTTCCTCTGGCGCCACCTGCAGGTTGCCAACCATGGCTCAGAGTGAAATGTGTCGGCGACTACGCGACGGACTGGCGTGACATTCGCAACAACAGACATTCAAAGTCCCTGAGAGGGTGCGGGCTAATGCCTGGGGGAGGTCGACGTTTTCACGTTCACGGTCAAACATCTCCACCTGTTCCTCGTGGGTTGGCACAAAGTCTGGTACAGGCATCCCCGGTGTGCAGAGGCTGAATGTGATGTTGCTGCTGGCAGCCGTGAGGCCGTCACCTGGCGTCTAGCTTCTTCCCGTTGTCGCGGCTCTTTTGATGACATGTAAAAATGCTGATAGTGATGGCATTAACGTCTGTACCTTATTTACTGTTGTCTCTATTGATCGCTGTACCGTTCTGTATTTATTATTCATCGGCTGCTGTTTGCAAGACAAAAGACCCCTCTGGGACGTTAACGCTTTACCCTACGCCAGACATCCGACGGTTCCATAACGGCCTCAGACCTACTGAAAGGTTTGCTTCTTTACCATCTTTTCTATAAGAAACCTACATAATAAATCAACCCTGCCTCCTCTTTGTTCGTCGAGGACTTTGATTGGCTGTTAAACACCACAGGAAACAGTAACCGTGGACTCAGAGTGAGACCTTTCCGTCTCAGCTACACGTGTCAATAAACCGCTGACACAATAGAACCAGAATAAAACGTAATACTCGATAAATGTATTTGCCTCAGCCAGCTACAGTGCTCCTGCAGCTGCACTACATTCTCTGCAGAGCCTCACCTGCAGGGGCTTTATGGACAGAATGTGTTGTGTGAATAATAGAAACCAAATGTATCAGTCTTTTTCCCCGTTATTATAAATCTAAATGAAAAATACAGCAGCTTGTTAGCGGTGAGTCAGGTGTCCCAGTAAACTGGCCCAGACCTCGACATCATGATTCAGTTCCTCTGGAGGAGAAGACGAGACGCCGAAGAGCCCCGCTGTGTGGGAGCGCTTTAGACCGAGCGAGGACGAGACGAAGGCCGGGACGTGAGACTGGCCGACCACGACAGCACGACGTGTTGGACAAACCGCCTGAGCGGCGGCCGTAAGAAACGTGACGCAGCCTCGCATGTTGTTCGCACACACAGCCGCCACGTTACTCAGCCAGTCACACGTGATAAAGATGATTCATTTGCAAACAGCAAACACACAGACACACGGAGATTCCTGCCTTCATTAGAGAAATATGTTCAGCCCCCCCAGAAGCTTCGAGGGCTCAAAGAATGGTATTCGGCCCAGCCCTAGTTTCCAGTCTTTATGCTAAGCTAACCGGCTTCCGGAACTAGCTTCTAGTTCTAACTAACTAACTAACTAACCGGAGAGTGCGTCAAAAACGAGCTCCGTCTTTTCTTTTACTGGGAACAACACAATACTTTGTACAGGGAGGTGAAAACGGAGACGGATCTTGTGGACAGGCACTTGGAGAAAGAAGAAACGCTTTTCATCGGGATAAGCCGTCAGACGTGCAGCAGTTCTTGTCTTTATCTGCAAGCCTATAAAAGCACATATATGTTTTCACCTTTAGATTTTATATGTGTGTGTTAAAGGAAGAGGCATTTTTGGATGTTGGTAATAAACAGCCTTGTAATCTCGCCTGTTCATCATCTTCTGCTCGTTCTGCTTTACGTTTGGTTTATTTTGTATACGTCACAGTTACGGCTCCTCCCCACAAGCCGTCCTTCTGCACGTTAGTTTATCTTTCCTTATCATTATTTAGAAGCTGTGCGGTGTGTTGCACGGGTACCTCCTGCGCGCAGCGGCGTTTGAAAGCGTACGACAGCGTGAACTCGTGGTGAAGCGGCACGAAGCGAGCGGAGGCCGTGAACTGAGAGGAGAGCGGCGGCGCAGCATGAGGAGATGTTTAACTGTGATCAAATAAATCTCCACTTCCTCTGTTTACACTCAGCTGCTCCCTCGCTCTCTCCGTGACCCCCCCCCGCCCCTCAGTCATTGTGTGGCAGAAACATAAACAGCTCAGGGAGAAGCACACGCTGATCCTGCATCAGTTTTATAAACTCAAACAGCTGCAGAGTTCACGTCGTTTCAGCACAACAACACCTCGCACGCCGAAGCTCGGTCGCCATGGAAACCACTGCGGCGTTCAGCGTGGCGGCATTGCAGCTCCGCTGAAGGCCTGACATCTGCCGGTGTTCAGATCGACACGAGAACCGACACTTCGGGACACTTCTGGTCCTCACATGACCTCTCTTTCTGTCTACGACATGTGGCCAAAAGTATGCGGACGCTGTCCTGGTGGTCCGCTCTGGTCTGGGCCTCACAGCTCCAGTGAAGGGAAACCCCAATGCTGCACTGAACTCATTCTTTATTTTTATTTCTTTACAAGCATGTAGGAGCACCTCTGGGGAGTTTACAGTTAAAACTGATTGGTTTTAGACCAAAGTTCAGCGTTTGTCCAACGTTAAGAAATTCCCGGACAACAATTCCTGGAGAGAATCTAACCTAACTATGATATATATAATCACGACTTTAGTCAAGTTAGCCGGTGTTGATTTTCATTCGGATTTCTTTGCAAAAACATGTGAAGAGAAAACTTCTAAAAGAAAATGTTTGAGACTGTCTGCGCTTCAACTTCCACAACATGTCTTGGTGCGTTCGTCCCTCCTGCTTCAGTGCAGCCGAGCGCTGAGCCAGCCCCACCAAGAGACCACGTCCTGCACCTCCGGGACGAAGCGGAGCGGCGACTGCGGGCCTTATCGCGAACGCTGGCAGCGCGTTTCAAACAGCGCGCCGGCTGGATCGTCTCAAACTGCGGCGGCAGGTCTGTGCCAGTCCCGGCCCGGGGGGAGGACACATCCTCGGAGGCTCTGCAGAGTCTCTGATGGTCCTGCAGGAAACTAAAGGTTTCCAACTGCTTCCTTCCCCAGGACCCTCACTGCAACCTGCCTGTCTCTCGCCCGACGCCGCTCTCTTTAACTGATGACGCACACAGAGGGGGAGAGAGGGGGGAGTGGGCGAGCAGGGTTGCTAGGAGACGGGAGTGTGCGTTATATCTCTCTGTGGAGGGTGATGTCACTGTGTGTGTGTGTGTGTGTAATTAGATAATGTGTGTGAATCATCTCCATTCAGCTCTAATGGAGTTCACTGCAGCTTATATAACATCTGTCTGTCTGTGTGTCTGTCTGTCTCTGTCCTGGCTCTTTTGTCCCCTCACAGCCTCCGTAGTCTGAACACAAACACTGCTGAGGAAACACTCACTGAGTAAATCATCTCTGCTTCTCCAGAACAAGAAGAGGGGGTGGATAATCTGTTAGCCTAGCTTAGCACAAAGACTGGAAGCAGGGGGAAACTGCTAGCCTAGTGCCATCAAAAGAGACAAAAGAAAACACACTTCCACCGACTCTAAAGATCTAACAGCCGCTAAAACCCCATTTCGATGTCTATACCTGACCAGGAATATGAATATAATCCAGCAGCACAACACATCCACCGTTAGAGCTGCAGCGTGGACTTTCCTACACAAACAGACAAACGCTTTGTTGGCCTGTGTGTATCCGTGAGGTCTAACAGACACGCCGAGTGGATCTTGAGCCAGCTGAGAGTTTAAATCCTGCGTTGTTTACATGCATGTTTCCTAGCGTGCCGTCTTCTTCTTCCCTGCCTGCCTGCGCTTGTGCGTCCTCAAAGGAAAACCTCCCCACGGTGCTGCCGGAGGTCGACGCCTCCGCAGCGAACCTTTAACAGACGTCCATCATGTCCACAGGTCCGCCTGCGTTCGCGGCATCACTGAGCGCGTGCGGGGAAACGCCGAGTCGTTATGACGCGAGAACACCGGGCGACGAGCCCGAGGGACACTGAGGGGCAGGGAGGGCGCGCGGCCTGCGGGTCGTCACCATGACAACTGTTCCATCACCGCCTCCCGTCCCCAAGGCAACGCCAGTCCCAGCTCGTCTGTGGCCCCTGACCCCTAACATAAACACCTCGTCAACACAATACAGGACAAAGAAGAGACACCTCCCCCCGCCTACAGTCCTCTGCCCCCCCCCCCCCAGACCTCCACACTCGTCCATTAAAGCAGTCGGAGGCTTCAGGGAGGTGACGAGGATGATGAAGGTCAGATATAAACTGTAGCAGCAGCAGTGCTCGGGGGGTTCTTTGGTTTGCTTTGTTGCTCAGATGGAAACTGGGCGTCTTAAGACAGGAAGTCACAGAGCTGCAGACAGGAAACAGTAAACCCTGCCCAGCCCAATGCACGCACACACACACACACACACACACTCTGCCAGCTCACTGTAACGTTGGGAATGTTCCCACAAAGAAAATCTGACTAAAAGAGTTCAAGAAAACAGCGGGAGCTGAGGCGGTTCAATGATTAACCCATTTATGGATGGACAGAAGGTTAACCAGCAGCTGTTGAGGCGATGGCTTCATCGCTCGAGTCGCTTCGCAACCAGCCACCGTGCTCCCAGCTGAGTTTCACTGAGTCTCTCTGGGCTTCGGACGTTTAAATCCCCCGGACGTCTTCACAGATTCTGATAACAGATCAGAAAACCTTCGGGAAACACGTTGCCAGAGTTGCACGTGGTCCTTCCAGACCTGATCATCTGCATGAAGCTGTGAAACTCTGGCGTTTTTCACAAGTGAAATGTCCTGACCCCATGTAGGGGCCCCGGCCCTCAGGCTGGGAACCACTGACAGAACCTCGACTCTTTTTGTTTCATAACAGTGCATTCTGACCCTCCACCTGATTTACTGCCCCCCCCACGACTCATAACGATGCTGATTAAAGTGAATGTCTGATGAATATATTAATAGAGCCGATACAACATGGCGACCTCGTTTTCCCCTCAGACCTCCGCTTTAAAAGGAGACGTGTGGCTGTGAATGTTTCGTCCGTGAAGGCGGTTTGGTTCATAGTAAAGGTAATATAGGTATTTACCTCTTATATATATGTTATTATAGATTCGAATGATAGAAAACCACAGAGGCTCACTCACCTAAACACCACGCGCACCAGTCAGCGCTTCAACCTTCAGCTTTTCATAATAAAATGCATAATGCCGCACCACATCATGGATCAATACGGACGCTGGGTGGGGGGGGGGGGACGTATTTCCTTTTTGTTTTTTACTTCAGGAAAAGATTTGAAATAAAACAAAGAAAAAGGTTGACTTGTTGTTGCTGACTTGGTGACGCAAATGACAAAGCAGGAGGCTAACAGACACATTTTAAATGTTCTAAAAAAACTCAACGCAAACACGAGAGCAAAGCAGGCAGGCAAAATAGATTCTGACGTAAATCGCAGCCTGAGAAAAGCTGCAGGGTTACATAAGCGGTTTCTCTCTAGGTAAATCAAATGAAATCTTTCTAAGACGCTACGTGCATTCCTCAGGATGAACAGCGTGGATGTATGAAGATCAGCCGACAGCAGCCGCTGACAGTAACACAGCGAGCTTTGAGCCTGTGAGCCAAACGTTCTCAGGCTCAGATGGGATCAAGCAACAGGGTTCACTGTAGTGGCTCACAGCGTCCAGCGACATCGTTAAAATAATATCGGGGTTCTTTATTAAAGAAACCCGCGGGGAACAGAGCGGAGGAGCTGTTTCGCAGTCAACACGAGTCCACCGATCACGTGACGAGGCGTGTCGGTGGACTACCTCCTCAGGTGAATCCCAACCCACTCATGCAGACGTTTCCTTTAACCAAACATTACCCAGAATACAAACGCACAACGTTCCTGTAACGTTTCACTTTATTGTGCACCTCATTTCCTTGAGAGAACTCTCGTAGTCGTATTTGACTGCGGCTAACTACAGCAGATCACTGATTAGCTGCACATGAAAGGTGAGCTAACGTCCAGTCCGCAGGTCAGCTGAGCAAGAACACGTGTGAAACAACCAGCTCCCAGTCATTTATTGGATTATGAATACGACTTTATTTGGGTTCAAATTAGGATCATTAGGATTTTTATACTACTCTTATTTATACTCTTTTTCCATTTCTAAATAACTGCTATAATAAGAAAGAGTAAATTCAGAACAGGATTAGAATTTAATATTTTAAATATAACTAACTGTTGTTTCTAGAGCAGCAACACTGTACAGTGTCAGTAAAATTAATCCTATTCCTGACATCAGCATCAGTGCTTCCTCCTGTCCTCCTGTCTCAGGCAGCGGGACGCTTACCAGAAGTTTAAGATTTGCGTCGAACTAAACTGAACAGCGCGTAGGCCTACCGAGCAACGTCACGGGTACTAATAAACAAGTTCTTTCCAGGAAACCTCCAAGACGGTTATGAGGAAGTTACAGAAGTGCTAAACAAAGCATTACCTGTTTGTCTAACGCTTGTGTTTGGTCATATTTCCTCTAAACGTTACAGAATACTCAGGTGTGACGAGTTTGGCTAGCTCAACCGGCTGATCCACATTCCTACAGGCTGCCTGAGGAGACGGGCTCGAGAGACAGAAAGCCCTCAGGTGTTTTTAAACTGTCGAACTTTAAACAGAGACATATTTGGAACGCTAACTGTGGTTAGCATTAGCTGTTAGCACGCAGACGAACACGGAGAGAATGACCCAGAGGAGGTCTGATTCTACTGGTCTGGCATCGCGACGTGAAGCAGCGGTTTCTCACTGATCGATCCGATGATTGGCCAATCAGCACCAGGGGCGGGACTAACGCCACTGTCAAGCTGTTTGTCAAGCTGCGCGCCGGAGTAATACAAACAATGGCGACCGACAAGATGGAGGTTCTAAATCGATTAAAAGTACCAATTACCAACAGCACTCTGCTTTCAAGGCATTTCTTCATGTCTTTTGCGTTCTCCACGACTCTCAGCTACCGACTCGCCCCTCTTGAGGAAACGGGTCGAGAGACGCCAACAGTGACTGTTACTTCTACAATGGACCAAATCAAGGAAGCTTGCTTTGATGGCGACGATCTGTTATGACCCCCTTGACCAACACAGTTTGTTTTACATAGTCGGCATGTCTGCTCAACGTCCGCAGTTTGTTTTCACGTACGTAACTCTTAAAGCCCGCTGAATCCGTCGTTTACTGCTTTGACAAAATCAGGCAAAGCACGTTGGCATCACGGTTGGCACGGCTGTGTCTCCGAGCCGACGTGAAACGACGCTTGATTCGTCGGTCTCTGGTGAGTGGTCAGTTGATATCGGATCCCTCTCCCCCCTGTGGAAATGGGTGAGAGCGGAGGCGGCGTCGGGCTGAAGATGGGAACGAGCGTAACGAGCCGGCTTCAGGCTGCAGGTCAGGTCGAAGCGCCTTTGAGCAAAACACCACCAACTGCTGCTGTCCTGTGTTTGTGGAAACCTTCGATCTGTCGTTCCCTTCCTGGTAACGTCCAAGGAGTTCAGGGTCAATAAACATAGTTAACTAAACCTTCCTACTGTCTTCCTTTGACTTCGGTCCGGAGCTGCTGTACGATGACCGACAGGGCCAGTAACGGCAGGGAACATGGGAACATCACACATTCAGATTAAACGCTTACGAAGCCCCTCTGATTGTTGCTTGTGCATCAGCAACTAACCCTGAGCTATAAAGCAACAAAGCCACACAGTTCGTGGCTGTAAGAAACTTTTAGAAACACTTATGCCTAGTTCACACTACAGGAGTTTAAGCTTGCCAGTCTTCATGTGTGAACTACTCAACGACGCATTAAAGACGCGTCGCCGACGCCAGACAAACATCTAGCGCGCTAAATATCAGCAGCTGTCGGCCGACTCGACGCTCTGTGGTGTCGCGACGAACTACAGCCGATGAGAGCGAAGCATGAGTCGAGGTCCTCTGAAGCAGCAGACAGACAAACAACAACATATTCTCTCTTTTTTTTCCTTTTTCGGGGTTCCGAGCAGATCACTGCACCGCTAACTTTGTTTCCACGTCCGTTTTCAAAACAGTTCCTGTTTCGCTCGTCGTTTCCCGTTCGACTTCTGGCGACAGAACGTGGTTTGGGGCCCGGAGAGAGTCGCTGTGGGACAGAGTTGTTGTCCGTCTGTTGCGGAACATGTACGTCGAGTCATGTAGTCTGAACACCACCACGACTTGAAGACTCAACAGCAGGTCCTGCAGTCTGAGCAGCACGGCGACCTGCCGACGGTCAACATCCTGAAGTGGGAACTCGGCATTAGCGACAAACTCGATCATGAGAAACCAATGCGGTTATGAACGGAGCTGTGATCCCACCCGTCTGCTCATCCCAGACTCAATATTTTCAAGGGACGCTTGCAGCTTTTTTTTTTTTTCCCCATTTCCCACGGTGAGCACTTTAATCTGACTCGCCACGAGCCCCGTTTAGAGTGCATATAACCATCTTTGGATGCTCTCTGGAGACCAACAGCAGCTCCCGAAGCTGCGCCTTCGGTTTGTGAATTTTTACATATGTAAGTCGCTTTGGATAAAAGTGTCTGCTAAATGCAGATGTAATGAAGATGACCTTTTTTCCTCGCCCGTGAGTATCTGCTGACCCTAAGTCAGACTTCGGGGCTCCTTCTATAAACATCCTGATGCAATCAGGAAGTAACCAATCGCCTCCCGGCTCCGTCAAGCTCCTGTTTCCATCCGAACAGGAGCTCGTCCGAGTATTTCTCTGTAGTAACCAGCAGCTGCATGTTGGATCTTCGGTAAAAGACAAGAGTGATGAGCGCCGTGTGTCAGAGGCAAAGAGTCGCCACACCAGCCGGCGTGAGCAGCTGCTCGTAAGTTAAACTTTAATATGTTATAAAAAGTGGAGCTTTATCAGACCTCAAATGATGAAACGTCACACTAATAACATTTGACTAAATGAGTAAAGAGCGTCAGTTAGCTTAGCATAGTCAGATGTTTCCCTCTCATTATAAAAACGCACGCAGACAGAAAGATTCACAGATTCATCTTTTAGCCTCTAAAACTGGAAGTTATGCTAGCTTATATGATGCTACAGCCACTTCCTGCTTACATAGTTGGTTGCTCCTGATTGGACGTCCCTTCAGATGTTTCATAGCAACAGAATTACACGTCAGGCGTTACTCACTGAGGCGTTTTAATGAAGTTTTAATGGAGCGACCTGACTCAGTGAATCACTAGTTTGAAAGTTTGATTAAAAGATTAAAGGAGAGATGTAACCTTATAACATTATTATTATTATACAGAGTTTATTTTTTGAAGTCTACTAAAAAATACAAAGGCACATTTATAAAGTTCATTTGAACAAATTATTTACACTGAAGCCGTTCAAACGCCCGCGTCAGCGATCGGGCTCCTTAAACCATTAAACACATCGACCTCATGACGTGAGACGCGCCGACGCGCTCCCTCAGCCGAGCCGCCTCGCAAAACAAACGGCGGCTGCGAAACAGCAAGATGTCCCCTTCTGTAACTCTCGGCTTCAACTGAAGTCAACAGAAACAGTTTTAGATGTACCGTAGAAGCTGCTCAGATATAAAACATGCGGTTTTAGCCCTTGGTCCCCTCCAGCTCTTCCTCCATTTACCACGTTCCGCGAACGCAGCGACGTCGTGACCGGCCACCGCGTTGATTTCCGCTGTCAACCAGCCATTACATAGAACGTCAGCCACGACTCTGCTAACGTTGTGCGCCTCGCGTCGGCCGAAGCTTCCCGCTGAGACGCTGAAGCAGAGGCGTCGAGCGGTCGTGGCCGGCGACACGCTTCCTGTCCATTCGCCGTTCAGCCGCTCGCTGTTTCCGAGCCGTCGCATCAGACCAGAGACGCTCCGAACGTTGGAGCAAATCATTTGAACCGATGGTTTTCAGCGCTCGAGTCACTCGAGGAATCGTTTCAGCTTGATGTTGTCACGTTTTAACCATTTACATTTAGTCATTTAGCAGACGCTTTTATCCAAAGCGACTTACATATGAGAACATTCACAAACCGAAGGCGCAGCTTCGGGAGGGTTCAGTATCTTGCTCAAAGATAGTTCGGCGCGTGGCTGGGGGATCGAACCGCTGAACTTCCGATTGGCAGGCGACCGCTCTGCCACCAAGCCACAGCCGCTCTTTACAGGACGCTGCTTTACTCCTCCGAGCTCTTTATCCTGCTCAGCCGCTTCGTCTGCCGCCTTCTCCTGTTTCTCATTGTAATGTAACACCTGGCCGCGGGACGACCGCTGAGCATTAGCCTTCTGGCTAACACCGGCACCTTTACACTGACCGTTGATCAATGAAAATAAATAAATACAATTTAATCAACGTCAGCGGCCGTTTTCTGAGCTGCTCCTCTTCATCAAACTTTGTAAAACATAAGAAACAACGTTAGCTAGCCGTGACAGTGTGTTTCACAGTAAAGGTCGTCACATTAAAATGCTTTTATTGTGACATTAAAATGCTTTTATTGTGACGCACGTGCAGGAAGTGATATCACCAGCAGAGTGTCCAGTCATCAGTGTGGGCCTGAACGTTGTTCCTTCAAATGAATCAGCGTCTAGTGTTACCCACATTCTGTTAGATTCCACAGCAGCCGTGGACTCAGGACATTCACTCGGTAAAAGCCTTCCACTGACGGGTTGTTAAATGTCATACAAACAGTGGAAGACGTCCGACGCGACGTCTGCAAAATGTCCCGCTTT
Organism: Coreoperca whiteheadi; assembly: GCA_011952105.1. Classification (NCBI taxonomy): domain Eukaryota; kingdom Metazoa; phylum Chordata; class Actinopteri; order Centrarchiformes; family Sinipercidae; genus Coreoperca; species Coreoperca whiteheadi. Next base: position 1,227,046 of record CM022478.1, on the reverse strand, counting down.
GTTCGAGCAACGGTCCGAAGGCCACAAACCTTCACGTCACTGAGACGGGAGGCGGAGAGAAGCAGGAAGTCCGAGACGCCTGAAGATGAATCGATCGTCGGCACAGAAACAGCCTTTAAATCACCTCTCTTCTTCTTCTATCAATGCTGGCACACTGTTTTATCGCACCTTATCAGTTTTATTCTTAGGACTGTTTTTATATTATTGTTCTATTTTTCTATTATTTTCACTGTAATTGCCTCCTGACATGTTTTAATCCTGGTTCCACCATGTAAAGCACCGTATAAATAAGGTTTATTATTGTTATTTGTCACTCATTTTAATTGGGGTTTGAGGACTCCGAGGTTTTGATTGATCACTGAGTTAACGACTAATCGATTACCAAGTCTGCTGCTGATAAATGATTCCAGAAATCATTTCAGCTCTACGGCAGCAACACGTTTCCTTTTAAAAAGGTCAATAATGTGAGATGAAGAAGAGGCTTTTCTTCTTATCTGTTAACAGGAAGTCTCTTCTTCTTCTGTGGTGCAAAATATCTGAAACCAGTCAGCTGAACTCACAAATATACAGATTGCTGCAGAAACAATCCTGCAACATGAAGAACCTCCATGTTTACCCGACCTGCGTGTGGTATTGATCGGTTCAGTGATCAATCAGCCTGTTCGATCAGTGACGTCAGCCGGCGGTGGAACCTGGTTTCAGGCCTGAAAATGTTTCTGCTCACAAACCCCAGCTTGCTGCACACGCACACACACGCACGCACACGCACAGCTGTCTGCCGATATACGTTCATATCGATCAGTCAGACCAGCCTGTCCGTCAGTGCAACAGCCCGTCAATCACAGTGACTGACAGGTGATCAGCAGCATCAGCTGCACGGAGGGACACACAGGAGCGCGTCCGGGCGCGTGCGCGTTTTACGTGTGCGTGTGTGTGTGCGTGTGTGTGAGTGTACTCACGGTGTTCCGGAGGTCCTGCAGCGCTACGCTCATCCTGGAGCTCCGTCCCCGAAAACAGAGCGCTACCGACGGCCGCTTCGCCGGCCCATCCTCCCCGGCTGTCCGTCCGTCTGTCCTCCGCGCTGCCTGTCTGTCTCTCTGTCTGTCTGTCTCTCTGTCTCTCCGTCCTTCTTCTTCTTCTCCTTTTGTCTGTGCAGCAGGAGAATCGCGAGGTTTCTTAGTTCTCTCTCTCACTCCCTCTCCCTCTCTCCCTCTCTGTCTTCCTCAGACCCCGCCCAACATCCAACCAGCCTCTTCCTCTCACAAACAAACACACCCCGAGACACAGAGGGGCTGACGTCATCCGCACGGCCCCTACGTCACCTCCTCCAGCTCCCCGGGCTGTTGGAAACGGCAGCTCGGGTTCGAGAACAAAGTGGCACAAAACACCACGACCTGTCCCTCTACATGTGCAGCGTTCTCCCAACCCTTCCTGCCACCGTCCAGATCACAGAGCGGAGTGGGAACACGCCGAGCATCACGTCTTCAGCTGCGGACAGAAGGGATGGAAAGTGCATTGACTCAAGTACTGTACTTAAGTACACCTTTGAGGTACTTGTACTTTACTTGAGTCAACTTTCTGCGTCCCATTCCACATCTCAGGGGGAAATATTGTACTTTTTTTCTGCGCTACATCTGAGTTACTTTTCAGAAGAAGGTTTTACGTTAAAAAACATCTGATACGTTTTCCAAAAGTCCACACGCTGTCAGAGATTAAACCGGCACCGCTGGCCGCCAGCTGACAGACCCTCCACAGGCTACAGTGATGTCATCGCAGGTGACCTCAGGGTCACCTGGACACGAATAAGAGACCAAAAAAGATCTTTGATCGTCTTGAATTTGCTGCTGATGAAACTAAAACATCAGACAGGAGTTCAGTGGCATCAAAGAATCTTTTCATTCATATATACTGTGTATATATATATATATATATCTCCTGTGTGTTGGTACTTCATGTTAAACATAGATTTTATAACAGGCCGAAGTGAAACGCCACAGAAACAGCTTCAGGCTGTGGTTCGACGTCCTGCTGCAGAATAAGTACAACACGCAGTTTCCCTTCAGCCCTGATCGAGAGCAGAATCCGAGAACATCTGATCGATCCTCAGGCCGTCGCAGCGGCGGGAGAAACAGAGCGGAAGAAAACATAAAGCCGGCGACACACACCCATAAGTGAAAACTACAAACAGATGCACGCAGAGAGAAAACAGGAAGCGGAAAGATACAAGAAACCCTCCGGGGAGATGTTAATTATTCAGAGTATTTTGCCTGTCGTCTGTAGGGTTTGTTCTGTGAATGAATGAATGAATGAATGAGTGAGTGAATGAGTGAATGAGTGAAGGGCCCCACGTGGACACAGACAGAAATGCATGTGAGAGACGCATGATGTCCGATAGGAACTGAACACATGAAACACAAAGCGCTCCTCGGCGTCGCTTCACGTCTCTTCGTGGGGCGTGACGTGACCTCGGAGTTTTCCCGAGGGAAAACTGGTCCAACTGGATTCGGTGTCACGCTGACTTTACTGTATCTGCCACGAAGCATTAACCCCTTCGGTCTCCTCGGGGCTCGTTCAGCATCAGCAGCTCGGGCCGATCACTGCTAGTGATCAGCTGTTATTTATTGGTTCAGATGCTTTAGGCGACCTCTGACCCCGTGAGGTCAGAAAGACCGTTCCCGTGAATTCTCGCCTGTGTTGTTTATCAGTCACAGTCTTAAAGGTACATGTACTTTACTTGAGTATCTGCTGCGCTACAACTTTTACTCCACAGCACTTATTAGATAACTTTAGTCTCTCTCCAGAATCAGTGTTCCGATACGAAATATGATCATCTGATAAATGTGTTGCTGTAGGTTAAGATACGACTTTAGTAGCTGATATAAAGTCATTATATATAAAGTAGCTCCACCTGTTTCCTGCTGCGACATTAATGCATCAATTGTTATAATCCACTAATATCATACACATTACTCTGAAATGGGCCGTTCTGCATGATGAGTACTTTTACTGTTGGTACTTTAAGGAAAGTGTTTTGCTAATATCTTTGACTTGTACAGTATTTGTACACTGCAGTATTACTACTTCTACTTCCGTGGAAGACCACTGATTGGTTAGCTGAGTCACAGTTCGGCAGTGAGACTCAGTGGTACTGTTCTGGTACCGAGCGTTTCCGGGCCCGTGTTTGCGTGATCCACTGTGAATCTCGACCGCAGCCGTTGGCGTCAGACGAGTCTTCGGTTTCAAACTGCCCCGGTCGTTCTGAAGAAGCAAACGTGCGACGCGGCTACGTTGCAACGGGGAACCCAGGGCTGAAAGGGTTGAGAACGACGGCGCCCGGTTCTGTTCCCCGTTGGGCTGCAGAGACACAAAGAGGGGGTCTCACGCTGCGACCGCGGACGATCTCGGTCCAGCTCGGACTGCTGGAGCTTCACCTGGAGGCCGGCTCTGAACGCACCTCAGGGGGTGCACGCCAACGGGTTCACCTGAAGGGGAACGGCGAGCATCTGACCGCTTCTTCAGGTGAACCCTGACACACCGGGACCGATGCTGAAGAAAGCCTAGGCACTGGAGACACGTCCTCACTGGGTTATAAGAATAACCCGGCGAGCGTCACGGGAATACGCGTTTATTACAAAGCGGCGTGTGCACGTGGGCGACACGGAACGTATCCAAAAGGTTCCCTTGTTCTACCGGAACAGCGCGCGGCGGTTTACAGGCCACAGCGTGTAAAGCGGAGACTGTCTTCATCCCATCAGAACAGAGACGTCTGGGACACATGGGACACATGGGACGCCCCCCCCCCCCAACCCAGAACGGCGTGCTCACGGGGCCCCGGGGCCTCGCTCCGGTCGTGTTCCGTGACGCCCATGAACCCCTTTAGTCGCGCCACGTGTTTCTCCCACAGCTGAGGTCAGAACAAAAGCTCTGAATCAACGCCTGCTTCTCCGGTGTCTCCGCACAAACGCAGGACCATCAAAGAGGAAGAGGCGAGCGGATCGCACCGCGCCGCTTCTGTTCCACGCGAACAGCCGAGCGCGGCTGAAGAAAAGCTGCCCCCGACTTCCATCTCCCGACACAGAACCGCAGCTCAGCCAGTTAGGAAGGAAAGTCTCCAGCACTTAAGGAACCAAACAAACAGAGGAGCGTCATCCCCCGGGAGCCTTCTGCGTTCACGCGACTCCGCTCTTCGTGGCTCCAGATCAGCCACCGAAGAGATCGGCCTCATGTCGCGCTTCCTGTCTGGCCTCGGGGTCACGTCGCTTCTCTCAGAGGAAACGCTGAAGAGCTCTGGCTCTGCCCTCGCTGGTGTCCGCGCACGTGTTGGCCGGCGGCGCCCCCTGCCGACCGCAGGCGCGCGGTGCAGGTCGCCGTGGCGCACGCGCTCAGGTGCAGGCGTGAACGCGCAGCAGCGGCAGCACGAGCCTCGGTCAGCTCTGCGCGTTCACGCCTGACTTCAGTCATTCACCTGCGCAGGTGTTTAAACCCCCCCTCAGAGCTAACAAACTGTTTCCAGGCATCTTCCGCTTGTCTCGTTCTTCACCAGTGGCGTCCTGTCTCGGTCACATGTCTCGCGTCTGTCCGCATCGCGTCTCTGGCGCGAGGTGGTCTGTGCCAAACGTCGCTGACGTTACAACCTCCGCCAGAGACGCATCCAGCACCGCATACTGATCGTGAAAGAAGATCAGGTGTGCGGCCAAACGGGTTCCGATGAGAGACGCGAGCTCAGGTGTTTCTGTCGTCAGCAGCTGGACCGGCTGACGTCAGGACCGCGTTTTGCTCTGACATGTTACATCAAAGCTGACTTTGCGTGACTTTAGGAGAAATCTACAGGCGCAGATGGCCAAAGTGCAGGAGAATAACCACGTGATTGTTGTTTCTCCTGCACGAGTCTGAAGGCAGACAAACCACGTGTTCCAGCCGCCAGGTGGGACTCAGGTGGGACACGTCCGTGCTGCCTTAGAGTCTGACGAGTCGCAGAGGACAAACACACGCCATCTCTAGGACTCAGCATGAGGTAGTGTTTCTCCAGCAGAGGGCGGAGCGACACTGCAGACTGGAAGAACCAGAACCAGAACCAGGTTCACTGGTCCAGAAAGTAAAGTCCAAGATTAATTCACTCTGTCACGTCCCCTTTTACTTCATGTATTTATATTCACTCAGTGACGTCACTCGCGTCTGCCTGCTCATTAATAAACTGCTCCTTCCTGTTCTGTTTGTCACCTGCAGTTAGTGTCGATAAAGTTGGAAAAAAGAGGACAGACACTCATTTAGTCTTCATCACCTCCTCATCATCATGATCTCCTCCTCCTCTTCAACTCCTCCTCCTCTTCACCTCCTCCTGCTCCTCCTCATTATCTCCTCCTCCTCATCATCATCGCCTCCTCCTCCTCCTCCTCATTATCTCCTCCTCCTCTTCATCGCCTCCTCCTCCTCCTCCTCTTCATCATCATTGCCTCCTCCTCCTCCTCCTTCTTATTATCTCCTCCTCCTCCTCTTCATCGCCTCCTCCTCCTCCTCCTCTTCATCATCGTCTCCTCCTCCTCCTCCTCATCATCATCATCGCATCCTCCTCCTCCTCCTCATCTTTATCACCTCCTCCTCCTCCTCTTCACCTCCTCCTGCTCCTCTTCATCACCTCCTCCTCCTCTTCAACTCCTCCTCTTCACCTCCTCCTGCTCCTCTTCATCACCTCCCCCTCCTCCTCCTGTTACTCCTCCTTTTTACTATCTCCTCCTCATCATCATCATCATTATCTCTTCCTCCTCCTCTTCTCCTCCTCCTCCTCTTCACCTCCTCCTCCTCTTCAACTCCTCGTCCTCTTCACTTCCTCCTGCTCCTCTTCATCACCTCCTCATCCTCATTATCTCATTCTCCTCCTCCTCATCTTTATCACCTCCTCCTCCTCCTCCTCTTCACCTTGTCCTCCTCTTCAACTCCTCCTCTTCACCTCCTCCTGCTCCTCTTCATCACCTCCCCCTCCTCCTCTTCTTACTCCTCTTCACCTCCTCTTCCTCCTTCTTTTTACTATCTCCTCCTCATCATCATCATCATTATCTCTTCCTCCTCCTCTTCTCCTCCTCCTCCTCCTCCTCCTCCTCCTTCTCATCATCACATCCTCCTCCTCCTCCTCATTACCTCCTCCTCCTCCTCCTCTTCATCGCCTCCTCCTCCTCCTCATCGCATCCTACTCCTCATCATCATTATCTCCTCCTCCTCCTCTTCATAGCCTCCTCCTCCTCCTCCTCC
>CM022478.1:1209155-1220775 GCA_011952105.1 Coreoperca whiteheadi | reverse complement strand
TCATCATCATTATCTCCTCCTCCTCCTCTTCATAGCCTCCTCCTCCTCCTCCTCCTTCTCATTATCTCCTCCTCCTCTTCATCACCTCCTCCTCCTCCTTATTATCTCCTCCTCCTCCTCCTCATCATCATCATCATTATCTTCTCCTCCTCCTCCTCTCCTCTTCATCATCTCCTCCTCCTCTCCCTCCTCCTTCTCCTCATCGCCTCCTCCTCCTCCTCATCATCATCATCGCATCCTCCTCCTCCTCCTCCTCCTCATCATCATTATCTCCTCCTCTCCTCCTCCTCCTCCTCCTCTTCATCAACTCCTCCTCCTCCTCCTCTCCCTCCTCCTTCTCCTCATCGCCTCCTCCTCCTCCTCTTCATCATCGCATCCTCCTCCTCCTCCTCCTCCTCTTCATCATCTCCTCCTCCTCATCATCATCGCATCCTACTCCTCATCATCATTACCTCCTCCTCCTCTTCATCGCTTCCTCCTCCTCCTCCTCCTCCTCCTCCTCAGATCATGATCAGTTTCTTCTCTTCTCTCTTCTTGTCTAAACACGTTCCATCCATTTCATTTTCCTTCTTCCTCTTCCTCCTCTTCCTCCTCTTCCTCCTCTTCTTCCTCTTCCTCCTCTTCTTCTTCCCTTGTTTTCTTCTTTCCTACCGTCTCTTTTTTCTTCTTCCACATTTCCTTCCTGCCATCCTCTCGGTGTTCTTCTTCTCTTCTTCCTCTTCTCACTCCTGTTGTTTTCTTCTTCTTCTTCTCTTCCTTGTCGTCTCTCCGTCCCTCTTGTTTGTTTCTTCTTCGTCTCTTGTTTTCTTCTTTCCTACCGTCTCTCTTTTCTTCCTCTCAGTCTTCTTCTTCTCTTCTTCCTCTTCATGTTGTCATGTCTCTCTATCTTCACTTTCCTTCTCTCTCTCCAGTCTTCTTCTTCTCCTTCACCTCTTTCCCTTCCCTCCGTTCTTCCCTGCCTTGTCTTCCCCCACACTTTCATTCATTCCTCTTTTCTTCTCATTTCTTCTCTTCCTCTCCCTTTTCTACCCGTTTTACACTTTTGCCTCCTCCCTTCGCCTCCTCTTTCATCCCTCTGAAGAACGCGACTTGAAAAGAGCAGATGAGGCGACGCGGCGGCGGCGGCGGCGGTGGGAGGAAAGGAGGTGACGGAGACGCAGAGAGTGAACCTGTCTTTGTGTCACAGGTCGGCCTGAACGAGAAGACGAGAGTCAGAGGACGAAGACTTTTCACCCTCCTTTAGAAGACGACGGTTCAAACACCGAAACACAGGTTCGCCGCCTGACTGACTCTGAATCAGCTCTCATGCTCCGAAGTCGTTCAAAGCGGCCTTCGAAGGCGAACAAGCGTGGAGGCGTCGGGCCCTCAGACGAGTTTCCTCTCAAAGCTGTCGCCGCGAGACGTGATGACATCATGAACGGACGTCCTCACTATGTCACTATTGAACCTTCACCAAAAACACTTGGTGTGTTTTATAAGAAACTGCGTCACATCTCAATGACAGCAGCGACGTTATATAATCCAGCGATGGATTGACTCCAGCGGGGGGATTATTTAAGGAGCCGTCAGTTTAGATTAATCCTGATTAGCTTCATTAATTCATGGATTAAAGGTTCGTCGTCGTATCGGTGTGTCTCCATTAAAGTGAAGTAAAAGACGCCTTTTAACTCGAACATCGATTTGTTCACGTGCAAATATGTGAAATGAAGTGCGACTGTTGTTTTGTAATTAATAAAAATATCTACCAGCCCTGGCATGGACGGGGATGAGAATCAGCACCTCCAAGTCCGAGGCCGTGGTCCTCAGCCGGAAAAGGGCGGCTTGTCCCCTTCAGGTTGGTGGAGAGCTGCTGCCTCCGGTGGAGGAGTTTAAGTATCTCGGGGTCTCGTTCACGAGTGAGGGAAGGACGGAGCGGGAGATCGACAGGCGGATCGGTGCATCCTCTGCAGCGATGCGGTCGATGTACCGGTCTGTCGAGGTGAAGAAGGAGCTGAGAAACTCTCTGTTTACCAGTCGATCTACGTTCCTACTCTCACCTGTGGTCATGAGCTTTGGGTCATGACCGAAAGGACGAGATCCCGGATACAGGCGGCCGAAATGAGTTTCCTCCGCAGGGTGGCTGGGCGCTCCCTCAGAGATAGGGTGAGGAGCTCGGTCACTCGGGAGGAGCTCAGAGTGGAGCCGCTGCTCCTCCAGCCGAGGTGGCTCGGGCATCTGTTCCGGACGCCTCCTTGACGCCTCCTTGACGCCTCCTTGGGGAGGTGTTCCGGGCCTGTCCAACTGGGAGGAGGCCCCGGGGAAGACCTAGGACACGCTGGAGGGACTGTGTCTCTCGGCTGGCCTGGCAACGCCTCGGTATTCCCCCGGAAGAGCTGGAGGAAGAGTCTGGGGAGAGGGAAGTCTGGGCGTCTCTGCTCAGACTGCTGCCCCCGCGACCCGGTGGAAGAAGATGGATGGATGGATCTTCCAACCCCCGCCTTTCTATTTTCTTTTATCTTCTCTTTTTCCATACCAAACTGAAATTCCTTCCTTTTGTGGCCGTTAGTTCTCGTCAATATATTTGTCATTAGCTCCAAAAGATCACCTAGTTTAATGACGAGCACACTAGAGCGGATTCGGAGAGGGTAGGCGGGCAGACGCACGCCTGACTGCCTCGAAAAGCCTCCGTACTTTAACATATCAACCCGAGGAGATGTGGACAAGAGGTTGTGGTTTTATAATTAGTAGATTCCCTGAAAAATGTCCTTAATTTTCATGGAGGTTAATAAATTATTGAATTAACATTTGTACATTTAATAGTGTCTTCTTCAATTTACGCCCCTCAGATTTTATAGCTCATCTTCAGAGAAAGCAAGTGTCCAAGTTAATAACGTCCCAGTTACATGTCTTAATAAAGTCGGTTGCTAACAGACAGCTAACCGAGGCTACTGGGGTCATCGGGGACGTTAAGCGTCGTCACGCCGAACACAGAAACTCATCCGCTCGCTCGTCGGCCTTCACCGCCTCGCTGCGTCCCGTCTGTGTGGCGTGTTACACATCCACGGTTTGTACTCGCTCTGGAAAAGGCGTCTGCAGGAGAGGGAGTCACATGACGGGCTGGAAGCTCAGCGGGGCTGAAGTCATGTGACCGCGGCGTCGCACGTTTACAGCCCAACGTTAGCGTTTTACTTCAGGAGGTCACATGCACGCTTCGCACCTCATAAAGGTGGCGTTCATTGGTGAAGATTATCTTGGCGAACTGAACGTCTGCTCGCCTCAGAGCTTACTTTCTGTGATCATCGTCTCCAAATCCCCCGGACTGAAGGAGACAACAATCGTTTGTTGTAACGCATCTTCGGTCGGCGTGAACACGTTTGCTCAAGATGGCCCAGTGGAGAAGGACGCCGACGGGACGGCTAAACGCCCAGAGGCAGAGGTTCGTCACATGGCAGACTCCGAGGTGTGAGGTGCAGTAGTTCCTCACCCCGTTCCCTGGTGAGGAAGGGTTATTGATCTTCCTGATGACAATGCTTTCACTGTACACCCCGATCAGCCACCGAGGAAACCAAACCCTAAAGCAGGCTCAACACAACACACGTTCAGTTGCCTTCAGGTTAATGTAAAGGGGTGCTTGTCTGAACGGGGCTAAAGGCCCCCGGATCAGGATCCGTCCATCCAGATTCAAACTACAGGAGCCCCTGAGGTCTGAAGAACTTTCTACGTTTATGAATGACTCACAGCAAGTTTGATTCATCACATGGCAGCGCCTCCTCCTCTCGCTATCTGTCTACCTGCAGACTGAACCCAAGGCACGGCGTTTTTACCCATCATGCACCGGGCTTAACAAAGACCCCACGCGCTTTGACACGCCTCCAAACCTGGAGGCTGTTGATAACGTTACCGCGGCAACGGGCTTTGTTTCTCTGACTTATCAGCCGCTCTGTGATTGGTCCAGACCACCTGATGGCAGTTTGACCTCTGAACCCTTTGCTGCTCCTGACGTCATCCTGCTGTGTGGGTGTGTGTTACTGTGTGTGTGTGTGTGTGTGTAAGATGCTGTATACTGCAGCTGATTAGTCGTCTTTGTGTTTTCAATGAATCGTCTTTTTAAGGTGTCATCAGCATCAGCAGCCATTCACACACACACACACACACACACACACACACACACACACTCACACACACACTCACACACACACACACACACTCACACACACACACACACACACACACATGCACGCTCACAGTTAAAAGGCAGTGTGTGTGTTCCAGTGAAGCTTTCAGCTGTAATTAAAGCTCATTAAAGTTTATTGAAGCTGTTGAAACGCTGGCGTGTGATTGGCTGACAGGTTAATTGGCGGCTGAGGCTCCTTGTGCAGCTGCAGCTGCCGCTTCCTGTTCATTAAAGAAATGCTCGCTTCTTAACGGGACGGAGAGGTGCGTGACATCATCGCAGCTTCCTGTGAGAGAGACTGAAGACACCTGCAGACTCACCTTCATAATACACAATTATGCGCGCTGAAAGCGCTGATGATGGGGTCAATGGTCACAGGTGGGCACGCAGCGTCGATGACATCGACTCAGAAGTATGTTATTTATTCAGTCGAGATGTGACAGTTTTCATGTGTTTGTATCTTCAGTCTGTAGTTTTCAAAGTAAGCCGTGCTGTCGCGCTTCATGTCAGCGCTACATATATAAGACTCAGTACGTTAGCCAGAGGTTTCCAGACCGTGAGGCGCCGCCGCAAGGGGGGGGCAGGAGAGCTGAAGGGGGGCGTAGAGGGAGAGATGTGAGCTAAAGATGCTGTGAGAGGTGAAAGGCACAGGTAGGTTTTGTAAAAAGAGGAAGTTAGTTACTGTAGTATGGCTGCTGATTTAAAAATAAAACAAGGCTCCTCGTAGCTGCAGAACCTGCCTGAGAACCCTCCTGTTTCTAAGTTCCCTTCAGTGTCGCAGTGATCCAGAGACGGCTGTCTGTCCGTCCACGGGTCCACTGCAGACACGAGCTGCTGGCAGCTCGTTCGGCTGCTGTTAATGGAGCCATAACGTAAAGAAATACAGGCAAAATAAACAGCCCACAGCTGACCCACTGAATCCATGGCATTACACTTCCTGTTTTTATCCCCTAAAAGCATCGAGCAACTGTTTAGACTTAAACTGCTGAAACACTGAGCCCACATGACAACAACGCACATTTCCAAGCGGAGTAGATCTGCAGGTCAGAGTTGAACTCTGACCTGCGAGTCGGCACCAAACACACGGTTGAACTTGTCTGTTGTTTGTGAATGGGAGACAGCGTACGTACCTGACAGACAGAGAGCCTGTCAGATGTTGTCATGTGACCTGAGAGACTCTGTCATTAGTGAGGTGTGTGTGTGTGTGTGTCTCAGCTGCCAATCATCAGCTCTCATTAAGGTTTACTTCCTGAAAGCTTTTCTTAACAAAGAGCTAATGAATGAAAGGAGCTGCTAATCTGACTGCAGCAGCTGCTAAACACACACACACACATCCTCTCCATGTGTGTCCAGGCGGAGGAGCAGTTTAACATCGGGACCACTTACTGACACTAACTGACGCTGACCTTTAGATGAAAATGCTCCGAAACTGGCTGATTTCCTGGGGTTGGACAAGAAGCCAGAATCTAGAGCAGGTAGTCAGCACGCAGGTGAATATAATGATATTATATAAATATATGATATAAATCTTTTAACGACGTCATCTCGTTGCTCCCTCTACTTCTGCGATGGTTTAATGGCTGCAACCTCCTGCTCATCCCAATGAACCAACTCCTAATATTTGCATAACAGATTTTCTTAAAATGTCCACTACCTTTGGATGGAAACAGTCGTTTTTAGTATTTTATTAACCTGCATTTCTTCATGTCTGCGGTTCATGCCTGTCTTTTATTTGTTTTTTCGAGTCTTTAATTGTGAGGCACTTTGCGACGTCGCCTCTTGAAAGGTGTTATATAGATAAACTTACTTTTACTGCAGTGCAAAATGTAATGGTGGAGCTGTAGCCGTGCTTCCACAGCTCAGAGGAAGCCCGCTGAGCTTCTGACCTCCAGCAGCACCATGTGAGTGGGTCCTCGTGTTGTTTGTTCTCGTGCATTTCCTGCTAATGGCGTCACATTATTCCACCGATCTACAGGCGACTGTAACACGCCAAGAAACGCGGCGAAGCGTCAACACAGGCAGTGAAGAAGAAGGCTGCTACACACCAAAGATCTCTGGGTTAAAAAAACGTCCCATTGTGGGGTTAATATAGGTTACCTTTACTCAGTAGATGTGTAGAAAAGTCACCAAAGCCAAGGGGTTGTTTTGATCCAGTAACCCAACAGCGATATAAAAGTAACACTAACACGCCAAGTAAAGCGAACCCAGTACTGCGTCGGAGCTCTATTGACCTGGATATAAACAGTTAGGCTTCAAACGTTTAAGGAGAATCGGGTTTGCGAAGGTTTCATGAGGAAGGGAATACATTCAGCAGAACGTTAGTTAGAGCTCGGGGATACACGCGATGTTGAATGTAAACAGGGACGTACGAGGGGTGCCTGAATCACACAGACCCAGTTTGGTTTGGCTCATTATTCTTCCTCCTGTGAACGTGCCGCATGTCTCTTCTATGCAGATGATACGGTAATGTTCTCCTCTGACTTAAGTATTGTAAAAGTACTAATACTCCGCTACGAGTAAAAGTCCTGCATTCAAAACCTTACATTAGTAAAAGCATGTATTATCAGCAGCATGTTCTTAACATATGACAGTAATGTGCTCCTGTCAGTGTTTCTCTCTGCTGCATTAACGTGGATGTTGCATTTTACTGCTGCAGATGTTTAACTGCTTTATATCCTGTTGGCTAGTTGAACCTGCAGCAATGCATCATGGGCTATGAGGTCATCACGTGTCTGTGGCGTCGCCGTCCCCTGAGAACCTCGTATCTCTCTGAGAAACAGCTGTTTTCAGCTTCGTGACGCTGCAGCTGATCCGAGGGCGGTTTAAAGGGTTTATTCAGCTTCTCAGCAGGTGAAGGAAACTCTCCCTCCTTTTAGCGCGTCACGGACACCTGGAGATACGAGGTTTTCACAGGACAGGACGGGTGTGAAGAGCTGCGATCTGTAAAGTGACTGAAGCTGTCAGACACATGTTGTGCAGTGAAAAGTACAAAGTTTCCCTCAGGGATGAGTAGAAGTATGAAGCTGTATAATGTGGAAACAGTCAAGTATAGTACAAGTACCTCAAATTTGTACTTCAGTACAGTACTTATACTTAATTACATTACACCACTGGAATTTACCCTCTGGGGTTTATAAAAAAGTCTGATTCTATTATCTAAGCTGTTATCAGGAAGATACAACTGATTGAAAACAAAATAATGTGTGTTCTTGTTGCTATGGAGTCTCCTCTGTGTTTATTCGGCTTCATTAACTGTTATTTTACGGTTGAATCTCCCCCTCAGCTGTTAACGTGCAGCTCTGGCTTTAATCAGCTCCAATAAAAACCTGCAGCTCTTCATCCTGATGAAGATTTTTATTTCCTCTCCTCCTCCATCAGCAGACGGGACAGAGCGTTTGTCTCAAACTGATTTTATTCAAACCAACAATTAAAAATAGTTTAATCAAGTTTACATTCAGAAAGAATCAGCTCAGAAAAATCTAAACAATTCATCCAAACTAATCATGATCCATACAGCTTCTGTACAGTGTCTGATGAAGACGGGGGGGGGGGTTGGGGGTGAAGATGAAGATGATGAGGCTCTCAGCAGGAGGTGAAGGTCTTCCAGAAGAAGTTCTTGCAGCCGGCTTTCCTCTCTCGGGGGGCGAGCAGCGGCCCGCTGCCGGCGGCGGCGGCGGCGGCTCGTTCCAGATCAACGTGGACGTCTTCAGGTTCTCCTTCAGCCAGAGGGAAGTTCTCCTCCTCCAGAGCCTCGTTCTCCACCTGCAGCAGGTCCGACAGGAGCAGCTCCGCCAGCGAGGATCGAGACATGTCCTGCGAATACGGAGACAGAAACATTAAAAACTCCAAACACCAGAGGGGCGTGAGAGAAACGAGATGAAATAAAATCAAAAGACTGTGACCAGTGAGGAACCAAACGTGTCCTGAAACACAAAGACAATGTTAACGATGACGATAAACACCAGCCAGGTTAAATGTTGAAACATTCTTTGTTTTCTTAGCTTTCTGGGTTTTGTGCCGTCTGGATGATAAAGTGACTGAAGCAACGAGTTCCTCCGAACTGAACGACAGAATACGCCGTCTCATTTCCTTCCAAAACGCCCGGTATGACTGCCTCTGGTCTGTTTAACATGTGGGTTTATGGAAAACAAACCTGAAACTTACATACACAAAATTACCATTATTAACCCTTTTGATTCCAGCCCTGATCCTGGTCTCTGCTGAACGTTTATCTCTGACTGTTCCCTGTTTGTTTATCTACACACCTGAATTTTTATTTTAATTTAGCCACTGATGCAGACAGAGGAACCGACTTTATAGTTCTTAAAAACCCCAAACAAAAGACCGGATGTTTGGACCGTTAAAGGATGGTGTGACTGACTGACAACAACGTGCCACAAGCTCTCCGGCTGAGACATGAAGCCTCTCGTCTGTTTCTGAACATCAACCAGCAGCCGTGGCAGAAGCCCTCCGATCATTTACTTCAGTGAAAGTAGTGACGCCACACAGTGAAAATCCTCCACCACAAGTAAAAGTCCTGCGTTCAACCTCCTACTTAAGTAAAAGCAAGAAAGTGTCAGCATCGATATATACTCATTCTATTATATTACTGGATCATAATTGATTTATATCAGTCAGATCGCGTCTCTGCAGCTCATGAAAACTCTGAATCCGACACAAAGATTTCAGACTGAACGTGTGTTTCTAACGTGAAAACCACCTGCGCACAGTGAGCGATCGACACGTTATCGAGTGAAGAAATGAGTCTTCGGCCGGTTTTACTACAGAAATCTTCTTCTTCTTTTTCTAACGAGTGTCCGGAGACAGAATGAAGCTGCTGCTCCGCAATAAACACGGATTCAGTCGAGGGAGGTTTGATCACTCGATTTGTTGATGGACAGAAAATTCGTTGGCCAGAATTTTGATAATGAATTCACCGTTTTAAACGTCCCTGGAGCTTCTGTTTCACACCATTTGATGTTTTAAGTACAGCGAGTACCAAACGGATTAATCGATTACTGGAGAAAATAATCAGCAGCTGAATCGTTTTAAGAAAACAAGATTTTAACTGTTCAAGTGGAAGATAAAAATGACTTGATAAGAGGATGTTTGTAATGTCAGGTCATCACTCGAGGGTTGTTTCAGTAAATTAATGGTATTATTGATACACTAACTACTTTATAAGAGACCTCATACTTTACAATAGGTGCATAATGTTTTTTTGATAAATTCAATGAATCTGATTATTGGCAGCATTATTATTCCATGTGGTTCAGAGAGAAACGCTGTTTGTTCGAAATGAAGGGGAATAAGTGACCTTGACAGTAACTGTGGGCTGATTTCAGCACCGCGGACAGCCGCCCGACCCTTCATCTACTGGTTAGTCTTCAAATCATTCATTAGCCATTAAGTGTCTGAGACCTCCAAAATAAAAGTCCATCTTCCATCTGAGGGTGAAGCTGTTTTTAAAGAAGGTTTTGCTGTGTCCCGTGTTGTTCCGCAGTTTCTGTCCGTCTGTCACTTTACATTAAATTAACATCTTTACATCAGGACAAAGAGAGCTTCTCCTGCAGAGCTCTGGGGATTTCACACCAACATCTCCTGTCGGATCCCTTTAAAAGCAGCAGAGTCTTGCTGGATAGAAACATCTCAGATGATTAAGAGATTTCAGACTCTCTTTTGGTTTGAGCTCCTTTGATAATTCTGTTCTGTAACGAATCTTCTGCTAAACACGAAATCGAGACATCAAGAAACTGAATTTCAAGCCATAAAAACATTTACTTAACATTGATTTGACTTGTGTCTCCGAATGCATTTACTGATTTACAGGATGAACACTTCTCTACTTTAATGGAAAACGTTTTAAGTCAGATTTATTACATTTACATTTAGCAGACGCTTTTATCCAAAGCGACTTACATGGAACATTCAGAAACCGAAGCTTCGGGAGCATTATGGGGTTCAGTATCTTGCTCAAGGATGCTTCAGCGCGTGGCTGGGGGATCGAACCGCCGACCTTCCGATTGGCAGGCGACCGTTCTGCCACCGAGCCACAGCCGCCCCACCTTTAGAATTATTCTTATTGCCGGTTTCGAAACGTTCCTGTTTTCTGCTGTTTGCTTGTTTCGGGCCGGCAGATTCTTTATCTCAATAAGACTTTTATGGTTAAATAAAGGTCGACATCATGAATGGAAAGACCCGTTTCTACTGTGTTTGTCCTGTGTTTTATATGTTCATATAAAAATACGGCAGCACAGCTGTGACTGCCTGAGCAAGAGTCAAAGTTTCACTACAGGAATGTCCTGCCTGCGTGCGTGCGTGTGCGTGCGTGTCGGTCGGACCTGTTTGGAGCCCAGCAGCGGGGTCCGGTGCAGCAGCAGGCGGAGTTTGGAGTCTCTCTGGGCGGCGGAGGAGCAGCCGATGTAGGCGGTGAGTGAGAGGAGGAGCAGCAGGAGGCAGCGGAGGCGCGAGGAGGAGACCATCTTCATCACCTGTGTGTGTCTGTCTGTCTGTCTGTCCGCGGGTCGGAGGGTCTTCTGGGTCTGTCCCGTCAGAGCGGCTCTTATACAGCCCGCTGACGTCACTAATCACCGTGCGTCCATGGGGGGGGGGTTTGGTGGTGACTGATGATGATGATGATGATGTTTCCACCGCCTCCCGCTTTAGTGAAATGATCCGTTTCAGTTGACAGAGTTTCTCAGATGGAGGCTCGTGGCCCCCCCAGCGGGACGCTGCTGATCTCAGAACAGACTTCAGGTTGTTCGACGCTTAAAGAGGCCGAGGGAACTTATTATCATCCCTCATCAGTGAAGCTCTTTGTGGGCTTCAATTCAATTCAATTTTATTTATATAGCCCAGTATCACAAATCACATTTGCCTCAAAGGGCTTCACAATCTGTAACATACGACACCCTCTGTCCTTAGACCCTCGATTCGATTAAGGAAAAACTACCCAAAAAAACCCTTTTAACAGGGAAAAAAAAATGATAGAAACCTCAGGAAGAGCAACAGAGGAGGGATCCCTCTCCCAGGACGGACAGACATGCAATAGATGTCGTAAGTACAGAATAGATTTATAGCATCAAAACTATAACATATACAGCCTTGATGGCAAAATTGTTGTGTATATATATATATTGTTATGTTAGAAGTGTTTAGGTGGTAAAACATAAGGGAAGATGATTGGTCCAGACGGCAAACCGAGCAGCTCCAGGTGGAGCCCAACGAGCAGGACCCTAGCCACTGGTCCCCTGCACCATAGACACAGCAGCACTGCCCCAGCAGGTCGCCGTAGTCACCGATCCAGATACATCTCCAGACACTGAAATACCTGCTGAAAGTGACACTAAGAAAGAATAGACGGACGACAAAGCACAAAACTCCGGGAGAGGGAAGAAGTCAAGTTAGTGACATGCATTTATGGGATGAGAATGCATACGGATGGAGAGGAGGACAGAGGTGAAGAGA
>CM022478.1:1196684-1208342 GCA_011952105.1 Coreoperca whiteheadi | reverse complement strand
ATAATTTAGCTTAGGTTTAGGGTTGATTAATAGGCTTGAGTCGAAGATGGCTGCAACTCCACCTCCTCGGCCGGTGCCTCGAGGAATGTGAGTATTAATATGACTGGGCGGAGTGGATTCATTTAGGCTAACATATTCTTCATGACCCAGCCAGGTTTCAGTGAGACAAAATAAATCAATATGATAATCTGATATCAGATCATTTACTAGTACAGCTTTAGATGACAATGACAGGCTTCAGTGACTTTCCAACCACAGTCCGACGGAGCGCGAGCTCCGGGTCAGCCAATTAAGGTAACCTGCATTCTTTCTAACGGCCTGCAGGGGGCGACGCCTCTGGTTGCAGAAAGAGGTCCGACTGTAGAGAAGTGTGAGAGAAAGTGACCCGACTCTCACCTGATTTATTGCCTCAGTAAACAGTTTCCTAATGAGGTTACGGTCTCCATAGCTCCAAGTCTCCCTCTACATCCTGACGGTCATTTAGTGAATCATGGTCCCGTTTAGAGTAAAAACAGACAGGTGGGCTGTAAGGCGAGGCTACCTTGTGTTTGACAAGTCGCTACCAAGTCGACCTGTCAGTCAGGACAGAGGTATCCACTGACCTTTGACCCTTTCACAGAGTTTTCGGTTCATCGAGGTTAGTTGTAACATTTTGGTCGCCAAAAAAGGCCTCTCTTAAGGAGTCGGCTGCTCAGTTTTCTGTTTCGTTTATTTTTTTTTTTACGCCTGTTTTTCACAAGTCAAAATAGGCACTGCTCGTACCATCGCAGTGCCCAGCTCCACCCTCTCATCCGGTCACGTCTGGCTCCAAAAAACACTAGCTGGCGACGGCCGAAATGTCACAACGGCAGTCCACAAACCAACGGGTGACGTCACTTCTTTTATACGGTCTATGCTTCAGACCGAGGCTCTGGCCCCTGGGGGCCAGGAGGGCCAGGGGGCCCCTGGCTGTGTCTGGTAGGCCTGTTCAGTGACCCATCCCCGACCTGACTTCCATCTCTGACTCCAGCTGTTGATGAATGTCACACTGTTGTCGTACTGATGTCATCCTGCTGCCTGCAGGTCTGTCGCTGAGAAACGATTTACCTGCTGACGCGCGCGCAGCTGAATGGTTACGATGCCTCTGTAGCTACTTATTGGTTTTCCTTTAATGAGCTCCTCGTCTCCCCACATCTGTTGTCTGTAAAGTAGCCTGATCGGCAGCCGCCGACACTCAAACACAACTAAAGGTGTTCAGACAGGAAGTGGACCGGACGGTTCGTGTTCATTCGGCCCAAACAGCCAACGGACCAGCTGCGCAGGCAGTAGCTGTAAGCTAGCCAGCAGCGGTTGCTCTGATGGCGTCAACACAGCAGGTAAAACTGGAAGAAGTGATGAGTTTGTAAAACTGGGGAACAGGAGGAGTTAGACGTAAAGGCCTGTCTGTAATATCAGACTTGCCTCAGGTGCCCCTGTGATTTAGGGGTTGATACGCCGACCAGGACGCATGTTGCGTCCCTTCCCGTTATCTCTCTCTAGCTGTCTGATTCTACTCAAAAGAGTTTCATTCTAGCTATCAGAGTTTGGTTCTAGTCAGTAAAGTTCTAGTCCAAAGGTTTGTACGAGTTAGCAGACTCTTGTCGGTCGAGTTTGATCGTCGTCGCCTGAGTTTTAGTCAATGAACCAAATTGAACTCACGAGAGTTTAATGATTTATTTCTTACTTTAACTCTCCTGTTGTATCTTGTTTTTATTTTCTATTTAACTCTTTTTAAGAGTATTGAAATGTCTTTTTATTTTGCCCTGTGCTGCCTTTGTGTTTCATGTGAAGCTCTGTGAAGTGCCTTGTTGCTGAAAATGTGCTACACACATAAACCTGCCTGTCTTGCCTTCACTGACGTCTTCATCTTGACACAGTTTGGGAAAGAAATCTGCCTGACGACAGTCGAACACTGTGAATGTCAACCAATCAATAGTCATCAGAGTCATAATTCTTTTGAATTTGAAGGGAAATAGATTCTTCAGGTTACATTTTTATTTTTATTCAGCAAACAGATGCCTTGAAGATGAGAGTAAGGACTTATTTTAACACTTTTATGCTCGAGTCTGGATGTTTCTGGGTTCCACTGGGAACATTTTAAACTCTTTTTATTTTAACTGTGAACTAAACAGCCTGTTGAGGTCATAATGTGCAGTAATATGCTGAATCTGTGGGAGTCTCAGTAATGAAGCTTCCGTCACAGCAGTGAAACAGTTTCCTACTGTTACACTGCAAACACTAATCACACCTCCGCCCTGCGAGCATGAAAACACTCACAAACGTCTCGTTAATATTCGCTTTTAATATTTCTGCAAAAACAAACTCTTTCACACATGGACGCATTTACAACATTTACAGAAACATCCTGCTGCTCCGTCCATCAGAACCAACAGCAGCTGACGTCTCTGTCCTCTGATTCACCAATCACAAAGGACCTCTATGAAACCGGTCATGGAAGTGCTCTTTGATTGGCTGACTGGTCACCTGAACA
The DNA here is from genome assembly GCA_011952105.1 of Coreoperca whiteheadi. Classification (NCBI taxonomy): domain Eukaryota; kingdom Metazoa; phylum Chordata; class Actinopteri; order Centrarchiformes; family Sinipercidae; genus Coreoperca; species Coreoperca whiteheadi. The sequence continues at coordinate 1,205,833 of CM022478.1, read as the reverse complement.
CGGACAGGTGACACACCACAGACAAACGAGTCTCCCAGGTGACTGATCAGCGGTTTAAGGTGAATCACCTGGAGTCCGACTGCACCTGTATGACGTCATCACCAGGTCGAGTTCACCTGGAACACGTTTCTCACGTGGGTGTTCTGTGTCAGCAGTGCTACCCGCTCACAGCGACGTGTACATAAACCCCGGCGTGTTAAAAAGGCAGCGCGTTTTTGCACACATATTGCATCATTTCCTGTTAGTATAAAATAATAAGGTATCGTTTACAGTGTACTATGATGATCGGGCGTGTCCCGCATACTGCATGTGTTTTTGCAGGAGGCAGACAAGTCAAACGTATTATCGACACATTTAAAAAAAAAAAAAAAGGACAAACCAACCAACCACCACACCTGGTAACCACGGCAGCATCACTCACCTTTCTCCTGTAACCTAGCAACCACAGAGATTCCTCAGTGACCCCCATCAGGGCCGACCGGGAGGAGGCGGGACCTCAGCTGTCAGGTGGCTAACAGGAGACGTCAGGACACATTTCACACCTGTCCAACACTGTTACCACGGAAACGGCCCTGCGACTGGTCAGATTACAGAAGCTGTCTGTTTCTGACGGCTGATTGGTTCAGGCTGTTGGTCTGAGTTAGAGACTTTAGCTGCACACGGACAGGATGAACTCCAGGAAGAGAGTCGACGAAACTAAACAAACACATTAAAACCTCTGCGACTTTGATTTCATTTGCTGCAGAAACTATATTTCTGGCCTATTGTTATTTATTTCTATTTTATTTCATTTAATGACATTTTTAAAAAGTCAGATTTTATTATATTTCACTTAATTCCATTTTGTGTTTTATTTGACTTCATTTCTAATGATTCAAATTCAATTAATTTGATAATTGTGTTTTAAAAATTGCATTCAAATGCCATTACTTCACCTTATAAAGGACTTTTAATTGCTTCTGTACAAATAAAGTTTCCTTGTATGAAAAACAATTATAAAAGTCTGATAGAACACCGAGGAGATAACAGTTATATTTCTCTCTCCTTTTTTTTTTTTTTTATTCTTTTCAGAGTCAGTTCCTATGAAATATATCATAATAACTGACAAAACAACCTCCCCTCAAGGTCAGCTTTGTAGCTGTTCATCATATTACACGAACTTCCTCAGCAGATTGAGTTATCCAGCTGTTAGAGAAATGTAGACGTTCCAGTTTACATTTTTCTGAGCATTTATGGCTGAAATATGAACATCTACAATTCACTAACAACTAACTTGTTTGTTCAGATTTTAAATACTTGTTCTGAGTGATTTTACACTTTCAATAAACTTACTGACTTTAGTTTTAATGTGGTTTGTGTCACAGTAAAAATCATCCACAGGTCGTCAGTGTTCGAGGGTTGGTGATGTAGTGAAAACCTGCAGGGCGAGTCAGCCACGAGCTAACATCGCTACGGGAAGCCCAACAGGCTGAAGCTAGCTGGTTAGCTTAGCCATGAGCTAAGATACTTAGATGTTCTCAACAAGCTAAAGCTAGCTGGTTAGCTTTGCCACGAGCTAATATCACTAAAGAAGCCCAAAAAGCAAAAGCTAGCTGAGTCAGCTAGCTTTCTTACCTTGACCAGTTGTCTCTGTGTTCCCTCGTAGGTCGACAGTCACGGACGCACAACGACGGGAAATTGCGAGTCAAATTACGCAGACGCAGCGATTTGAGTTTTGAACGCTTTGAGGTTTTTGAGTTTAGTTTGACCCACACACATTCATCTCACACACACACACAGGTAGTGACTGACCTGCCGGGGTTTGATCCCCCGTCTCCTGGTTGAAGGGCAGAGTCCTTCTCCACTGCTCCATCTTCAGTACTGAGAGTATCGCTCAGCCACACAGACAAAGACTTTAACTGTTAGCGTCTTAACCGTCTCTTCAGAAGTATCAGTTTGAAGCAAAAATACCAGAAAATAAACCCTTTTAACGAAACTGACGACTTAAAGCAGAACTCTGGTATGAGTCTTGTTTTATATCGTTGTAAAGAAATCTCACCGCCCAGAGGACACCTGATGTCCCTGTGGTCTAGTGGACTGAGATGCTCACCCTCTCATCACAAAGTTGCAGGTTCAAATCTGTTGGGGCCCTGTGTTGCACGTTTTACTGTCACTTTTTAAATCAACGCAAAAGGCCTCAACAAATGTCAAAAAACCCTCAGAAGTCCTTCCTGAACATAAAAAATGTCGCCTGAGTTTTCCCCAGACCTCCTGAACTTCCTCTTCAAAATCACCTGAAACGTCTCACAACACTAAAGAACACAGCTGGCGTTACCTGTTCCTGACACCTGTACCTGTGTTCACACCTGCTGCCGGTTCATCACCGGCCTTGCTCTCCTGGTTTGTCTGAGTGTACTGATTAAAGTTGGTGAACTGTGAGTCTGTATCTGACCACTAATTTCCTACCTGTCCCCCTTGTGTGTGAATGTCTCTGCATTGTGTTACCTGTACATGACCAGTGACAGAATCAGGTCGGTCCCAGCAGCATTTAAACGCAATTCAATCCCGACACGTCCATCTTCAGTACTGAGAGTCTCGCTCAGCCACACAGACAAAGACACACAAAGACCACAAAACCCTCCATCACAGGGTTAAATGACTACAGGCCCGGTTGATTGATTGCCAGCTGGCCAGGCCCAAACCATGATGTTTCCTCCATCGTACTTTACAGTTGAGATGATGTTTTCATGATGACATGCCGAGCCCTTTCTACACCAGATGTAGCGCTGTGTGTTTTTTCCAAATGGTTCAATCTTAGATTCATCGGTCCACAAAACATTTTGCCAACACCGCTGTGGAGTGTCACTGTGCTCTTTTGCAAACTTCAGGTGTGCAGCAATTTTCTTTTTAGTAAGCAGCGGCTTCCTTCGTGCTGTCCTGCCAGGGATACCCTGCTCGTTCAGTGTTTTACGTGTTGTAGACTCATGAACAGAGATGTTAGCAAGCTCCAATGATGCCTTCAGATCTTTGGTTGTCATTCGGGGTTGTTTCTTTACCTCATTGATGAGTCTTCCTTGTACTCTGGGCGCCCACTTCTTGGTAGAGTAGCAACTGTCCCAAAGCGTCTCCATTTGTAGATTGTTTGCCTAACTGTCGACTGGTGAATGTCTAAAGTCTCTGAAATAGCTTTCTAACCCTTTCCAGCTTTATGTTAAGCAACAATTCCTGATTGTCGCTCCTCTGAAAGCTCTTTTTGGCGAGGCACGGCTCACATAAGCGTGTTCTTCTTGTGCAGAGCAAATTCCAAACGCTTGAGGGGTTTTTATCAGTCAAAGTAGCTGTATTTCACACCTCCGAAAGTTATATCTTAACGAGACTCCAGGTGTGGCAAAACCTGACTCCAATTAGCTTGTTTAAGGTCATTAACTCAAGGGTTCACTTACTTTTTCCACTGCCATCTTGAATGTTGAATGACTGTGTTCAATAAGGACATGAAAGATCAGGATTTTCTTGTGTAATTATTTTTGGACACATTATGTTTGTCAATAGCCTTGACTTAGATGACGATCAGATCACATTTTATGACAATTTTTTTCAGAAAACCATGAAATTCATGGGTTCACATACGTTTTCTTGCTGCTGTATGTGCATACATACCTGGCCAATAAAGCTGATTTTGATTCCACGTGCTAATATCACTAGGGAAGCTCAACAAGCTAAAACTAGCTGGCTAGCTTAGCCAGAAGCTAATATCACTAAAGTAGCCCAAAAGGCTGAAGCTAACTGGTTAGCTTAGCCATGAGCTAAGATACCTAGATGTGCTCAACAAGCTAAAGCTAGCTGGTTAGCTTTGCCACGAGCTAATATCACTAAAGAAGCCCAAAAAGCAAAAGCTAGCTGAGTCAGCTAGCTTTCTTACCTTGACCAGTTGTCTCTATGTTCCCTCGAAGGTCGACAGTCACGGAGGCACAACGACGAGAAATTGCGAGTCGAACGTTACGCAGACGCAGCGATTTGAGTTTTGAACGCTTTGAGGTTTTTGAGGTTTTTGAGTTTAGTTTGACCCACACACATTCATCTCACACACACACAGTTAGTGACTGACCTGCCGGGGTTTGATCCCCCGTCTCCTGGTTGAAGGGCAGAGTCCTTCTCCACTGCTCCATCTTCAGTACTGAGAGTATCGCTCAGCCACACAGACAAAGACTTTAACTGTTAGCGTCTTAACCGTCTCTGCAGAAGTCTAAGTTTGAAGCAAAAATACCAGAAAATAAACCCTTTTAACAAAACCTACGACTTAAAGCAGAACTCTGGTATGAGTCTTGTTTTATATCGTTGTAAAGAAATCTCACCGCCCAGAGGACACCTGATGTCCCTGTGGTCTAGTGGACTGAGTTGCTCATCCTTTAATCACAAAGTTGCAGGTTCAAATCTGTTGGAGCCCTGTGTTGCACATTTTACTGTCACTTTTTAATTGAAAGAAAAAGAATTGTGACTTTCCTGCGTCACCGCGTAAAGATTCCTACTCACTAATTTCACCACTGAACCTCCTGAAATGTCTTAAATATCTTTAAACACTCTCAATAGTCCTTCCTGAACATCATAAATGTCCCCTGAGCTTTTCACAGACCTCCATCCTGACCAACAGGTCAGACCTCAACATGATTCAGTTTACTGTCGTTTAACTGAAACACAACTCAGAATCTGCATCAACTGAATTAAATCACACAGTAAAGACCGATACTCCTCTAATGTTTCCTCTGTCCTCCTTCGATTCCTCTCCCGTTTTCCTCCCCTTTCTTCATCTCCTTGTTTCCTCTCCTCTCTCTTTGTTTCCTCTTCTTTTTTCCTCCCCTTTATTCATCCCCTTGTTTCCTCTCCTATCTCTTTGTTTCCTCTTCTTTTTTCTTTTCCTTTATTCATCCCCTTGTTTCCTCTCCTATCTCTTTGTTTCCTCTTCTTTTTTCTTTTCCTTTCTTCATCCCCTTGTTTCCTCTCCTCTTTTCTTGTTTCCCCTCCTCGTTTCCTCTCCCGTTTTCCTCCCCTTTCTTCATCTCCTTGTTTCCTCTCCTCTCTCTCCTTGCTTCCTCTCCCTGTTTCCTCCCCCCTCTCACTTTATCTCTTCTCCTTCTCTCACTGATTGAGACTTTAACTTCCTGTCAGGAGGACGTTTTCTCTCTGTCTGTCTGTCTAATCAGCTGTCCCAGAATCCCGCTGGGCGTCGGCGAGGGGTCACATGGTGTGTGCTGACCTGCTAATCATGTGGACGAGCTGAACCAGTGTGTGTGTGTGTGTGTGTGTGTTTGACCGACACACTCCCGCTGCGTCTCTCCTCATTGATTAGTCTGGACTGACGGACACATTCACCTCCGGCCGTGCATTTGATTGGTCGGCCCACAGCGAGGCGTTTTATTGGTTGGCTCCTCTGCGGGGTGTCGTGGTGACGCAGAACCTCCCGCCGCCCCAAACACACGAACCTATCCAAGTTTCACACATGCTTAACGTGTTTATTACCTCCGCCAGGCGAGGACAAAGAGATCAGATAGTTCGTGTGTTACCAAACACACCAGTTCTGTTCTGTCGAACACCGGCTTCTGCCTTCAGCCGTCACTTAGACACCTGAGGCTGAAGGGCACCTGGGTGGCGGGGAAGACGGAGGAGCAGCGCTGCTGTCGCCGTCCCCTCCCAGATTAACCCACTTACCCCACTTCTCTAACCTTTGGTAGAAGCACGTTTATTTACGCTTCACAATGACAGACACCACTGCTGCAGATGCAAACAAGAGGCGTGTCGCTTTAAGACGCCCCCGTTTTAATCTGAAAGTCTTTTAGGCTGCTTTCACACCTGTAGTTCGGTTCATTTGGTCCGAACCGAGGGAAAACAGTTACACATTGTAGCATTTTTCAGTTTTCTTGGTTCCTTTTTACCCCAAACTGATTGCTTTGGTCCGAACCACCTGAAACGAACGAATCAGAATCTGTCCCAGTGTTTGTGTCCACCACAACATGCAGGCAAGACGTTTCTAGAATGAAGCGCGGCTGCACAGCAGCTGGTTTAGCCCATTAAAATGATCAGTACTTTTTGTTTTTTGGTCTGTTCGAGGTTTCTATCACGTTCTCACCGTTAGTTCGTTTGAAAGCGCTTGTTTGGTCCGCTTTTGGTGCGCACCCGAGTACGATTGCTGCTTTCACACCTGAGCAAACGAACTGCACCAAAGGGGCAAACGAACTCTAGTACGATTCAACAGGACTAAATGAGGTGTGAAAGCACCCTTAGAGCTAAAAACCAGCCAGGTGGTTCAGACCCACAGTCTGTGGAGGTGCTCAGGTTCAGGTGAGACGATGAACTCGGATCCATCAGCTGATCACGTTAGAGAGACGTCTGTCTGCTGCGTGAGCGGATTCGATTGGCCAAACGACAAAAAGAGTGGAAGAGCAGATCTGGTCTTCAGTGATTTAAGGGGACGAAACTCACCAGTGATCCTGTGGATCTGGATTTCTGAGTGGATCGCTGCCCCCGTGGGCCCAGACCCTTAGGGGCCCCGAAGGCCCCAGGTTTACTATGTGACAAATCGCTCGTGGTAATTGGACTATTTAAGTAAAACGAACAGAAATGGTGAGGACTCTTATGAAGGAGGACATGTAGATTTACAATCAAGCATTTTTTATTGCAGCTAACAATTAATTAATATCAGCTGCTGTGTTTGGACGTTGTCGTTGTCTGTCAGTCAACCTGTGGTAGACAGCAGCGGACCAATCCTGTGGCTTGGATTTCGGCAGTGGGCGGGGCGGACAGTTTACATTAGTGAGAGGGTTCATATCTGAGTAGTGTTGTGCTTTTAGTTTTGGTTAAAGATTTCTGGGTAATGGGCCAAACACACACACCCACACACACTCTGCAGTGTTTAATGTGTTGAGTCAATATTTGCTCTCTCTCTCTCCATTAAAGGTTAATTACACTCGACCCTCTCTCTGCTCAAACACTGGAACCTGCTGCAGTTTCCACGCGCCGATCACTCCCAGTGCGCCCACTTCTGCTCCCGGTCGCGCACGCCGGAGTCCGTTTTCAGCGAGGCTGTCCAGCGTGTGAACACGTGCCCTCTCGCCGCTGAACACCATGTCCTTTACCGGGTGTTTGGGTTGATCTGGACGATTAAAAAGCGAAGAAATGTTTGAGGTCGAGTCTGTATTTTACGATAAAACAGCTTTCAAAACGGTTTAAAGTGTAATATTCATGATAATCAGTGTAAACTGTTCCCGAATGTACAAGGACTGATGTTTGGTGCAAACCTGTATAAAACACCTTCCTCACTGTGTGTGACGCAGAGTTTAACCACAAGAAGAAGTCAGAGGTGTGTGTGTGTGTGTGTGTGTGTGTGTGTGTGTGTGTGTGTGAGGAAACAGCTTCAACGTCTCCCTGAAAAGAAAAGGTTCTGTTTGCTGTGATTCACGTGAGACTGAAGGTGAAGTTCATTTCATGAGGTATTGCTCTCTAAATGGCGATTTAATGGCCACACTTCTTTATTTTACTACAATGACCATCTCTGCTGCCTGAAAACACTTTCAGTCACAGTTCCTGTGTTTTGGGAAGGAAGCGGTATTTGTGTCCGACTTGATTCGCAGAGTTTCGGTTTCACGTAAGAAGTTCTGTTTTCGTCTGACAAACGTTCCCCCTGCTTTTGTTTTTGTTGCCTTATCAGCTCCACGTGTGACTGGACACGAGTCTGTCAATGACTCAACGCAACAAACCAACTGTGCTTCGTGTTTCGGTGTCACTGCGGTCGGTTATGTGTCTTCCTGCTTAGCAGCTCCTCCTTTAGCTTTTAGTGACAGAACAGGTTTACTGAGGTCTAGAAAACCAAACACATCACCGACCTCTTTTCATACTTGAACCACAGAAGAATTCCTCTTAACACCCCCCTGAAAATCTTTGCTGACCTCCAGTGGTTTCACTCCTCACCTTGCTGCAGTGATGCACAGGTGCACTCCAGGACACTGTGACATCACTGTTGGGTGATGCTGGCTGTGAAGGGGAAGCGGGCTTGGAACTTCCAGCCAGAGAGAACCTGCGTTTCAGCCTGTTGCTGCGTTACTCTGTAAAAAGCCGCCAGGATCATTTTGAATCACTGTGACCAGCAGAGGGGTTTTGTCTTCAGATGTTTTATTATGTTCAACAGCGACCAGGAACTTTATCATGAAAAGCCAAACTTTGTGAAGCTCTGTGTTTGCAAATATTGGATTGTTTCAGCTGCGTTTACAACCTTCAAGATCTATTTGCTGTGATCTCTGATCGGAAATACACCTGTACGTTTTTCAGTCAAACTCTGGACAGACGAGAGGCGGAGCCACAAACTTGACTGATTTTCTCTCTTTAATTGATAATTACATTAATTATTCAGGTACACTGCAGCCAGACAGCTGCGGATTGGTCCGTCCAGTCGCTCAGGTCAAGGCCAGGTAATCTGGGATTGGTCATTTGGTCCAGAGAAGGCGTGGCCTCTGCTGGGAACAAAACAACAAGGACAGGTGAGACACAGAACGCAAGTTACCTGGGCAGAACTTCAACAAGCACTCAGGCACCTGGGCGAGGCTTTAAAAGAAAACCAGGTACTTGGCCGGGGCTTAATCTGCTAGTCAGGTACCTGGGCGGGGCTTAAACAGGCAGCCAGGTACCTGGGGGGGCTTCAAAAGAAAACCAGATACTTGGGCTGGGCTTAATCTGCTAGCCACATACCTGGGCGGGGCTTCAAAAGAAAACCAGGTACCTGGGCGGGGCTTAATCTGCTCGTCAGGTACCTCGGCAGGGTTTAAACAGGCAGTCAGGTACCTGGGCGGGGCTTAAACAGGCAGCCAGGTACCTAGGCGAGGCTTCAAAAGAAAACCAGGTACTTGGGGGGGGCTTAATCTGCTAGTCAGGTACCTGGGCAAGGTTTAAACAGGTAGCCAGTTACCTGGGCAGGGCTTAAACAGGCAGTCAGGTACCTGGGTGGGGCTTCAAAAGAAAACCAGATACTTGGGCTGGGCTTAATTTGCTAGTCAGGTGCCTGGGTGGGGCTTAAACAGGCAGTCAGGTGCCTGGGCGGTGCCTAGGTGGGGCTTAAACAGGCAGTCAGGTGCCTGGGTGGGGCTTAAACAGGCAGCCAGGTACCTAGGCGGGGCTTCAAAAGAAAA